>JAEIFI010000602.1:12797500-13146834 GCA_018901815.1 Zaprionus lachaisei | reverse complement strand
AGTCTCTTGTTTGCTAATTTCGTATTTTAATTTGTACCTTCTTTTATGTACGTTCTATTTTTAGAATTCTTGTTGTTGTTTTTCCTACGTAGTTAAATCTCTCTTCACTCAGTCTCCAGCTGTTCTTTAGCCATATATGTAATTGCAGTGTTGCAGTGCGATGCAACGATTACTCTTATACTTCGCTCTTATACTTTTTGTGTGTGCGTGCCAAACAGTCTCACGCTCTCTTAGTTTACACATCATTCTGTGTTTGTTTTTGTGTTGTTTTGATCTTAAAACAGTAGTTATCAGATACAATGGAATGATATATGGTCTGTTTTAAAAAGACCTGGCAAAAGAAGAGGTTTGGTTCACAGGAAAATATTGCATATTGGATATTTAGTAAAATACAGATACAGTCTGCACTCCTGCTGAGATGTGTGTCGGGGTTGAAGAACGAGATGTTAAACTTTTCGGCAGTTTCCATAAACAAACCGATCAGTTCTCAGCACTGGAATCGTCCATTCAATAGCCTAATACTACTAAAAGATACAATGTGCGAATGGTACCTATTTAGTACCTCTTCTTCTTCTTCAGTGTTTTCTGAACTTACACTCGAATCGCTGTTCATGAGTTTTATCAGTCCTAAAGGCATATGTAGTTGCTACTTTGCTTTGTCAGATTTATTATGTTATCTGTGTGTGTATCTCGCTATCTTTATCAGAGTGTGTGGAGCACCGCGTGCTTGAATCTTTTATTCTTATATTCTTTATACATGACCGGCGCAATCTCCAGTTGAGAAAAAGACGTCTCGTAATGCACATTGAGCATCGGAACGAAAGTTTAAATTTTAAAAGCGACAAGGTCATTAAATAGATTTATAATGCGTATTTTATTAGCTTTAGGGTACATTCAAACAATCATAATTACATTTTCCCTAATTGGAGGCCAAGCAGACGGTAAGTTTATGTTTAGAAATGATTATCCAATATTCCGACATTAAATGCAGAAAACATGCATACATATTGATGCGTAAATTCATATACAGTACATTTACATTTACATACATAAGAAGATGGTCCTATGTGTTATCAAACCAATGCATTCGAGAGTATACAATTATAAGTTGGATGTGCCTATATGTGTGTATGTATGTACATATTTACATGTACATACGTATGTATGTATCAGATTGCGAGTCTGTTTGCCTTTATTTTCCAGTTCATCTTTTGTATGACTTGTTTGTACGTTAAATATGTGGGTATCTGCACTATGTTTGTACATACGGATAAGAGTTTATCTACCAACATTTTTACATATGCACACATACACAAAAAACATACGTGTACACACAGCATACATCGCTCTTCATGAAGCCCTTGAGCATTTTTATTCTTAAATAAATTGTACACGTTTATTTTTGCTTCGCACGTAGAACAAATTTCGGACTATATACGAAAATGTTGCATAAGTGGACTGAGAAACGCACGCATTAAGAATGGATGTAAGAATATGGACTCGTCGGTTCTGAGTATTTCCAGAATTTGGGTCGGACTCTGCTCGTCCACATTCGGAGTATGCTGTTCCAGAGAGTTAGATCATCAGAACTGTGAGCTGGGTCGTCTAGCCGCTTTGGATGGTACCAAATGCGATAATGAAGATAACACGACATCTACTTCCTATACGAACTGTTGCCGAGCGTGCCAAGGTTAGAACACAAGTGTAGAATTCTTCTACATATTTACTTTTTATTAATTGATATATTGCATATATGTAAATACTTTCAGTTGGATTGGCAGTTAAGGCCAGCAAGCAAAAATGCAAGGACCCGTTATTTTCATTCCTTTCGAATATCGAGTCGTATCAAATTTGTTGTTCTGATAACAACTTTGCTGATTCCGCTGTAAGTACTATTAAAGATGACAAACAGGTTGATAATGATGATGATGATGATGAAGATATTCCCCATGCTACCAATGGGGAGGACCTTGTTGAAGCAAGTCACGAGAATACCGACGGAACTATTGTGTTAACCGATGATGGTGAGTACAGTTACATCACATTACATTACATACATTCAAACACTATACAGCAACTTGAATAACTATTAACATTTGTATTTATTTTGAATAGATGACATTTGTGGCAAGGTGCCCAATCTTTGTGCGCATATTTGCGAAAATACCTTTGACGCCTATAAATGCAGTTGTAGGCCAGGCTATACTTTGGATGATAACAATGTGACCTGTTCACTAGCTGACAAAGAAGATGGTGACGTCTGTCCCGACGGATATGCCATGGATGAACTTCAAGGAAAGTGTGTGGATATCGATGAGTGCAAAGAGAACTTGCACAAATGCCTATCGACTCAGTATTGTCACAATAAGATTGGGGATTATCAGTGTCTGACTAAAAATGATATCACTTGCCAACCAGGATATATCTACAATAATGAATCTAGTGTATGCGATGGTAAGTCGATAACTAACTCGATTTAAACTTGCCTAATAATACAATCTTTACCACCCGAAACAGAAATTTGTGACACTGGTTACTATTTAAAGGACAGCCGTTGCGCAGATATCGATGAGTGCCTCAATAATCTAACCAACTTGTGTAAAGCCGAAGTGCACCAGGAGTGCAAGAATACTGTAGGAAGTTACTACTGTAATTGCCTGCCCGGATACAGTTTGGACGTCACACAAAATGAATGCGTGGGTAGGTGTTCTACACTACACTAATAATTTTCTAGAAGATTTCTTTGTATATGTGTAAATGTTTATAAATGAGCCCATGTCTTGTTCGATATTTAGCTTGTTATAGAAATACATTAATTAACCTATGTGTCCTGTATGTGTAGATATTAATGAATGCTCAATTAATAATCACAACTGCCTGCCAACCCAAAGATGTGATAACACTATCGGTTCATATATATGCACGGTATGTTGTTCTCAACCTTTTTAGCAAGACAATCTAGAAATAATGTTATTTAAATATTCAACAGAGATGGACCTCTTGTGGAACAGGATATACACTTAATGCAGAGACGGGCAATTGTGACGGTAAGAAACATGTTTCACTAAGTACTTCAATTTATCAAGCTATACTCCGATTCGTATTAGTTTTTAGTATTATACAATTTTGCATATTAAATAAAATTATATTTTTTAATTATATTTTAACTTAATTACAGATGACGATGAATGCGCACTGAAAACTCACAATTGCGATTCGAACTACGAATGTTTTAATACAAAAGGATCATTCCGATGCCATAGAAAAACAACTACAACAACTACAACAACAACAACAACGCGAGCAACCACAACAACAACAACACAGCCACCTTATATAAATAACAACGGCAATCGTTATGTATCGCAACAGACCAATAATCGCTTGAATTACGGACCAAATTACAAGATAACACGACAACCGTGCTTACCAGGATTCCATCGTAATCATTTAGGAGCATGTGTTGGTAAATATAATTATGTACTGAGATGAGAAGTATTTATATTTCACCATTATATCTTAATTTTTATCAGATATAAACGAATGCACACAGAGTAAACCATGCCGGAATCATGAACGATGCATCAATTTAAACGGGTCGTACCGCTGTGAAAGTTTACTGCAGTGTCCTGCCGGCTATAAACCAACACCAGATGCCAGCTCCTGTGTAGGTAAGTGACTATAAATATACTATAAAACTATAACCATTTTAATATGAATGTATATAAAACTAAAATTCACACAGATATTGATGAGTGCGCTACAGGGGATAACAATTGTGGAGATGGACAAGTCTGCCGTAATCGAGTTGGAGGATACATCTGCGCTTGTCCCACGGGCCATCAGGTGTCTCGACTGTCGGATGGCTCCAACACCTGTGTGGACATCAACGAGTGTGCACAAGATCAGGCAGTCTGCTCATCAAATGCACAATGTTTCAATACTATCGGTTCCTATTACTGTGAATGCAAGTCTGGTTTCCAAAAGAAACCTGGTCACGATGTGGACGGTGGACAAACCCATTCACAGTGCTTCGACGTGGATGAGTGTCAATCTATATCCGGACTCTGTCAGCAGAAATGTGTAAACTTCTGGGGAGGCTACCGATGCACTTGTAACCAGGGCTACGAACTAGCTTACGATAATCGAACTTGCAATGATATTGACGAATGTGAAGTGCATAAAGATTACAGACTTTGCATGGGGTAAGGAAAACAAAATATATAATCATTTGCTAAGATAGTAAGATAGAGCTATAGGTATATCGAATATGCAGAGATAACAAATTAATATAGAGTATATTTACAGATTCTGCATTAATACAGCCGGCTCATACCAATGTTCTTGTCCACGCGGATACACATTGTCTGCAGATAAAACAACCTGTCGGGATATAGACGAGTGTGGCACGGAAAATGGGAATCATGTCTGCACTGGTCGAGTAAGACTATTTTAATTTTCTTTATCATTATGTATACCTTACTATATATATATGTTTATAGAACGATATTTGCACCAACATTCGTGGAAGTTTCAAATGTACTACGATTAATTGTCCGCCTGACTACATAAATGATTCGGAACAAAAGAAGTATGTACAAACCATTGCAACATTTAAAGAACAATAATCTTTATCAACATATATTAACATTTCAGCCGCTGCCGACAGAACATCAAGTTCTGCGAGGGTGAAGAGTGTTATACAAAGCCGACAGCATATACTTATAATTTCATAACGTTTGTATCGAAATTATTGATGCCTCCAGATGGTCGAACAATATTCACACTACGTGGTCCCATTTGGTACGATGATATTGATTTCGATCTAAAAATAATACGCACTCAAGCTGCTCCGAGTATTGAAAAGGCTACAGAACATTATTTCGAGTATGCAATGAAGGAAGGACATGCTATAAATAACAATCATATAATAATATCAATTACATTTTCAGCACTTTGAAGAACAATAATCAAGTCAATCTTATATTAAGGAAGTCACTAGAGGGACCACAGGACATTGAATTGGACCTTAGCATGACTGTCTTTACCAATGGCATGCCGCGAGGAAAAAGTGTTTCAAAAATATTCCTATTTGTATCTCAATACACATTCTAAACATATTTGTATTGCAATGCACACTTTGAATGATCTAAATCAGGTTAGTTAATCAAGAAGAAGTCATTGTTCCCATATTCAAAGAGCATTCAAAGAGCTTAGAAAGTTTAAAGTTGCACTGTTGTTAAAAGAAGAATAAATACAATATTGAAAATGAAATATGCTTGCTTGAATCAGAATCTAAACATACTCATTATATCTATAGACAGTTCATTCATTTACGCACTCATTGATAAACACTTTGTATGTTATATGTAGTGGATTCAATAGCCTCAATTAACATATTCTTGCGTGAATGAATGCAAATTAAAGGTGAGAAATGCTTTAATCGATTTGATGTCAAGTCTTAGTTCAACGACAACAAATAGCTCGTATTGAAAACACTTGTGCTTTTCTTAACAGTTGTTTTATTGGAAAAAAGGAAAACAAATTAAAGTGCTAAGGTGTTGCATTTGCATGCTTTGATCCTAATCGCACACACACACCAAGCGGACGTTGTAGAGTGGCTACTCGGCTGGGAGTATTATTCATATTATTCATAGTCAATTCGTCATCGTGATAACAAATGCAACGCTTGAGCGAAAGTAAGTTGACAAACAGAAATGCAAATCATGTCTCCAATGCAGGTATTCCCCCGATGCTTCCGTTGCCCCGTTGAAAAGAAGGTGCACAGCCTACTAATACGCAAATCGTGTGTCCGGATGGAAGCTGAGTTTATCTAGAGCTGGATTGCAGGCAAAGTTGATCATGGGCGGCGGTCCGCAAAGCAGAACAATTGTGTCATCGTTGGCCGGCAGCAGATGAGCGGCAATCATTTCATCATTGATAAAGCCCTCGCTGTAGGTCCAGCCTGTTTGGGGGATAACAAAGAACAAAGAAAGAATGTATTTGTTAGATTTGTGTCTTCATTATCACCCGTTTTAAATTCCTTATACTTTAGGACCTACACAACGTATTCCCAGTATTCCCTTGTACCTCGAAAATGAAAGCAAAACTCTCTTACAAACTAGCTGCTAGCTGAAGAGCGCATGACTTGATTGACTTAATAGCTAAAACGTTGCTCGGTCCGGTGGCCCAACCGCTCCAGACCCGGTATGCAAGTATAGTTCACCATGGGCGGCGGTCCGCATAGCAGACACAACGTTAACGGGTCAGGCGGATGCAGATGCTCACGCATCATCTCATCGCTGACGTGGCCGGTGTTGTAGGACCAGGCTATGAAGCGGGCGTGCGCCGTGCGGGGCATCCGTTTGAGGGCAGCATGTGGCGAGGGGGCAGACACAAAATACTCAAAATAATAGATAACTCATGGCTTAGCCACAACTGGTGACAATGTAAATGAGAAACCAACTATGATAGTCAATACCTAAATGCTTTGAAATGGATTTCGATTTATCTACAATGCAGTAGCATGCAAAATGAATGTGAGACAAAGATTTCTTCAAAGAGTTTTCAATTTAGTTCCTACAAAATATTCACTGTCAATTGGAAGATCTTTGAAATATTGTAAAGAGGCATTAAGCGTAAAGCTTTTATATATATATAAATATATTCATAGAACTGCGTAACATACTTTAAACTATGTTATATAGCAAATGATTCTCTTGAGCTTAGATTGGAGGACTAACAATTTAAACTGTTACTTAAACTAGATGACTGAACTGTAAACTACCTTTTCAGATTGAGTGCCAAACTGTCTACATATAACATTACTTATCACATAGTTCCTAATGCTTTCTATCATGAATATGAAATGAAGAAATGGCCGATCTGTTATGATTATATGTCAGACTAGTGCAGGTAGAGCGACAAACAGAATCGACGCCACAAGCTCACCTTCGGTTGCCTTATCCACAGTGTACCAGACCTTGAACTGATCGGGATGTTTCTTTGCTAGTTCATCCAGCTCCTCACGCAGCAGAATATCCTTTTCACTCTGTAAACAGATATCAGCTTTATATAATCGAACATACTCTTGATAAATGCCAGAAAAGACTTACCTGGTTTGCGAAGATCAGCGCCAATTGGGTTTTGTCTTTTTCGTTGCGTTTCAGAACCTCACGGACCAATTGCAACATGGGCGTGATGCCTGTGCCACCGGCAATCATATTAACATACTTCGCGGACACATGCTTGGGTGGATCCTTGCGCAGTTTCTTAATCGAGAAGGTGCCGTTGCCCAAGTATTGCAGACGTCCAGAGGGTCCACGGAAGGAAATCTTATCGCCGACCTCCATTTGCTCCAAGTGCTGCGTCATCTTGCCACCAGCTGGGAACTTGGGATGCGTGTCCTTGAAGTACACCTTCACCACAAGATCCACATAGCCTACATCCTCGTCCGACGAGATGGGAGTGTATGGCCTAATGACGAGTTCGTTCTCGATTGTCGCTATCAGATGAATGTGCTGGCCCACAGGCAGGCCCAGTATGTGCTGCTTCGAGGGCAGTCCGAAGCGGAAACGACGTGTATCATGGCTGAGCACCTCCTTCTCAATCAGTGGCAGCTGGTACTTATCGTTCGGATCCACCAGGGTGCGCAAACGTGCTGTTCGGTTAGGTTCTCTGCGTGGCTTGGTTGACTTCTTGTTGATGAAATAGTGGACAATAAGGGCGCCGGCGACCACTGCAACCACGCCCACCGCAATCGGTACAAACTGAAAAGGTACAAAAACAAATGGTCGATAATTGTGAATGTTAAATGTAGTAAATTTATGATTATGCAGTCAAATCTCTCGTTATCAGACAGATACGTTTGTTATCAGCGCACAAAATTCTGGCGCGACTTATGTTATGAAAATTTGGTGGGATGACTTCACACGTCCGACTATGTTATGAATGTTTTTTAGCTTAGATGATCAGCTGGAAAAATGCTCGCAATGAATACGAGGAAACGTGATTGTATTTTCGCAGTAGTTTTCCCTCATATTGATTACTATGCCAGACAGATTGATGTCTTTGCTGATTAAGAAGGTCGAAATGTATTCAATGCGTAGAAACGAGACACAGATTTACGTAGTTTAAAACGAATCTATGTTAAACCGCATCCACTCGATTCACTTGTTATTGCGGCTCCCAGTGAACTTTAAGCCTTGTAGTAAGTGAAGCCCCACACACGCAATAATTGAGGTTATTTTTGAGTTGCCGACTGACTTCGATGCGACCTTGAAGTCATAGTCCATATTGGGAGTACGTTTTTTTTATTTTCGTTGCACAAACACTCGACTGCGCTCCGGGTGCCAGATACATACGTATTTATGTATGTGTATAATTATCAATGACGTCACGGCTAACGTAGATAAACAGAGCGCCACAGCTGAGCACATTAATAATAAAGAGCAACAACATGCGTGGCACTTCTCTCAATTTTACACACACTCTATATCTCTCTGTCTCTTACACTTACATCGAAATCTGTCATTTTGCACACACTTGTTACAACGAATATATATTTGTTTATAAATTTGCAATTTAAATTGCTGAAACTATTGAACTTGACCGCGACTGTCTGATGAACCGCCCGCACTCGAGCACAATTTCCAATTGAAATGAAGTAAGCGCGACGGAGTCAACACGAGCCCTCGCTGCCGAGTCGGCACGCGTAGACAAACACAGTGGGCTCGCTAAGTATACAGATTAGGTGAGCATAATCAGCAACATCAGTGTGGAAAATTTATATGGCAGAGGCTAGACAAGAAGTTGATATGATTGAGATTCAATACATTGACAGTATTAACAAAAATATAATTACTAATTAAATAAATCTTTAATGAATGTGTTCACAGCAGCTGTGCGTATGCAACCTGCATGCACTGTAGTGTATAATGCCGTCGAAATTTTGTAACGATGATAAGCAGAAATCAACGTTGCGAGAGAGAGCGACTTAACGACGCCAAAAACAGAGTAAGAGAGCGCTGCACTCTGGCAGTTGAATGAGCGTTACCAGCTGCAAAATGCAAAGAGAGTGTCGCGCATTTCGTGCAAAGAGAGTTATTCAGCTGAACAGCTGATTGGCTGTGTGATAATGCCGTATCATGACGTTTTGCCGCCTGCACATTCACACACACATGCACACAATTTTCAGGGTCCCTGATGAATATTTGCCGTCAGAGCAGACCATTCCAAAGATTACTTAATCGATGTAATCGTTCCAATCGAACCCTTGTCACGTTTCCCACTAGACAAATACCGTACTTCACAAGCTCACCTCGTTGATAGCATGACGTCATTTATTAATGTGTTCACTATTTTGTTGTTGCTTAATTCAAAATTATATATGACTACGTGTGTGTGTGCATATATTTGCACACACACACGCATGTATTTTTATACATTTTTAGCAGTTATTCGCATGTTCTTTGCTCTGCATTGTCTTGTGGGAGATGCCAAATGGTTAATACATATATAGAAAGGTATATTTTTAACAATTATGAAATGACTAGGGAATGTGGCTGTTGTATGGATGGTAGAGGGGGGAAGAAGGGAATGTATATCAAGAATTATGCAAAAGCTGCACTGCAACGTGTTAGGTAACTTACATTGGTCTCAATGAGACGTGCCATTTCCAGGGACTGGAGGGTCTGCTGCCTGGAGGAGCCTGCAGGCGGCTATGGACGGTTTTCTTGGTAATTGCACTTTTGGATAAATTATATAATATGCGAGTTGCACCGATGGAACATCCACTCACTGGCACACACGGATAGCGATTTTATTTTAAAACGCAACGCAGGCCCAACGCGCTTGGCGATTGCTAGTGCAGAGATAGAGTGAAAGCAATTGTTTTGTTTGACCACGAAATCTTTCTCTCTCCCGTTGTTGCTCTCACTCAGATGCCAGACACTTTAATTTCTCTTCGCGGCTCTTAAATTTGTCTATTGAGGAGTTGACTGAGGTATAACACTTTGATGTAACATGAAATACTATAATACAGTATGTAATCAAGTGTGAGATCATTTAGTTGATATTCTCATTTATTATTCTTATGCCAATCTTGTTATTGTTGTCAAAAACACTTGTAATTGTTGAAAAACTTGTTTACGAATGTAAATTAGTGATGCGCGGTGGTTATATGTGACTGAGTACAAGTAAATAAATCACGACTCATGACAGTGACAGTCAAAATATATATTGTCTCCGGGCTACCACTCTGTTGAAAAGGAAAATGTGTGCCATCAAATGCAGCTCTGATTAACTTTGGCGTTGCCACTCTGTTGAAAAAGAGAATATGAGCCATCAAATGCAGCTCTGATTAACTTTGGCGTTGCCACTGTTTTGAAAAAAGTCGATCGATTGATACCGCATCAACCCTGAGCAGATGAATCGCCGGCGAATGAGTGCCATCGAGGCAACTCTACTCTTTCTTTCGTGAAACGCACGTCGCTAGGTGTAGACATGGCGTAAGTAATGTGTAAAAATTAAATCTTTATAAAATAAACTCATCCACGAAGATTTTAACAATATTAAAGCACAAATAATTCAATTATCTGCCGCTGTTAATGTTTGAATTAATATTATTCGTGTTCGGCAATCAGAAACCAGCTTTTTGGACCATTAATGACCACATCAGTTTGGAAATGATTGCGAAAATAACTTTCGAATGTTGCGACTAATATGTGACTACTCATGGAAGTTGCAACCATTTTCGCAATTTTCATACATATAATTCTTAATTCATTAGATTTGCAGATAATAATACTGGCAATTTTGATTCTCAATTACAGATCGAAAGTTTCCCGTGATACGCTCCTCGAGGGCGTCAGCTCTTTGTTGGAGAGCTCGCTGAAGAAGAAGCGTGGCTTCTTGGAATCCGTTGAACTCCAAATCGGTCTTAAGAACTACGATCCCCAAAAGGACAAGCGTTTCTCTGGCACTGTCAAGTACGTTGGCTGAAATACCTGCGCTGCATCTGCTCCTCCCCTCACGCCACAGTGTGTGTGTGTGTGCGTGTGTGAGTTGGTTACAGCGACAGGCAGTCGAGTATGTGTGTGTGCATACCTCGGCGGACCTGCACTCAGGGTCTTAAAATCAAATTGAGTAGGTCTCAGCAATGAAACCGACCCTTCTTTATTAGATAAATAACATACGCCTGCTCCTTGCGAGCTGTGTAAGTTTTGCAAATGATTAGTAGCCCCTTTGACCAGCCCCCTTCATTCTCCCCTACCTTGTGTGATTTGTTACTTATTGTTTTGTGTTTCTATTCGACTTGCAGGTTGAAGCACATCCCCCGCCCCAAGATGAAGGTGTGCATTCTGGGCGACCAGCAGCATTGCGATGAGGCCAAGGCCAACGGCGTCGAGTTCATGGATGCCGAAGCTCTGAAGAAGCTGAACAAGAACAAGAAGTTGGTTAAGAAACTGGCCAAGTCCTACGACGCTTTCCTGGCCTCCGAGTCTCTGATCAAGCAGATTCCCCGTCTGTTGGGTCCCGGTCTGAACAAGGCTGGCAAGTTCCCTGGTCTGCTCTCCCACCAAGAGTCCATGTTGGCTAAGATCGAGGAGGTCAAGTCCACCATCAAGTTCCAGATGAAGAAGGTTCTGTGTCTGTCTGTCGCTGTCGGACACGTCAACATGAAGCAGGATGAGCTTTCCCAGAACGTCAGCTTGTCGATCAATTTCTTGGTCTCCCTGCTGAAAAAGAACTGGCAGAACGTGCGCTCCCTGCACATCAAGTCCTCGATGGGTCCACCCCAGCGTCTGTACTAAATTATGTGCTTTATCTGACATATTTTAAACACAAATATATCTTACATTATCCCAATGTATTTGAATTGAGTTAATAATGGGATACCTTGTGAATCAGTTAAATTTTTGGATAGATTTCATCATTCATAGTATATTTGCAATGTGTACATCTGATTTTGCACTTATAAATACCATTAGATTGCTCTATTAATACTTCCTAACCTTAGGGCTAGCTTCGATTACAATTTAAATTTCCGTGGAGCTTATCGTGCGGGCTAGGAAATCCCGTACGGCTAAGGCACGTTCGACATCTTCGCTAGCATCTTCTTCGGCAGGAATTGGCGCTGATCGGAACCGGGAGACGTCCACTGAATTGCCCCACTCGAGCATGTGTGGCTCACTCAGTTCCTCGAGCAGATTGTGCAGCACAGTGGCAGCAGTGATGATGCAGGATGCAGTCTGGAAACTTATGTCAAGGGGCTGGCTGAGGAAGCGCCAACGTGACATCAGGCGATGCAGGGCGCAATCGCTTAGCTCCTGCAGGTGATCGGCCACTTCGTTGAAGTCGTATTCGTGCGGATCTGTGGGCTCGGAGTAGCGTTGCAGCAGCCAGGGGCGCAGGGGATAGTTCTGACTCTCTGGGGCCAGCACAAAGGTGGGCACCCGTCGGCCGTTGATGCAACGTTTTGGCAGCCGCGTCAGTGCCTTGGGAGCCTCTGCGAACATGGGCAGCACTGGCGCCCGGGCGCCGCTGCTTAGCTTCAGTTCACGGAAGAGCATACGATCGTCTAGTAAGAACTCCATGCGTAAGGTCGCATTGATGCCCTGAACACGCAGTGGAATGCAGCATACGCCGATGACGCCGACAAGTGCTGCGGGCATGTTGCACTCTTTTTGGAAGCCTGCCACAACGTTCGCACAGTCCGCCTCGCTTTGGGGCAGCAGGCGCAGTGCCTTGCCCAGGTTGGTCATGACGGCGTTGCAGAACACCTTGAGGCACTTGATTGTACGACTGCGGGGCAACGCGAACTGCTCCGATATAATCGAAATGCGCTCCCCGCTGGCCAGGAAGTAGAGTGCCAGGCCGACGCATTTGTCAGTTGATATCTTATCCAAGGAGGCATTCCCTCCACTCAGCTCGGGCACAGTGCGTAGCGTGGATGCCAATTGACCGCTGAGGGACTGAAAGGTGCTTCGAGTGACGTGCAGACGGTTGAGGAACTCCTCATCGCTGAACTGCGGCACCATGTCCTCCCAGAACTTGATTCGCTGCCCATTCACATTGAACTCTGACGTTATATTGCAATTGGAAGGGGGAACAGGATTATCAGTCAAGTCCTTGAATCTCTGCAATCTCGCGTTGAACTCTGAAGTTATATTGACATTAGAAGAGGCAGTGGGAGGGGGATTATCGGCCAACTCCTCCGACTCCTCTTCCTCCGCCTCCTGCAGCTGGGCATATTTCATACGCAGCATGGCAAACGTTTGCAGGTAATTCGACTGCAGCTCAATCATCTGCTGCATGAAGAACGTGCGCAGCTGCTTCAGACGTCGTCGCGTTCGCTGCTGCCTTCGCCTTCGTGTTGTTATCACTGTCTGCTGCAGGTGCCGCACGTGCAGTTTTATCAGCATTGCAGTCTTCTGTTTACGCTGCTCCAAAGCTGGTGACGTGCTCTTCGAGCTGCTGTTGGCCAGATTGGATAATGCATCGTTTAAGTTTTTGTTTATTAAATTTAGTTCTTCCTCCATGTTCTGTTTTTGCGGTGTGACCGTATGCATTTAGCACAGTAATACTTAATAGACTGATGCAGTAACTCTAAAATACCGAAATACGTCGCTTGTTTACATACGTCTGTTAAATAACAGCGGTTTTTGTTAACAGTTTATCAAATTATGTGCACCTCAGAAAGGCTGTTAAATTTAAAGTAAATTAATTTCATCATTTAATAGTCAGAATGATTAATGTTACGTATAGAAAAAGTGGCCTGAAAATACTATTCAAACAATTAATTATTATAAAACTTATGTAGTTAACTGCCGAACCAAAAATTTAAATTTCGCGGGCTTTTGTTATCAACAACAACATCCACTGCTATTGCCATTGCAGATGAATGAGCGACGGTCAAAATTAAATGATCTTACCCGATGATAATAATTTTTAACGATCTGCACAAAGACAAGGAAAATACCCAACCATATTGCATAAATTAATAAGACCGACAAATTGCGATCGATACTGAAAAGAGTACACTAACTTACATTGTAACAGGCAAAAGAAGGCTTGAGCAGGATTAAACTTAAGATCAGAGTGACTGAATAAGTCTGCTCACAATGGTTACGATCATGGCAACAGGTAGCTGACAGCTAGACAGGTAGACAGCGTAACGTACGATGATCGTCGATCTTCGCTGGCTCCTCAGGGTGTTCGCTCTCCCTCTCTTCGGCTAACAGTGACTCTGGGTGCACACTCTCTCTCTCTCGGTTCCAGCCAGCTTCAATTTCTGCTGTTCGCAGCGATTTCGCTTCGGTTTTCGGTTTAGGCTTTCAGTCGCAAACTACGTTTAACCAAAGATAGACGAATCCACGCAGAGCGCGAGCGAGCGAGTCCACGAGTTCGTTTTTGTTGTTTCGGTCTCAAAAGAGTCAACGTTGGGTGACGGTGACGGTGCGGGGAGTGCTGAGTGCGGAGCTTGGCTCGTAATGTCTGCCAAAGCGTAACGAAAATTTCCAAGACAACAAAAGCAGCAGCAGCAACAATAATAACAACAACAACAACAACATCATCATTAATGGCATTTTCTGTTTGCCGTTTCAAGTTTCGAGTTTGTGTGTGAAAAGTGCACAGAAGTAGCTAAAGCCAAAGCCTAAGCGCCGCTCCAAGTGAAAATGTAAAAGGTATACGAAAAGTCTTGGCTAAAATTTAAAATAAATTATTATAAAAATTAATTGAAAAATCGTTGGGCGCGCGCGCACAAAGTGCTTAAAATGTATGAGAAAATTTCTACGTAAAAAATATGGTATATATTGCCATTTACACACCTGCAGTGTGTGTATGCCTACCTGTATACCTGCAGCACTGTGTGTGTGTGTGTGTGTTTGCTGCATAGCTGTAAACCAGTTGCCAATTGCAACGTGTTTTCTGTGTTTCCAAAGAGACGACCATAAAAAAGCGAATAGAGACGGAGAAAAGCAATTAAATAATGATGAATTAAAAAGAAACAGTCATTTACATAAGGCCTCAACTAAATTAGTTTGAATAGACGAAAATATAAAGTACATCAAGTAAATGAAACAAGGGAAATCCAAAAAAAATAATAGAAAACTGATTGAATAGAATAAACCTCACTTAAGATCCCATTATATAAGGATGTAAGAATGCCAAGCAGCGTAAATCGAAGAGTTTATACGAGTACAAACATTGCTTTGTTGGCCAACCTCGATATTTGTGGGCAATACAAAAACACGTATCATCGCGAAAATGAAATCAAAGAATACAGAAAAACATAACTGAAAAAAATTCCACAAAAACTATGCAGAGAGAATATAAAAAGATTTAACTGCTTTTTTATGGCTTTTTTTGCCAATTGTCTGTGTGTCTTTTTGTGTTTTTGGCTAATAAAGCAATTTGATATCGTAAATTGAGAACTGCACACCGAATACCGAACAGTGAGATCATTAAAAGAGAGCACAGCTGTGCGAGAGAGGGAGAGAGAGAGAGAGCAGCCAAGCCGTGCTCTGCTGGAGCGTAGAAGGCCAGGCGAATTGTTGTTGTTGCTGTAGTCCAAAATAAATACAGAACATATCAAAATATTGCACGGTGACAAAAAACAAGCAGAGCATCACACATACACACACACACAGCTACAGATGCAGGTATATAGTGTAAGCCAGTGTGAGTGTGTTTATCGTATATGGCACTCGGACTGTGTGTGGAGGTGTAAAAAGCAAACGATCAAAAGCGCGCGTCACAATTGCTTTTTGCAACAAACAAATAAGTCGACAACAAAAATAAGCTCTGACGCGCTGGCAGAACAACAACAACAACAACAACAAGAGAAACAGCTCAGCTCAGCTAGTATTAAGTTTTGTTTTAATTTGAAATGCTAATGATGCTCAGTCTCACGAAAGATCCCCCCCAACATGGCAATACATCTGTCTAACATACACTTATAACAGACACACACACACACACATATGTACATATGAATGTATATGTTTTATCTCTCTATATGAAGTGGAAACCAGCACTCATTATTAAGTGTTCTCCGTTTACTATGACCATATTCCGAAAGTTTTCTGCATGACTTGGAGAAGGGTCACTCAGCTTCAAGGTAATCAAGGCAGACAATGACTAGTTTATGTAAAAAGAATTGCCCCTAATGAGCAATCCACTGAATATCGTATGGCTTTTGAGAATATCGAAACCCAAAGGAAGTACTAAAGGGTGTTAATCATATACTTTTAATATCGTATCGATTATATATTACTTTTTTAAAAAATAGCAAAATTATAAATTAAATTTCTGATATTCATACAAAAATATACATAGATATTATCATATATAATTTGTACAACCTTAGCAACCAGGAAACCGTTTACAGTGAATAACTTTATATTATATAACTGGTTGCTCTACCGGCTTAACAGCTGTAAAGTTTTGTTGTATGTAGATTTAATAAACATTCCCAAGATAAGATTTGTATTTACGTTGCTTAGTAATACGAGAGATTAGTTAAATAGCAAGATATGTATGTACATATCTAAATACATACATGTATACATGTATTCATGCATGTTTGTGCCTTCTTTTATAAATCACGAAACACTCATAATCAGTTACAAAGATACACGCAGTGTTAAATGGTTCTGCGCTTGCGCTCTGGCCTGTTCAAATTTACGATATTCGCGTGGCGCTCTTTTTCAGTACAGATCTGCCTGCGCTCTCACCATGGCACTTCGACAGCTCTCTTTTGTTCTCTCTCTCTCTCTCTCTCTGAGCGTGGCTTACGATATTAATGGCTCTACCTGTTGCTTGCTTTGTTTTGCTTTGTGTATTTGCTTTCTTGCACATTGTCTGCACAAACATTTTCCGCATTTTTTCATGTGCCTGCTGAACTATTCAGAACACATACCAATGAAGCAACGACAACTACAACAGCAACAGCAGCAGCAACATGTTGGCCTCGCAAAATACACGACAAGATTGGCAAAAAAAAACTTTCATTAGCGTTTTGCGTTTGCCAAACATTTCGACAAGGCCCGCTATCTTTCGGAACTACTCCGGTGGTACGAGTGGCAGGCACTGCGATTACGACTGGTAAAAAAGAAATTCATCATTTGCGCGACTGACAAGCGTCGCCGATGTCTCGCGACATCGTAGTTGCACAGTGGTTAATAAACCCGGGTTTCTCTGCTGAAAAGTAATCGCTGTCTGCGAAAAGTCACGCAGGTGCGATATTTGAAGTTCTTTTATCAATATCATGTTAATAAACTATAGACTTTTATGGGATTATCGTTTTTATTATTGATTTGGGTTGCCATATCTACTGATTTATCTGATTTTAAGTCTGTTTACAGCTTTTTCTCTTAATACAAAAATTATGCAAGCTTCTCATGCATATTAATTTGATAACTTTTTGTATATGCAGTTGCTAAAAAAAACAAAGTAAGTGATGTTGCATTCTACCCTTTATAGCTATCATTTGTGTCCATTCTGATTTTTTTTTCAATGTTAATGAATATAGACTATTGATTAATATTATTTTAGCCTTAAGCTTACATCGATATTTAAAATTTCGGGAGGAGTTTTCATATAAATCTTATTGAAAAGCAAATGTAGTTGATTTTACCTATTAAATGATTCACCTGAGCCCCCAAACGAAATTATAATCGGAATTGATTTCAAAATTTATACAAAATACAGAAAAATATTTATTAAATCTGAAACACGCTGTTATGAAAAAGGAATAACGATCATAGGCTTGCAAAAGAAATTTAATTCGGGATTTCCCCTGAAACTATCTAATTTAAATATATAGATAAACATGTATAACATGTATATTTATTTTTGTGGTTACACACCTTCAGTATATGTAATTTAGACTATCTCAATTGCCTTGTCATTACCACTGTGCAGATGAAACAGCCGCCGTTGCCGGTGCAGTTGTTGCCTACCATCGCTTAATATCGTAAATCAGCTGCTCGTCACGTTCAGCTCAGAGTCGCGTCTGAGCTGCTTAGTTGTCATTGTGCGGCACTGAGACTCACTTGGCTCCATCATCAACATCCAGCAACAACAACAACAACGGACCATGCACCCATGGTTCAAGGTGGGGAGGGACTTGTGCACTGTGGGCCATAGGCCGTGAGCTACGGGCTACAAACTACGGTGTTCGGTCTTACGGGTCTTTGGCATGCGAGTAATGTGCATGAGTTTTATTGGCCATTTCATTTGCGCGCCGCAGCCGTCGCACACTTTCCTTTGCTATAGAAAACGCGTTTAGTGTGCAAGTTTTGAGTTCGTAATGCTTTTCACTGCTCTTACCGATGTGTTATGTTTTTTGTTGTTTTTTTTGTCGCTTTCTTACAGTGTCTGCCAACAAAAGAAAACTTGAAATTTGTGCGTCGCATCGATAGCATTGCAAGAGATTCGTACGGTACATCCGCTTCAGCAGTTGCACAATTCAAACAACAATAAAATAATATTACAACAAAATCAACAACAACAGCAACAACAAAGTATCTGTGTGTCGTCGTTAGACGCAAGTTGTGTCCAGTCAAAATGCGCCTATCCGACAGATACAAGTCATCGTCATCATCATCATCATCCGCAGCCACAGCCACAGCCTCAACTACAGCAATTGCATCTTACCAAAGTCTAAGCACGCACATTGAAGTAATTGCAGCAGCTGGCCGCCTTGGAGTAATCGTATAATGAGTCAAAATGTGGCCGACAGTTTGGTGAGTACCGCAGTCATTATGCTTTCCCACTACTTGAGTCGAATCACGCTCTATAAGGATGGGATCTAGTGAATTATCAAGATTACCAGTTTACTATCTTTATAGAATTTCGACTTAAAGTGTTTCATATTATAAGTAACATGTCTGTCTATGTGTGTGAGTTATGGATTGAGATTACTTAGAAAGTAAATCGAAAATTCATAGAAAGCCACGCGAAAGTCTCTCTCTCTGTGTAAGGCCTGTCTGGCAACTTCCAGGGCGACCCATTTGAACTGTTAATTGCTCTGGCTAATATTTGGCATCTTTTCGAGTGTATATAAGCCCCGTATGAACCTATAAATAGCTACAGCCAGACGTTAATGTCGCAGCTCAAAGCCCTGCTAATGAATGTCTTCTTTATTAATGGACCGTCTTAAGTATCACATGACAGTGCAAATACTTTCGGGTTGCTATTAATGGATTCAATGATTTTATTTGATTTGAGTTCGCTAAACTCTTTGGCAGATTTGCATTGCAAATATAAAAGGGGTACCACAATTTTTAAATCACGCAATTTCGACTGATTTTAAATGTTGAGAAACTATTATAATAGTTGGAGTAAATTGTTTAGGTATTATTCAAATAGATATTTTTATGCCTAACCATAAGACTAATTAACAATAAGACTTGGCTAAATTAATACCCTAATAATCAAATATATACATATATTTAAATCCTGATATAACAATAATTTAATAATATTCAACAATTACTATATCTGATATATATATACATATATATATATATATATATATATATATATCTATGTTTAATATAAATAATCTAAATCTCCACTTGATCTTGAAATTTCTTGAGATGAGATGTTCTTCTCCGTCTTATCGTAAGATTCTTGATTGCAGTGTAAAATTCGATTGCACAGCCTTTGTCATTGCATCTTTAATTGATCAATTGACTTGTGTTTCAGTTCAATTTTACCTTATATACAATACAAACAAAACGGTTGATCGGCGCTTACGTAAATGAATACTTATTAATTTCTGTGTGTTTTCTTTTAATCGCATTCCCTTGACTAGCTCTCTCTTTTATAGTCGGCAAAAAAGACCGGGCCATCCCAAACATGGGTTCAGCTATGCGTATTTACATAGTTATATCATGAGAGTTCACATATGCATAAATATATTTGTGGTTACCTGCTTGACACACAAAACGGAACGTGGAAAACATTTAAATTTTTTATCACATAAATCAAACTACATATGTATGTAGATTAATTATGCTGCGACTCTCTTGACATTTTAAGAGGCTAATAAATATTGTTGAACATAGAAAAGAAATTCCAGTCTTTACATTGGAATGGTCAGTTAAGGAAAATATCTAGTGAGCACATAATCATTTACAATTTGATAAGATGAATTTAAATATTAATTAATATACATTGATTATGCAACACAGTGTTAATTAGCTGTAGATATTACTTAATACTAGTTTGATCCATCGTTCCGATATCGAAAGCTCTTGCAACGACGCTTCCTCTTTATTCAAATTTCACTCTCATTTTACGCCCTCTCACACATACATACACATGTTTCAATGAGTGTATAACTGTTTATACATGTGAATAATTGACGCAGAGAGCAAAGAGAGAGAGCGAGAGAGACATCCATCAAAAACATAAACAGAGCGCAATTGGAAATACGAGTGGGTGCGAAATTCCCACGGCACAAGCAAATTACCTGAGAGAGAGAGAGAGCCAACTGTGGAGGCAGGAACTACAGCAACTACAACGAGAACACTGTGCGTGGGCAGAGCCATAGGTCGCTCGAACAACCCTCGCTCTGTTCTGAGAGAGAGTAATTGAGAGCGCACTCGTGCGACACAATGTGAGAGAGGGCGAATCAGAATCTGAATGAGAACGAGAACAAAAGCCGATGGCAATGTTGGGGCTGTCACGGATCTCGGGTCGACCTGCCCGCTGAGTGTGTTTTCGACAGTTGTTGGCGGCGGTTGTTCCCGTCTCGGTCTCAGTCTCTGTCTCGTCAGAGCACATTTTTCCCAGTGTATTTTTGTGCCGTGTGTGATACGAAATCCACAAAAAAACCACCCCCCACCCCACCAAAAAACGTAAAATCTTTGTACAATGTTTTCATAATTATCTATCGTGCTGCGAAGCATCGCGTAAAATGCATACAAAATCTCTGCTTGTTTTTTGTGTATGCAATGAATGCGAAAGTGAATAGATAAATAAACCGAGAATCAAGAATATATAGAGGCAGACGCCACGCGGTGAGCAGCAGTGAGAATATAAAGCATATAAGGAGTGATTAAGTGTAGTGTGTGAGGAGGCGAGAGCTAGCAAAGTCCAAGAAGGCAAAGCAAGGCAGCCGCACAGACACAGACATAGGAGAAGGAGGAGGAAGAGGAGAAGAACGAGGAGCAGACTATATAGAACGGCCTGCAAATTGAACGCAGTGCAACGAACCCAATCCCAGAGCCGAACCCTTCGTGAAACGAGGGTTGGACGAGCCTTGCAGCCCAGCGCAGTCACCCTCTGCCGCCCATCAGCTGACTGACTCATCCTCGTTTAACACCGGGGCAGAGAAGCTGGCGCTGTGGCTGATTCCGGTGCGTAACCAAGAACAACAACAACAACATCAAGAACAGAATCCACAACTACAAAAAAAGAACTGCCCACCACAAAGCTAAGGCTAAAGCATAAGCTTCTCGTATCGCATCGCATCGTCAATCTTCTCGCATCAGCTTACAAGAGAACAAAAAATCAAATCGAGCGAAAAAAAGAGGAACGATTTTATTGATTTTGCTTTCTTCTACATTCATTTTTATCGAGTCCATTGAATTGCATTTGTAAAGCAAACATAAACATAGCAGAAAAGCGTGAGGAGTAAAGAAAAAACAATTGGGCAGCGCAGCGTGTAAATTACAAACATCTCTACGGCATTTTCCCAGCAAAAAAAGTCAATCTCAAATGGTAAAGCTGCGTATAAAACCCAACTGTCTCTACGACCCCTCATCTCTCCCCTCACAAACAGAAAAAGGCGCGCTCATAAAAAATTTGCAAAAGACAAAGAAATGCAAAATCAACTGTGGTTTTTCAATTCGAATGTTGAATACTCTTGCAGAGACTCACGAAAATAGTTACTATAGTTTTAAATGGTTTCGTTTTTGCTTATAGACAGACGTAAATTGTCTTAAATCGAATGGTATAATGCGAGTTAGAGCCTTATTACACTGAACATTATATATTTTTAGATTTTTTGCGCATATGAAAATCAGTTCGGATCTTAAGAGTTATATCTTTTAAAACTAATCAATAAACAATTAAAACTTAAATCTCCAATCTAGAGATATTAGAAATAAAGAATATTTTAATATTTTTAAATAATTAAAGTTTTAAATCAACAAATAATATGAGAAATTAAATAATAGTCTATAGTTTATTCAATTCATAGAAAACTACTCAACACACTGCAAGAGTATCGAACAAAAAGAAAACCACAGACTTATATAGATATACATATCTTTGTATAGGCTGGGCTGGTGGCGCTAGCTTTGCTGTTGTTATTGTAAACCCAACCCAGTACACCACAAATATGTCTACAACAACAACAAACTCATGCCAATTTTATGCGCACTTTTTGTCTCTGTGAGTTTTTCCCATAACCATTAACCCATCCCAACTGGAATCATCGTGTTTTGTACTTGATTTTGATGGCATTTGGACAGGCTACTTATGGCCAAAGCATATTACATACATATGTAGAAAAATGTACGTGTATATAATTACATAGAGTTACTAATGCTGGATGATTTATGTATGTTCGTTGTGTGTGTCTGTGTGTTTGCGTGTGCGTGTGCTCCACGATTCATGAGAAATGTCAACAGCAATTATGTGTAAATACGTGAAACTATAGACAACGTCATTGGCATGGAAAATTGATGCGTGGGTGGGTCGAATGTCGAGTGCCTTGGAAGCTTTTCACTGGTAATCAATGTTAAGTATTTACACTTGAGAGATCTTTGCAGACCAGCCTCAACAACTGCAGATTGAATGTTGTAACTAGGCAATAAAAAGAGAACAAATTACAACAGAATTTATATTTTTAAAGAAAAGAAGAGAATAGAAATAGATGTAAGAAAAAAGTTCAAGTAATATTTTATACAAGTTTTGATTGAATGAATACTTAATTTTCTAATGCAATTTACATACAATCGGAAACTGCCTCGACTGTTTAGTCCCAACACATTCCGAAATAAACTTGATACATTTCCCATTCTCGCATAAGTTTACTAGATGTGTGTGTGTGTTTTGTGTATTGTGTATTATATTACTTCATGTTCATTCATCACTTGTAGGATTCTCAAACATTTCTACCAGCTGAATCTCTGCCGCTTTTGTGAATGTAAATATATGTATGTTTGCAGGTTTCTCAAGCCCCCATTCATTGAGCTAAACCAACAAAGAATGCACAAAAATAATTTACGATATAAACAGGCATAGATCTGTATGTGTGTGTGTGTATGTATTTATATAGTATGTATGTAGTACGTATGTTTACAAAAAAAGCTTTTGCTTTCATTTCTTGTTATGCTCATTGCTTCAAGCTTTAATTCAAGTTGATATTTTGATATCCGCTGTTTGTGTCTCTACTTTGTTGTATATATGTATATATATATATCATTCCTGCTGCACAGCGGATGTGGTTTGATAATAGTCTACAACAGACAGAGACGGTGGTAGCCATTGAGCGAGACAGATGATGGGGGATGGTGCCAACTGAGTTGCTTTGGATGCAGTCAGTTGTAACTGACGAAACGAATGGACACGGACATGTACGAATACACTCATTTAGTCAGTCAGTCAAACATGAGACATGAGACGAGTGCAACAACGTTTTAGTTGTATTCCTTATACCCTGTAGCTGTCAAAAATGGATGAGGCAGTGGGGGACTATACAGTTGAATTAACAAATTCTTTCTATATAACATATAAGGAATAGTTTTCAGATATTTATGGTATCTACATCGTAATCATCCTATATAACTATTCAGTTAAAAATTCTTAATAGACTTTCTCCTTTATAGTCTGGTACAGGGTATATCCAAGTTAATCACTCTGTATTCAATTTGTTTTTTTATTCTTCAACTGTTTTCAATTTTGTTTCGTGCTTTTTGCATTGTTTATTTATCAATGCAAGAGAGCCAACTCGTGGCAGGGCGCTGGGGTCGCGTCTCTATTTATAGACACGGCAACCCCACATCAGCCCCATCGATTGTTCACTTTGATGTCGTTACTGTTTGCTTGTAGGTGGTACCAGTGTCGGGGCACTCTGTCGACACTGAGGGGGGTGGCCAGATGCGTGGGGGGAGGTGGTTTGTTGCTATTTCTGCAACATCTTTTGCATTTGCGTCGTAGCCAAGTCAATTAAGCCACATCAGCTGCCCACACGGCCTGGCATTCAATAGCATTAGCCATTAGCCATAAAGCTGCACAAAGGTCAAATCCCACAGTTCTATATGTATGCACAGTTATTCATAGACACTAAGAGGAGAAATGCCTCGTCACCGTCATCATTATCATCATCATCATTTTGAGCAATTTGACATAGTTTTATTTTATTTCATTATAATTGCTTTAAAACATGTTCTTAGATACAAATGTCTCAAGAACATTTCGACAATTCACACGGAAAATGATATAATATCTGTCGTCTTCGTACTCCCTTTTAATTTTATAATTTTGGGCAATTTTCTGATGATTCATTTTTCAATTTTAGCTGAGAATTTGTAATTTCTGCCTCCATTTTCTTCTCAGTTGTTCCGAATGCAAATGACGCCGTTGAGAGTCGCTTCTCGGGTCCGCTCAGTTGTGTCGGGAGGTGTTTCAACTGCTGCTCGATTTGCATTATTACTACACACATACATATAAACATGCATATATCATATACATTCGAGTGCGAGTAATAATATGGCTGAGTGAGACTTTCCGCTGAGTGCAATGTATGTTCATATTGATTAGGGCGTAAGGCGTTTGAGATACCCGGTTTAGTATTGCACGATCAGTGTGCAAATGGATCCAGGTCTGGGCCATGCCTATGTAGATAGTGTCAATCATACTTTGCATTGATGTATAGGTAACATAAAGGTATGGGACGTGACGTGTTTGACCCCAAATGGAATTCGAGAAACATACATACATGAATGAGTATATAAAATTATGAACAGTGTTAGTGGGGGGCAGTTCTTGGGTCGATGCGTGACGAGAAAGTATAGTTCCTTTTTGTGAGCGGTATTTATAGAGTTGGTTCCGCCTTTTGACGCATTTCCAATTACTTTCCTGGTTTCCAACATTAATATATGCTGCTTATCAGTGTGGTATACCACTTCCTTGCTCGATATTCATATGATTCCTTTCTATAAAATAAAATATTAATTATAGATTAATCGAAATATATTATGTAGTTATATAAATAGTAAGCAATATTTGTTCTTCAGTATTGTGGATGATGTTGTAATTCCTAGACACTCACACTGACACATACAGAAAGGCTTAGTCACAATACACTGCCTAAGGGTAATCGTATATCTGGCACGAATCACATCCGTAGCGTAGTAGTCGTATTCCAATTGCTCCAAATCTTCAAATATACAGATATACATATAGATATATGACTCTTTTGGGGTAGCCTTCTTGTCATGCCACGGCACATGCTGGAACGTGTCCGATTAACAGGCAATTTTTATATATTTTACTGCGCTCGATTTAATTTTATTATGACTGTGCAAGTCTCAGTGTGTGAGTTTGCGTGTTTGCTGTGTGTGGTTACAATGATGCTTTATGTGTTTATTCCTGGATTCCGTGGGGTAGTCGGGAGAACATTAATGATTCTAGCATTTATTGTTAAATATAATATCGAGGCGTCAAATAGCCAATTTGCTACGCGCCGACAAACCCGGCACGTTCTTCTATATATGTATACTGATGCTGCTTTCATGGAAGGTTTTAGAGCACGTTCCTTGGATTTTTCCTAGCTGGCCTGAGGTCTGACCTGCTGATCTGTTTGCATAGATAACTGTTCAGCTGAATGACAATTTCATACGAAAGAGAGGCCATTAAGAGAACAAGTTACATACATACACACGCACTGAGTACATGCAAATGTATGCGTATGTATGTAATTTGGAGCAGCCTCGTCCGAAATGAGCTCAAACTGGAAATTGTTGGCCTAAATTTATGACTAAATTCGACATGAAATGTGCTGGTCCATGACAGTCGTTCGCCACGGCAATGGCAATAATAAAGAGACAGCAACAGAGACGCAAATGACCATAAAGTACTAGTGCAAAAAGGAAAACGCAATGCATTTTCCAGCAGTAAGAAACCAGAGAGAAATGGCCAGTTTGCAAATGGGCAAACAGTCGAATATGAAATACTCTGAAAGAGCCAATAAATATTTATTACAACTGATATAAACAAAAGCAGACCACACATACGATATTGATTGGTATATCCTATATTTTGTGCCGAGGTCAAGAGAGGCCGTAAAATTTGCACATTTTAGAAAAGCAAATGAAAAATACGTTTTAAAATAATATGTTAATGAACTCGTAAAGCTTATGAACAAGCCATGGAAAATTCATTCAGCTGCACACAGATAAAGACACACACACAGGCAAACTGCAGTCGTAAACAACTTTCGATTCTCCTTTCGCCAGGGTATCGAAATGAAGTCGCGCGCAGCAGCAGCTGTCAATGGGCGTGAAACAAAAACGAACATACAAAATTTCGCTACAATAGTCTAACAACTTCCTGGAAAAGTTGCGTTGCACGTTTCTGGGGGGGCTGCCTAATGTTGCCTTATGTTGTTTATGGGAAGAGGCAATGTAAAATTGTTAAACAAAGGCGCTGCGAAGCAGTTAGGCACATAAAATTGCTGCTGCCTCTAATTGCAATTGGGGAAGCGAAAGCATTTAACCAAACATGGAATATGGAATGGAAGGTGCCGAGTGAGACGCGTCTCAAGACGCCACTTGAGTTGTTGTTATTGTTGTCGTTGGAATCGATTGTTGCCGCTTTGTCTGTTGTTGTCTCTCAACATATATTTGTTATGGTTGTGTGTGTGTGTGTGTGTGCTTGAGTGTGTATCTATCTTAGTCAAATTGTAGCCAAGGTCAGGGGCGGGCACAAGCGCACAAGCCCTAGGCATTGTGAGAAGACTCAACTCAACTCAACCCGACTCGACTTGCTGTGACTCTTGAGTTTGTGTGAATGAACTCGTTTCACGGCTAGTTGGAGCCCAATGCCAGCCAATCAATGAACCAGAAGAATCAAGTACAAAACGCGCGACACCTCAGTCTCAGTTCCTCTACTCAGTTTCACAACTATCTGTATTACTATTGCGGATGATCAGCTGAGCAAATTTGGAAATATTTCAAATTAGAAGTGGCTTATCAATTGCAAAGTATACTCACCCCGTGCAATAGTACTTCCGATAGTTGTGCTGCATATGAAGAGAGTCCCAATAATACTATAAATAAATAAAAATGAAATTACAGAATTTCACAAGCAAAGCGAACTGTAATTGCCCACACAAACATCACCAGCATCATCATCAGCAGCAGCAGCAGCGTCAGCAGCAGCCCACGCTTATCAAGAGCCACACTTGCGCCTATCAGTTGCAAGATTTGGCTGGCTACAATCGGGCACTGATGCCGCCGCTGGACAATACGGATTTCAGCAGCGCCTGGCGACATGTCAACAACAACAGCAGCAGCACCACGCCCTGCGCCTTCCATCAGCAGCAGTGGGCCAAGGCAAAGTCGTCGCCACAGCAAAGCCAGTATCACCATCACACGTGTCCGCGTCAAAAGAAAACGTCCACGCCCACATCCACACCTACATCGACCATGTGCAGAGAGCAGAAGCAGCGACGTTCCCGCTCCACATCCTCGGCAAGCAAACAACGGCGTAATAGCTCATATCATTCCTACGATGACCTGGATGCATCCTCAGCGGTGGCCAGTGCCGAGCGCAAAGTGGTGGCCAGCCTCAAGTATCTGTGCGCCTGCACGGGCGCCACACTGCGCAATTTATCGAAAAAGACGAAAGATTTGCATGCCAAGAACTATACCTACACCAAGGTAAATGGCCTATTAGCTGCATATTAATGTGTGTAGTTTTGCGATTTTAGTTGATTTTCTGTTTACCTTTTACTTATTATTTGGCGCAGCTGTTGCCGGACGGCGCCATTCTCTTATTGCGCCTCTCTGTTTCTTAAATTGTTGGTTATTTACACTTATTAATTATGTTTTTTCCTCACACACAACTTGCAAATTTTGTTTGGCTTCGCGCTCTGAGCCTGACAATCGATATCGTTCATATCGATGTGGGAGCGTTCTTTTATCGATGCTTTGCATGCTAAACGATTGTGCAGTGCTGCAAATCGACTGTAGTTGCATCCGTTACTCCTATTACTTATCGCTTCTCTTAAACTTTATTTTCTCAGTGTTTTCTATTATTGTGTATTAGTTAATTTAAATAAACATTGCGCATTTTTTGACGCAAATAAGACTGAAACAAATGCTATAGTGCGTCATTAATTAAACAACAAAACAAATGAAGTAAGCATATGTACTATACAAATACATATGTGTACATATGCGTGAGGCACTGTCGGCAGCAGCATTTAAGTTAAAAAACATACAAAATACCAAATAAATAACAAATAAATTAAATAAATACATGCATACCAAAATGTACACAAAGACGCAAGTCGTAGAAAATTTCTTTTTTGGCAGACGCTGAAAAAGTCAAGCAACTTGGATGATCATTTGCCGTGAATTGATTAAAAGTTGCCTTCATATTCGCTACAATGTTCTCTTATACATGCATACAAACAGATGTACAATGTATTTATTTGGGAAGTAGTATGTACATACATATGTGTGCATGTGTGCGGTGTACACAATTAGAGGCTAAAGTACGCAACAATTAGATAAAAACAATTGCAATTTGTTTTCGTTACTTTTTCTTTTTTTGGTTTGGCGCGTTTTGCAGGAAGACGATGTTTTTGCAGCTGTTGTTGTTTTCCGTGCGTTTTTTGCTACTTGGTCAATTAATTTAAATTTCAGTAATTTACACTGCCTTCAAGCAGTTTACCCCTGGGCGACTCGCCAGCCCTGTTTGACGATGGGTGCAAATTTAATTCGGCACATGGCCAAGGTCATCTATATTTCCTGGTATTTTAAAAAACATTTTCAACTATTCATAGAGATATCTCCCACAATCAAACTAATGTGCGATTACATTATATACAATATGTATAAATATGCTTTTCTGGTTGCGGTGTAGCCAGGGCAGTGATTTCTATTTTAATCAAATATTTTGTGATTTCAGTTCAGACAATTTGTTGGTAAGAGTTTCATTGTTGAATTCCAAATTTCATATGTTTATACATACATACATACATATGTACTTAATCTATAATAATTTTAGAGTATAGCTTAATTTGGAAATGTTGTTTCCCTCTTCATTGCGTGACAAAATTCAGACACCCTTTGCAGCTGACTAAAAACAAATTGCGCCGACCACTTAACGCTCAAATATTTTCTGTTGTCTCTTTACGAAATACACGAAACAATTCACGAAACTTTACGAAATGCGGCCGGCCCTCAGAGGGAAAAAGTAAACCAAATGCTAAATAAAACATTTCTTGTTGTTGCCGATGTTGCTGTTGTCTATGTGTCTGTGTGTGTGTGTGCCTAATTAAAGCGCATGCGGGCAATTAATCGGCTGAACATGAATTTCGTGTATGTCCGTTGTCCATTTGCCTGCCCCGAGATTTGTGTAGTGCCCCCAGATATGTGTATTCGTACGGGAGCATCCCGTGTTTATGTTTTGCATATACACATACCCATTCATACATATGTACATTCTTTGTGTGTATGTTGAGGTCTTTGAGGGGTCACAGCGTAACGTTGTCATCGCTGACTGGGCAAATCTTTTTATATGCGTATTACGGAAGCATGGCGAGAAAGAGAAGGCTTAAACCAGACGAAAGCTATAATTGGGCACGCCTGACTGTAAGATACCCTTCGCCCACTTCTCATTGTGTCCTACGATAACTTCTGTGTTTATTATCCGATTGAATTGAAATTTGATGGAGATGTACATACTTTAGATAGGATACTATATGCCGGTAGGCGTGGCATCCGACAAATTCGAAATAAACTGGATCAAATTATGGTATACAGGAACTTGTATGCCAAACTTGGTGGTTCTAGCTTTAATAGCTGACATCTCGACGTTAAAACGGAAGAACAGACAGACGGACAGACAGACAGACGGATAGACAGACTTAGTATACCCTTTTCGACCATTTTTAATTCTCACAGGGTATAAAAATCAAACTCACTTGCTTTGTTTTAATCTGTTTGTGGCTTTACACACACACACACTATTGTATATTGCGTGATTTGTGTTTGTTGCTCATTTATTCAGTTTTCTTCGTGCTTATTCATTTGCTTTGCCTCTTCACGCTTTCGCATTGTACGCTGTTACTAAATTCACTTTATTCTGTGCGTGTGTTTCATTTACATAGTTTTCCCACACACACACACACACACACACACACACATGTGTGTAAACAAAGGCATTTTGTAAGTTTGTTTGCTGCATACATATTTTCCCAATTAGAATTTTCTATGCTGTTGCCGATTAGGTACACAAATATCTTAAGTATTTCACGATGAGCAAAGCTCATAAATATTTATGCCAATTTAGCGGTCGTGTAATTGATGAACTGACATTGTAAGCTCGACATATCGCGTTATTTTTATCCGAATTGCGGAAATACTAAGTTGGATGGCGAAATTGAATGCGCAGTCGGAAGAACCTCTGCACTAATTGAAATATCTATAAATATTAACTGCACTAAATGCAGATGCTGATAGGTTTAATTAAATTTCATTGCTAGTTGTATATTATATGTACATACAATATTAATAATCCCATAAAAGATCGTACTTTTAATATTAATAATCCCATAAGAAAAATAAGCCATGAGGAACAGAATAGGTATAATCTTTTGTACCTATTATGTTCCTCAATGAAACTTTTCATTTTTCTTCGAATTCATTTTTTATTTCTCAGTAATGGGGGCTTCTTATTGTAATTCCCCAATTTTATGAAATTCAAATGGAAATTTGAAAGACATGTAGTTGTTTGTTTTTTAAAGTGCGCTTTGCATTTTATATATTAAATACAAACTGAATTAAACTGAATTCTTTATAAAAGCTCATGCTATATTAAATGAATAAATAATACAGAATATAAATGGAATGTTCCAATTTGGTATTCGTTGCAAAGGTCTGCTATAAAGATAGACAAAGAGAATACTCGTAAATAAAATCAAAAAGTATTGCCTATATTTTTCGGGTGCACCCTAACTACAATAACAACATTAGTGTTATCATGAATGTAAAGAAAACTCTAGATTTAGCTTGGGAGTGTTTCGATTTTGTAAAATCAGCCACAAAATGCTTTTATATCTCTATGTAGTATACAAAAGTTAATGAATTCAGTTCATTGTGGGAATGTTGTAAGAAATTGCCGACAATATTTAACCTACCATTTATATAGGCTCGTCTCGCCTAGTTAGCGAATTGGTCAGATATTTATTGGGCCATTAAAATACCAACTAGAAATTGTTGCAATCCGTAACGGACAGGAACAAATGTGTTTTGGCCTAAGATTGCCAAAACAATCGACGGGAAATCGAAAATGGAAATGTCGGCCAGTTTGCCATCACAACAAAGTCGATGAAAAGTAAATACAGCAACACTTGAAAATGATTTTCCTTGTGGGAATTTCACTTTTCGCCTGCGAGACATATTGTTTATATTGAAAATATTTAAAATTTGCCTCCGCCCATTAAGAGAAATAATGAATTAAAAATAGTCGGAAATCGGCCTAAAATTAGAGCAATGATTAATTGTGGCAATGAATCGCAACGGTTTCGCTCACAAACACTCACACACACATGCAGACATGCTTAAATACTTATAAAATATTGTATATGTTATGATATACATATATAATTGATTTCCGTCAGCACTTTACTAATTTGACATCTTGATTGGTTTTTATAGCCCACGTGGCGCCTCTGGGGCGAGGAGCACGAGAAGAATGCAATTTTCACGGTTTACCTGAAGAAGGTGCGCTACCATCGGCCCACGCCCACGGCAAGCAATGTAAGTTATCCGAAGAGTGTCGCCTTGATAGCAATTACTTACTTCTCTATTGCCAATCTATTTCCTCCTCCCCCTCCTTGCAGCAGGACTCGGACGATGAAATTTCGCACCTGGAGTGGGAGACGGTTCGAGTACGATTCGTTAAGGCAGCCACATTGGCGCGCCTTGTCGAGGCGCTGGCCACAGACGATGGGGAGCTAGAGTCGACGTTTATCAATGTGTTTCTATCCACATATCGTACCTTCTCGACGCCCAAACAGGTGCTCAGTCTTCTGACGCAACGCTACGATGCGCTGCACGAGAAGCACATGGAGGAGCTGGAGTTGGCACAGCAGAATGGCACCGTAGAGGAGCAGAGCTATGACTCGCCGGCCTCCATACATGAGCAGCACAAAAAAACTCTAGTCTCGGCGCTGCATGTGTGGCTAGATGGCTTTCCCGAGGACTGGCATGAGGACAATCTGCAGCAGATCTTGGCCTTTGCCGCAAAGCGCCTCAAGCGCTCTGACCTGCATATCAAGGTGCTGAATCGCCTGGAGCGTTTGCTCAGGCAGCAGGTCTATGGAGGCGGAAGCGCCTCTAACAATCATGTGGAGAGCACAGCCCTGGCTTGGATGGCTCCGCAAGGTGGTCAGCAGTTTATGATGCACACACCATGCGGATCTACCTACGAGTTGAGTGATCAGTTCAGCGGCCTCTTCCTGGCGCCCATCTATCGTGAGCCCGTGCCCTTCATGCAGGCCTTCCGTTTCCCCCACGTTCCGGTGCGACACTTTGCCGAACAGCTCACGCGCATGGACACGGAGCTCTTCAAGCGCCTGATTCCCCACCAATGCCTTGGCCATACGTGGGCGCGTCGTGACACCGGCGGCTCCGAAACGGTTGTGGCCACCATCAATCAGTTCAACGCGGTGCTATTTCGTGTCGTCTCCAGCATACTCATCGAACGTCTTAAGCCGCAGGTGAGTACAGTGCGTACATAAAGAATTCAACGAACTAATTTATTGATTGTTTCTCCAGGAACGCGCCTTGAACATCTCCCGCTGGATCGAAATTGCACAGGAGTTGCGCATGCTCAAGAACTTCAGCTCGCTTAAGGCAATTATATCGGCCCTGAACTCAAATTCCATATACAGACTCTCCAAGGTCTGGGAGTTTCTGCCCAAAGAACGCGTAAGTTGTGTGTCTAGAGTTGGTAAAAGTATTTGCTGGAGTAGATCGAAGCAGATAAGAAGTTTAGGTGTAAAGTGGAGTCATTCTTTGGTTTAGGAAAGAACACTGAAGAATCACTAAGATCTTTAGAGCGCAAGTTAAGGTTACACCAGGCGTGCATCAATGGTTGCCCCTCTTAGACTACTACAACTGCAAGCGGTATAAATTACTAAATAAAACTAAGGTAGAACTTCCTGAGTAGATTCAAAGGATACAAATCAAGGCAAACTTTGCAAACTAGTAATTAGTAAAAGATCAAATACATATAAAGTGTCAATGGATAAGCTTAGATATATCATAAGTACATCGATGTAAGGCCAACTCTGCAAACTAGTAATTAGTAAAAGATCAAATATATATAAAGTATAAATAAGTAAGTTTAGATATATCATTAGTAAATCGATGTAATCTTCCAGCAGTACTCCCAACTGATATATCTGTTTCTTATTGAAAAACCTTGACTAACTTCGATTAACTTCTTTGCAGATGGAAATCTTCACAGAGCTCGCGCGCATCTGCTCCGAGGATAACAACGCTTGGACACTGCGCGAGGTGCTGAAACGCGAGGGAACTGCCAAGAACCCAGATCCTGCTGGCGATCAAACAGATCGTCACCTGCAGAAACTCATACAGAACTTGGGCACACAGACGTCGCATGGCACCATTCCGTATCTGGGCACATTCCTCACAGATCTGACCATGATACATACAGCAAATCCGGACTATCTCACCGAGGACAAGCTGATCAACTTCGACAAGAAGCGCAAGGAGTTCGAGGTGCTGGCGCAGATCAAGCTGCTCCAGGGCGCTGCCAATACGTACAATTTGCATGAGGATGCCCTCTTCGATCACTGGTTCGACTCTTTGCCAGTGCTTACCGAGCGCAAGGCATTCGAGTACAGTTGCCAGCTGGAGCCACCCGCGCCAGCGCCACGCAAATCGGTGGCCAGTACAAACACCTCGCTGACGAACACGACTGCCTCGTCGACGGCCTCGATAATGGGCAGCGCTGGGCATGGTCATCGCAAGACTGACTCCATACACTCCAACTCGAGCAGCGGGGCGGGCTCGCAGTTCTACTGCGAGCTCAACAGCAGCAACAGCTCCAGGCACAACTCGTTGGATCGTGACGCGCATCATGCCTCCATAATGTCTGCCTCGAGCAGTACTTCCAATCTGTCAATGGACTCCAGCAATTCTGGTGGACGCCAGTCGGCGCACAGTAAACTTACGCATTCCCAATCCCTGGGCAATGGCCTGAAGAACGCAGCACTAAGCAATGGCACTTCCAATGGCGGCTCGCCACACACGCACATCAATGCACAGCTGGTGCAGCCTGCTGGTGGTGTAGCTGCCCAATCTGCACCAGATTTCTATATCATCAAAGTCACCTATGAGACAGACAACATTGAGCTGGATGGGATTGTGCTGTACAAGAGTATCATGCTGGGCAACAACGAGCGGACGCCGCAAGTCATTAGGAATGCCATGCTGAAGCTTGGACTTGAGGATGATCCCGATCGCTACACCCTGGCCCAGGTGCTGCCCGACAAGGAGCTGGTCATGCCGAAAACGGCGAACGTCTACTATGCCGTCAACACGAACTACAATCTGAACTTCATACTGCGACCGCGTAAGGATGATGGCGGAGTTGGTAGCTAGTCCGCAGCCGTGCCCCTGTCCCAGCTGTGGTGCTTGGGGTACGAGGGCGAGGAGTGAGTGTGAGGCAAAGGAAGACAGCGAACCAACTGCGTGGAGTGCTTGATATGTACATACTGCTATATAGTATATAGGAACATAATCCGCACATGACAACAAATTTTAGTTGATAATGTTTTAATTTATTTATTACATTCATAGAACGATGAAAGCAAGATCGAAAGCAAGTAATGCTGCCGATAAACCCGTCAATTAGTTTGTAGATAAACGCGCAGAGTTTGTAATCTCTTAAGATCGCATCATGCAAGTGTGTTTTCGATGTTTATGTGGACTCTACAACTGGAATAATTGCTGATATTTATAAACTATATATACTTTATATATTGATACGATATTGATAAATGTGGTACAATAATTTTGAGCATAGAGTCGATGAATATATATTCTATATTAGTTATCCAGCCTGCGACGATGATTCTGTGTGTACTTTATATTTAAAAGTAATTACAAAATTCAGATCATAAATATGTATTTGTATAGATGTTTTATTGTAAATACAACAATATGAGTTGTAACTGAATATTTAGTGTGGGCGCAGTAGAAATATATGTTTAATCTTTTTATAGGCTCTCTACACAATTTACAATTAGTTAAGATATTGTATTTGTTTGTATATTTAGCAGTACGACCTAAAGAATTATACATATAATATATCTATACTTGTACGAAGGCATATTTAATATGAGAGAGCTACTATATTAAATACGATATGAAGTAAAAAAAAACAAAAAACATTAAATACAATGTGTGTAAATACAAAAACGATAAACGTAAATGGGTTTTATTATGATATTTTAATTTTATATTTTACTTTTCAATTTAAATTAATTTGTTTTTTATATTATTTGTTTATTCTGCTGTAGATCTTCGGAATATTTTCAAAAGCAATGGTAGCTATGGTCAAAATCTTCTTTTTATAGGCATAAATGACGAATATATTTCAACTTTTCTACACAACCCACACAAGTTTGAGCTGGAACTAGAAGTTTTACTTTATTTTAAAATCTTTACACAGTAGTTTTAAATATTATGTTATTTATCTTGGCATAATCTCTTTAAACTTTAAAGAGTTTCTTTAGATATATTGATATCATATTTAAAAACTGCCTTAAGCGTCCTATTTCGAGTCTTACACATAATCTATCCTCTCTTTCTTTATTTATCATTATTTCTTTTCCTCTGCCACCCTTTCTCATTCTTTTATCATATTTGTATCGTTATCATTCAGCTTTAGAACTGCTTTTCTTGAGGATTATAACTAAATTGAGCGATTCGTTTAACGGGTTTCATTTCTAAACGTTAACAAATTTCTAGGCTTAAGATGAAGAGGGTTAGGGTTGTCGTACCTTTCTTCCTTTCGCAATATCAGCAGTGTCATCTGCTGCCTTTCGTCCCTTGCCAGGGATGCGAGCATTCAAGTTAACGGGTCAGCGCATCTCATTACATTTGCCAGGCGGCGACTTGCCAACCCGTCGGACGTCAAGACAGTAAAAGTAAAATAAATTACTTTTTGGCTTTCCAGGTAAGTTTTCGGGGTTACTCGACAAACAAGTTGCACCTACACCCACCCACCCCCTCACCCAGGGCTATCTACCTATGGTGGAAAAACAAACGTCCCTTTCCTTGGCTGTAATTCGGTGCAGAGAAACTTTAATTAGATCACTCCAATGACAAAAAAATCTTTTGCCGCAATAATAAAAGCGGACAAACAAATTGAGATTGAGTTCCTCAAAGCCGTACCCGGATCCGTTTTGATGGCCAGCCTGGCGTGAAGGCAGCGCGGGAGATGTAAAAAAGCTCTCAGTGCAACTTTTACAAACTAGTCAGTGAAAAATCCTGCAGCATCAAAGTGAAAATGGAAATGAGTTGAACTGACGTTTCATGGGGGGGGAAGGAGGGTAGGGGATGCAGTGCTATGGGGTGAGGCGCGACAAGTTGACAGCAAAGCGAGGGCAAGACTTGTTGTTGTTGTACAGCCAACTGCAGTTTTGTGTGAGGTCGTGGTGGTGTGGAGGGTGTACGTGGGTTAAAAGCTCCGGGGTTAACAATGACGTCATCGTTGTTGGCAAACTATTTGGCGTACGCCGTACGCATTTCGTCATGAACAGAGAATAATCAATAAACTAGGCAGACACAATGACGCAGCCAACGTGACATAATTCCCATGAACAGCACCCACAGTCGCCCAGGCAGTGATAAGGCGAGGGTCAGGTCGCAGCTTGCAGGTTGCAGTTGACGGGTGGCGAGTGGGGGAGGGGTTCATGGATACTGGTACTGGGCCAAGCAAAGACGTAAACAGCCTCGACAGAGAATTCAATTAGGGAAACTTTTGCCACGGCTACTAACGACAACGCCTCAGCCTTCAACTAAAGCCAAATAATAAACAACAAAGAGTGCCCCCCTCTCTCTTCCCCTCTCTACACCATGGCAGTAGCACGTGTACTCCTACACCCCATGAACACCTTGGGGGCAACCTTCGTCCAGCCTAACCCCGTTATTTTAGCCAGTTGCAAAATACGCTGCGTGTCCGTGTGGGAAATGCAACAACGTGTCGTTCACACTCAGCCCTCAACTCTCCCTCTGCCTCACTCTCACTCTCACTGTCTCTCTCTCTCTTTTCCACTCTCTCTCTCTTTCTCTTGCTCTGTTCTGTCGCAGCTTCCAACTGCGCTACCTGGCGAACTTTAGTTTGCTTTGCTTTGCTCTGCTTTTCCTCTTTGCCTTCAACATTCGCCTGCCTGTCACGCACTTTTGACGTTTCCCACACACACACATACACACTTACAGTGCCATGTGTTGAGTTTTGCGTGGGAGAGTATAATACGAGAGAGGGCGAGAGAGAGAGAGAGAGAGAGAGCTTTTCACCACAGTCGCAGCTCGCCTGGCTCGTTACCTGGTCCCGAGCGACCGAGCCTGCTTTTTCGGACTATTGAGTGGGAGTTTCTTCAGAGCCAGGAACATATATTCTCTCATATTGTTGTTGCCCTGGATGTGACGGGTTGTGGGTGTGGTAACTGGGCGGTTGGGGACATTCTGGCTGGGCTGCCTGACTGCCTGACTGACTGAACTGACTGCCTGAACTGACTTGGCTTGCGTGCCGTTCGCAGCACGCTCTTTATGGGGCACTAAGAGAAATACTAGGGCACTATCATAGCCAATTAAATATTAAATACGCTCTGCAGATTATGCACTTGCTTCACGAGTTATCCGTGCAGCTGCCGCCGTTCGTCCTCAATTCGCCCGGGAATCCTAGGAGTAGATAAACTACGACAGTCTGGTCCTTTTATGGTACAGTACTTTCAACTGTTCTTAACTTATTATGTTAAGTATTATAAAATATAGGATAATATATCTAATTAAATGAGTATTTTATTGTTCATTTATCAGTGTTTCGACTTTGAACTAAAAGAAGTTAATAAAATCAATTAAAAATGCATAAAACACTCACAACGATACTTTATTAAATGATTGTAATCTTCTATTTGTAAAATATTTTTAAATGTTCAGAAAGTACTGAAACAGATGAGTTCATAGAGTAAAGTAATTTAATTTAAATATTTGAAAGTTTTCCGATAAGCTAAACCCAATTTCCAATACATCATAAGGTGACAAAGTGTATAATAAGTCGAAGAAGGCCAGAAGTTTGCCACGGAGGGGACAAATCTTCGGTTCTATATATATATATATATTCTGTATCTATTATATATGTAAATATTCTGATACATATTAAACATATATATTCTGAATCAGCAGCAACAGTCTTTCGGCAGGCTCACTTAGCTTTATATAGCTTTATTTTCTGGCTTGAATTTAGCTTAAATATTCCCAACTGTTCAGAAAATATACAACATCTTTTTCGTCTTTGAGATTACATTTGAAATATGAAAATTTAAACTATTTAACTCTGTCTTATGTAGTATATGATAAAATAATTTACTGTTTTAGTAACAAACATTAATTTCACTATATTTTAAGTTTGATTAAATAAATAATCGACCCATTTAAAGTTATCAGTGTAGAATTACGTCTACTTTTAGACCATCTCGTGTCTCTGACGATTCTGTTTCTGTTCTGGTTATGTTTCTGTTTCTGTTCCTGCGCCTGTTTCTGCTTCTGCTTCTGTTTCTGGCGCCCATAACAAAAGTAACGAACGTAACGAAAACAATTACACGAAAGAAATCCTCAGGAAGCACACGGGACCCCGAGACTCAACTACACCAGCCACATTAAAATAACAAAATCCAAACAACGCAAAGTTTTGAGTGCAAAGCCAACAAAATAAGAGACAGAGACAGAGACGGAGACGTATATGCAGAAGGAGACTTGGACTGAGTCGGAGATTGCATGAATAGACTGAAATTGAGACTGAGAATGAGAGCGATACTGAGTGCGATACCGATTCCGATTCCTATTCCGAGCCCCTGAGCCGATGCGGGACTGAGCGAGAATTTATGCTCGCCAGGCCGTCGCCAGTCCGCAGGGAGATTCGGGCCCAGCTCGTGCCGTCAGTTCGTGGCCGATTCGTGGCCGACAGAGAAAGCCTACATTTTGGGGAAAAGCTTTCGCGGCCGAGCCAAAGTTGTGCCCATGTAGTCAGAGTAGTGGAGCCACACGGTCTAGACGGGGCGCTCCGCGAACTCAATTCGAATCGCTCAACGTGAAAACGCAAAAAGAAATCAAGAGAGAAAGAGAAAAAAAAAATAAGAAAAAAACATATTTAACTTAAACTAAAAATTCAGTAATTTAAAGGGTTTTGCAACGTGCAAAATCTCTAAGCAATTCTCGCCCAGTTGTTGCCCGAAATATGCCCGCTGCGAGGCTGAAGTGAAACCGTTTTTTTTCTATCTACATAAGCAGATAGGCTGATATACTGCAGAGGCAGAGGCAGTGGCACAGGGGGGGTGCCTGAAGCCATGTGCAGAGCTGCGGGGCGCCACTGGGAGGAGCAGCAGCTGGCCCAGTGAGAAATTGGAATCCAATGGTATCCAAGTTATGTACTCGATAATAAAAATACAGCAGATTAAATTGTTTCTGGCATCGGGATATAACCTTGAAAGCATCTGCAACGTTGACTGCGACGTTGACTGCGACTGCGACAGCGACTACGTGTTAAACTTGTGCTTAAGCAGCAACTGCGGCACTGCGGTGCGCGTGCACTGAAGACAGACAGCCGTACAACATGGCGTATGGGTAATGAGTGCGCTGGCTCGACATATGCAGCTAATGTGCGAGGCGAGACAAGGCGCCTGGGCTTATTTCAATAATCGCACACTGCCTACTATACTCCCCCCCTCCACCACAGCCACAGCAACGTGTGTGCTACGCGGTGTGCCGCGATTGTGCGTGCGTGTGTGTGTGTGTGTGTGAGCGAGTGTGTGCCGCGTTGCGTGTGCTACATGTCTATGGTGCATTGTGTATTGTGCGTGGTGCCAAATAAAGTGTTAAGCAAATTATTGCACGTGTAAATACGCATCAACAACAGCAACTTCGATGACGCATTCGAGAGTAGGGCAGAAGGTTAAATTACAATGGCAACGGCAACGGCAACAGCAACACACACAGCAACGGCAACAGCAACAGCAACAGCAACGGCAACAGCAACGGCTACTGTCGAAATTCGCCACGTACAGTAATTCGGTACGGGAATCGCAGTCGAAGTCGGTTCGGATTCGGAGTCCGAGTCCGAAAACATTAAAACCGATACCAATACCGAATCGTAGCACGCAAGTTGGCGATTTATAGGCGTGTGAGTTGACTCCCCCTCACACCCTCCCGCCCCTCAGCAGCAGCAGCAGCAGCAGTAACAACAACAAGGAGGCATTTGTTGTTCCTGTTGGTGAATTCACCAGAGGAAGCCAAAAAGAAACTAGAAAAGAACTACGCGAATTAGTGAACAAGAAATTGTTGGAAAGAAACTTTTTGAAACGAAAAAATAGACAAATATTTAATTTAATTTACTCGCGAAAAAAAAGAGAGAGAGAGAGAGAGAGAGAGAGAGCGTGGCAGCGGGAGAGCGCGACGCGGGCGAAACTCACCACGCGCCACCACAAGTCTCTCATTGTCGTCGGTCGTCGTCGAAGAAAACTTTCACTCTCGGCACAACGTGGCGGCGGGCGGTACGAAAGCATCGAGCAGGAAGCGCATAAAGTGACACACAACAACACACATACACAGACACAGACACACACACATAGACACACACACAGACAAAGAAACGCAGACACAGAACCAAACACACCAATACAAGCTAAAAGAAGCAGTAAACTGAAGAAAGCCCACAGAAAACTAAGCTAAACAACACGAACATCCGCAGCGGCAGCAGCAGAGGAGGCAGCAGCGACAGCAGCTGACTGCTGCAGGAAGCGTGCTGCAAGGACGTGTGTGGACAGCGGCGGGACAAGCCCAACAACACACAAACACAGTGGCAGAGCGGACAGGGCAGGGCAGAGCAGAGCTGTCCGGTCCGGTCTGTTCCGTTCCGGGGCTGTCGCTGCCATTGAATAGACCTCTTCAGCGCAAACACTGGCACAGGATACAGGCCGAGCACACACGCAACGCAATTTTAATGTATCCTTAGAATTTCAAACAGGTGAGCGACATTCATTTAGCAAGTGGGGGGAAACCAACTAAAAGCCCAGCAAACTTTATCAAATATTCAATTGTCCAAAACGGGCAAACAACGTAGAATGTTGAACAATTCAACGGGCAGTTCATATCTGACAGCAAAAGTGTCAGTTCCCGAAAAGGAAATGCAGTTAGGTTTGCTTGATTGATTTCGAGAATAAAATATTTAAATAAAAGAGAAGGTGTGAAGAGAGAGAAGAGTGAAGGAATCAAATAAATAATAAGTGTTAGTAGTAAATGTAAATAGTAAATGAATCTAATAGAAAATAATAGAGTGTATAAATAGATATATAATTGATTAGTGTATGAGTCAAATAAATAAGTAATCTACTTAAAAATCTTGTTTCAAAAATGTTTGAAGGAGATATAAAGTTTTTAAAGAATGTCTTGATCATTGAACTTAGCAATTATAACTTCTTATGTTCGATAGTTCATTTTTAGAATGATTTCAGACAGATCATCATTAGTAGAACGTAAATGACACCGAGAAAAAGAGATCTCTCATTTTAATTGAAGTCATGCTGTCGCTCTCATTCATGGGTAGTGTAATAACGATAAGATACTTCTACCTGCCATGTGACATGTTATAGAATTTGGTAAAATACGATTTATCAATATAGCAACTGGGATACACTTGATAAAAAAACCTAATACAATTAATTTGTACAGATGCTTTAGCGAGACACTTAGAGATTATACAAGGTATTATGGTTACAATATAAAAAGTTAATACTATTTTAGGACACGAAAGTTAAGAAAGATATATGAAATATAACTTAAAATTTTTATAATACCCTTGCAGAGACCTATTAATTTTTTTTTAGTTAGAAATACTTTATGCGAGAATTGAAAATGATATGATATTATTGAAATAGTATTAAGTTCACGAAAAATAAAATGGAAGTTTTCTTCTTTAACTTCTCCACTTTCAACCAGTTACAATTTTTGACTTCTCGCTGACCTTTCTTTCAATTGCTTTGATGCAAAATATATTCAATAAAATAAGCATAAACCATCTTAAAACTTCAACTAGGATTCATTTTACAGCGTTGTGACTATTGTAATTAGGAAGTATCTGATTCGTGCATCAATTGTGCTCGAATAACGTAGATAACTAGCTGTCTCCATATATATATTCGTCATTGAATCATTTATCATCCCAGCCTACAGTTCGTTATTTATGTTGCGTTGTCAACACATAACGGAACACGGAACGGTAGAAGGGCAGTAGGAGAAAGGTGTGTTAGGTGAAGGAAATTAATAACGTAACCGTTGCTGGCTGACATTGGCGCATAAGTAATAGTTATTTAATGAGTTTTTGGTCGCAATTCTGGCCAAAAAGTTGTTTGGCGCCAGGGTATTTAATTAAAATTTGCGCCTAATTAAACGTCAAACATGAGGCGAGGCGATTCAGTGGATTCGATTTGAGGCCAATGGGGAGACAAGCCAAAGCAGACAGAACATTGCTGTGTGCGCACTAGGCGTATGAGTGATTTGAATATATCTCTATGTCAGCCCAGCCTGTGTTTGTATTTGCCAAATTGTATCTGTTTGTTGGCATTTATAGATTTCAATTTCAAAATATAAGCGCCTATTTAGCGCGTGCAATTTGCCTCGATTTATTGACATTTGACGTACTTATTAATTGAAAAGGGAAATTGATTTTCATAATCTGATTGATTGATCCGCCTGAAATTGTTGACTGCAATAGGAAACTGAAAAGCCGCGTGCATATTTACTGAATTACAGAACTCGCTTGGCATTCAACTTCCCCGCTAACTGCAGCTTGAGCTTTTAATTGCATTCAAGTTGAAGCTTGAAGATTTACGGATGTCGTCCCGGGGGTAGAGACACCACACGCCACACGCCCCACGCCAATTAGTGCAAAATTTATGCAACTGAAGACGTGCTTTAATTGCCGTAACGCTGCAGCAATGGAGTCGTAGTTTAAGTGTTTTGTGGCCAAGCAAGCGAAGTAGAATGCGATTCCAGTTGAGTTATGCTACAAGTGAATCGATAGCACTCTGAGCAGCTACACCCCTTTATGCGCTTCCTTATCTGCTGACTGCCATCGGGAACAGATGGCATTAACTTAGTCATTGTACAAGGGAGGCATGTTATTATGTTAAACTAGTACAATGTACATATGTGCATATAGACAGTTTTATCCCGCTTCTACTGCTCCAACTACTTACTACAATACTATCTACTGACATCTATTATCTACTTAACTTTTACTTAAGACATACTTCTATTTATAAATGTTACTGCTACTAATATTCCGCTACTACATCGTATACAACTAAAATATATATTAATTTCTTTTAAGCTTTGCTACTTTAATAAATAATCTTGCTCCTTCGTTTTTTAGTACAACTACTTCTGATTACTTATAATTTTAATTAGTCTTAATTTACTACTACGTCTGCTACGAGTACTTCTACTACTTTCAGGACTACTACTACCTTTACGTTTACACTTTTGGTACCATTAGAATAATTACTACATTGAGTTCTACAAGTAGTACGTTTATTTCTCACATTTGCGTCTGATACTTGTTCGTCCTCAACTCACGACTACTTCTGCTACTACTACGACATCCACTTCAAGAGTTACAGTTACTACATGTACCACCTTTGGTGCTACTACTACTACTACTACGTCTAGTTCTTTTACATTTAATACTACTTCTTTTATTTCTGCTACGTTTACTTCTACTACGTTTACTACAACTATGTCTACTATTAGTACATTAACTTCTTCTACGTCCACTACTACCACCTATATTCTTATTAATGCATCTTCTATGAACACTTCAACTACTTGACCTGCTATGTTTGTTCGTACTGTATCTGTATCTGTTATACAATAACAATTTCTTATCAGTTAAACGATTTTACTATTATTATGATAATAGCTGGGTAACTACTAATCACTTCGTTTCAACTTCTACCTATATTTCGACGACAGCATTAACTATTACTAATTCTCATATAGGGTTCTATAATTTTCTATTTCTATGATTGTTAGTTCAAATAAGTTCTACTCTTCTAAAATTGCTTTCCTTTCATATACTCTTACTACTACGTTTGACCTACTACCAGTGCAAATATTGCAACTGTATTTTCCCAACTTCTAAACTCTAAACTCATTGACAAATTTATAACCTCCCTTGGAATTGTGTTAATTATAACCTTTTCCCACGAAGGGGTTCGAGAACTTTCTCTAAATATTCGATTCACTTGATAAGGCAAACAAAGTTGTATTCGAAACAAAATGAACTATCATAAATACTGAATATTGTATATAGTATAATTATAGTTTTGGCAATAAGCAAACTCGAAGACATTTAATAGATTCGTGCCAGACAAAATAAACGACAATAGGACACTCAACAAACAAATGCAAAATCAATAAAATTCAACCAAAAATATGAAGATATACTATATATGGTGTATAGATATTGATAAATATAATTCCAGTTAACCACTTTGACATCGGGCAATACAGACAGATGTGGGATGCGTGGGCGGGATGTCGCAGTCGTCATCATAATCGATTGCTCGCGTGGCTCCAGCTGTATGAGACAGCAGGATAACGGCATAATAAGCCCGCAATTAGTGTCACTGATAGACGCGTTAAGGTCGCCGACTGAATTTGCATTGGGTAAATTAGAGCACAATGGAAGAGGGGGGAGCAAGAAGTGGAAGAAGAAGAAGGCTAAGCGAGTGTCCCGATTACGAGCCTTGTGCGAGGAATCCATTCGAAGTGCGAGCTTTTCTTCTACTTGTCCTCTTTTATGTGGTTATTTTTTAGTCGTTTTCCTTGTCTGCAATCAAATTGAAAAAGTTGACGGGGCGAAGGGCAAATCGCAATTCCACTTTTATTAATATTTCTATTTGCCTATGCGTTTCCAGTTCTCGGCTCTGAATGGAAAACTACTGAACAGTTTTCTTCTTTTTTTTTCTCTCGCTCTTCATTCTTTGCTATTTTGTGTGTGCGAGTGTGTGTGTGTGTGTGTGTGGGGGTGTGTGTATTTCAACTTTTGTTCGTTTCCCGCATTTCAATTTCGCATTTCGCATTCAATGTTACAATTTCAATGGCATCGTCAAGGCTGAGCTGGGTTGAGATGCTGCTGGGAACTTTCCTAATACAAGATACTTAAAGGACTCATACACACACACACATACACAAATGATGTAAGGCGGCGTCGAGGCTCGACAATGTCCCTCTGCCCCCCCCCCGCTCGAAGTCCTTGCCGGAAACTAAAGTCTTAAGTGAATTAAGGGAAAAACTTGTAACGTTTTCTTTACCTCGTTATTTGCCTCATTCGAACGGTGAAAGGGGGGGGTGTAGAAAGGTAGTAGGGGTAAGAGGTCTGTCTCTCAAGGTTTTTGCACTTAATGAGCGTCTCTGCCGCGTGTGAAGTGTTCGTGAATCGAGTTCGTAAATAAAAAAGGATTACTTTCATGGCCCCGCACCCTTCCCACAACTGGCAACACCCTGTAAATGCCTATTAATGATTTTATCCTTCCTGCCACCCAACCGCACCTGTGTGTCCCGCACACCTGTGTCCCGTTTCGGCTGTGTCAGTTTCAGTTGCGGCTTGCTGCATACCCCCTGTACCCGCTTCTCCTCCCGCTGCCCCTCGCTTCAAGTGCAGAGAGTGCTCGCTCTCGTTTAATAAAACAAGATTGATTGTTATTGCCTGGCAAGGCGACCAATCCCACCGCAAGCACACAGCCTGACACCCTGGAGCAGGCACAGGCCGTGTGGCACCGCCTCGAGGCAGCGTGCCGAAGGCAGCCACTTAATGATTTCGAGCAAATTCTGCGGTTTACTCTCCTCCTACTGAGTGGAGTCTGCATCGATTCTCTTCCCCCTGAGCCTGCTCAGCTGCAACAGCTTGGTCAAGGATAAAGTACGAGCTAAATTCGGTTAGATTTTATGTTTTTCTTTATTATGTGGCTTTGTTTGTAGTTAAAATGAAATCCAAATAACGGCTTTACAGGATTTTCAAGTCCAACTTGATTTGGGAAACTCTTATTAAACAAATCTCTTGTCTTAGATCTGTATTCGAAGCAGTAAAGCATAATATTAGCAATATGAGAGAGTAAATAGAAGCTTCTGCTCTTCTTAGAATATAATACAATAAACTGAGAATGAACAATGAAATGAAAGGATCGCTTTTACATGCCAAAATTGTTATATCCTTGCAGGTTTTGGCTTCAGTTTCCTATGATTGTTTATATACTGAATATAAATATATAACGGAACAGAATCGTTTGACTTTGTTCAAGTATTTGTTAACAGTTTTAATAATTCTCTTTTATGGTAGTTATCATATTAGACTGTTTCTATGCAAGTCACAAGACTAAGTGGTCCCATTTTGATGAATGAGAATGAGGATTAAGGATAAGTAGTAAGCTGAATAATCATGACATTAATTGGCACTGATAAGTTAAGTTTTTTGGTAAACAATAAGGGTCTACATACAAAAACCCTTTTTGTGCCCACTTGTTCATATGGAAGCTATAATAGTGTTCCGATCTTGATGCCGTTTTATAAATATATTATTTACAATAAAAAAGGTCGATGTACTTAATGCCAAGATAGTTAACATACTAAGGGACTAGCTTGCGTTGAAAAGGACGGGGATAAAGATAAACGGATACTCGGATATAGCTTGTTCAATTTTCCTGTTGAACATTTTAATATACGTATATATTATGTTTAAAGTAGAAGATGTCTCTTTGAGCTTTATACTTTTACACAAATCAAATATAGCCACAGCAAGGGTATAGTAACATAAAATTGTATTATATTAGTAAAACACAACAATAATATTCTTTTTCCCTTAAATATTCTCGATCATTCCTTGGAATCTGTTCAATTTACTCTGAATTTTTTTAATCGCTAAGATCCCAAGAAGTGTAATTTATTTTGGAATAGCCTGCTCGACTTTATCGCTGCCACTTGACGCGCAGAACTCGAGATCTGAAGGAGCCACGTAAAAGATTGCCCACGAGGTAGGGTAGAACAATAGGCAGGCACATACGTGAACACATGAACAGACGTATGTGTAGAGTGGAAGGAATGTAGAAATATGAGCAGACACTAGGTGGTAGAGGGGGAGTGGGAGGGGGTAACTTGCCACGTCGGATAATTCGCGTAGAACGTGGCAGCTAAACTAGCAGAAGCCCAACTGGCTCCTTTGCCTTGGTCTCCTGCCCGTTCTACTGCGTGTTGTCGTCGTTGGTGCCTTCGTGACGGGTCGTACAGGCTTACGCGACTGTTTTGTCTGTTTGTCTATTTGTCTGAGTGTGTCTGCTGCAAGTTGCGTGAGTTCTTGTACTCCCAGACGTTGTGCACACACACTCTCGCTCCACGGCACGCCAGGCTCCTCGAGTGCGCCATGCTAACCTGCACTCAGAGTTGTTAAACTAACTTTCGTGACTGGACAAAGTGCTGCGCTCAGCTCGGAGCTGCTTCGTCTGCTCTGCTAACTGACTGACTGTCTGGCAGTGCGGTCTGTCTGTCTGTCTGTCCTTCAGTCTGTCTACACGACTTGGCACGACTTTGCACACGCTCTCATCCTTATCCACAGTACCAGCTCCTGACACAGCACTATCTTCAGCCCAACCCCCCCCTCCTTGCCAAATATGTAGTTTCATTGCCTTTTACATTTCCACATTTCCTCCGCGTCCGACAGAAGTTTGCGTGTCTGTGCATGGGCACTGGCAACGTCGACCTACTCTGGGAGACGCCGCTTTGCATATTTATTTTATTTGATTTGCCTTTTTTGTATTATCCATAGAACAGCCCCTTCCTTTGACTTATATAACGGCGACGTGTGATTAAAAATTCGTAATTTGCTTGCCTATGGTCCCGCCATATGCAGACACACGCACACACACACACTGGCACACTTACACTTTCTTGGTCTGTTTTTGTATTTATATTCGCTTTTATTTTTTGGAACATCGTTTTCTTTGTGTCATGTGGCAGCCTTTTCATTATTTAGCCTGCCATGCGGCATACCTTGAGGCGTGCAGGCACGTTAGGCTCGGCACGGCCCCGCCTGGTTTCGCATGGTTCGCCTGGTCTGGCAGGTCTGCCCGGGCGCGCCTCCAGTCCGCAGTTTTCAGGCAGTTGAACGACTGTCCCGCTTTTCCGAACGTGTTTTTCTGCTCTCCGCTTTGCCGTTTTTTCGTGCTTCATTAATATTTAATTAAAAAATCAATAGTTGACATGTAAGTCAGCGACGTTTTGTCGTTGTTGTTGCCTGGCTCGTTCTTCCTTACCTTCCTTCACCTCCTCTTCTTCTTCTTCTTCTACTTCTGCTTGTGTTTTCAAATACCTTGTTGTCTGAACTTATGCATATGCATTGCGCATATCTTATTACAACAGATTTTCTTTCTTGCCGCCGCCATCTACGTGACGCTCCAGTTTTAAGTCCCCGGAACATTACACTGGCCCAACACACCCCCCACCTCCTCCTCCCCCTCTGCTTCGGCTGACAAGCTCGACAAGCAAATTGAAAAAGGCGAAGAAAAATGTGTTGCATACTTAGGGGGCGCGTGGTGGAAAGAAAACTCTCGAATCTCTTGTTAGGCAAGCGGAAACAGGCACTGACTAGATGGATGAATAGACATGCCTTGCTCTGACTACAATGAAATGATATACATATTTATATACCTTCACTTCTTGTGGTTGCCCAGAACATATTGTTCATTTAGATAAGGTTTCTCTTGTTGATCTCAAGCAAGTATATAAGACTTTATGTTTAGGTTAGGCAACAACTGAGATAGCTACACTTTGCTTTATTCAATCTACTCCATCACAGATCGATCGCTCAATTTGCCAAGTTCAAGTTGAGTTTGTTGCTGAGTTAGCTTGTCATCTGCGCTAAAGACAACATTGGCCTGCTGGGGCACGTGTATAGTTATAGTAAATTGCATAGCCACTGGTATAAGCACACACATACACACACAAACACAACCTACAATCACCCACATCTTACTCGTATTTCAGAGTTCAGTTCGCTTAAATAGCCAACGGCTCCTCTTGTCCAGGTAATTGAGCTTTAACATGCCAAAGCTTGTTAATACATGTACGTGAGCACACTGTGTGTGTGTGAGGGAGTATCTAAGTATATGTGTATGTGTGTGTGTGTTTTATGGAGCTTTGTTTTGTTTGGCTTGCGTTTGTTTTAGTCCACAGTCCTTAATCCATTGTTGTTTTTGTCCATCTTCCGCCCAGTTGAGTGTGTTATGTGACATAATTATGCCACCGGACGCAGCAGACCCGACAACTCCACACAAAATCCCATGATATCGCGTTTGCTGGCATATGTGTGTATTATAGGCAAGTTTCAATGGTTATTTAAGTCATATTTGAGTTGATCTGAAAATAGAAATAAATTTGTTGACTTCATGATTCTTTTTGTTGATGTTGCTAGAGTCACCTGCTTGATGGAAGTCAAGGAATTTGCTTGAATACCTAAGGAATCTCGGCACATTCACAGACACACAAACAGTTACACACACACACACACAAGCGCAGGCAGAAGTTTCTGTGGCGATCTCACGTTGCACACGTAACTCAACAATTCAGTCTGTTGGCTTCTAGAAATCTCTTAGATCTTTAAGATTTATTGACAGCAAGCGGAAATGGGCACACACTCACATACACACACGCACTCAGCACGTTCACACACAAGTGTGTATGTGTGTAGGTGAGGTTGTGGGGCTGTTGTGTGCTGCGCTACCTTTTTTTTTACGCGCAATTAACCCAGTTACAAGTTCGACATGCCGCAAAGCAAACACAACGACCTCCAGCTACCCCTTCCTACACACACATAGGAGGCCCTCCCCCCTTCCCCACACACACACACATACACATCCTGCATTTATCATAATTACTTCCCAGAATATTTGTGCGCAGCCCTGCCAAAATAATGCTGAAAATGTTGATGAATGCTCAGGGCACAGTGCTCCCCATGCGCGCACACACACCAATACGGATACACACATACAAGTACTCTACGTTGAATACATACAGACGTCACTTGGCTCGTCAAAGAGGCGTTAAATTTCACAAAAAAATCAAAAAAGGCAACAGCCAAGCCAAGTGAAGGCGAGCTGGGCCGAGGCAGGCAGAAGGGGGGTGGGGGAGGCAGCTCACGGAGTGGTTAATGTTTTAATATGCCTTCAGCAACTATTAAGTGGAGTCCGCATTAAATGCCAGGCACATATTAAACATCAGTTATTTATGAACAAAAGCGCAGCCCACTTACGCACAAAGCATTTTATAGCATACTTTCGAGGGCAGCGACTGAGCCGACGCGACAAATGGCCGAACATAATTGCGCCTGCGATTATTTGGGCATTGCAAACAACAACAGCAGCAACAACAACACCATGAGTAGCAGCAGTAGCAACAATAACAGCAACAGCTCGAATTGCAGTTTAGTGAACACACACACACAAGGGTAAAACAAATAAAACTGCGACAGACGGAGCGGCAGAAATGCAAATGCCGCAACAAAAACAAAAAGGAAACTGCCTCTGCCTACATTTACGTATGTGTATGTGTGTGAGCGTATATGCAAAAGTTGTTTTTCAAATCAAACAAAAAGCAGGCGGCCATTGACAAGGACTGCAACAACAAAGCGGCCAGACACAAAAACAATGCACAGTGGAACCAAACCAGATGGTCGCAAGTCGTGACGAGACGCAAAACAATCAACATGCACATCACTAATTCCAAACTGTGCTGTGTACTTATCGATTGGTTATCGATTAGCGCTGCATTAATTAATACCGATATGAGTGAGAGTGCGAGCAAATGTGTGCCAGTGTTGGTAAACTGTGGCGTGTTTGGCCACACTGTACGACAAATGCCACTGCATGGCACAAACCCGAGTAACAAATTCCAAAAATGTCACATCGCGCACATGAAAAATGTCCTTGTGACAGCTCCAAACGCCAACCGACGCCAGCAAGCGTTGCGGCCTGCTATCCACTGTGTGCCAGAGAGAGAAGGGGAGAGTGTATGTGTGTTTGTGTGTGTGTGTGTGTGTGTGTGAGTGAGTGTGCATTGTTGTTGGCTTGGCTTGGCAAGGTCATGAGTAAATACGCTGGAGCATGCTGTTTATTCTACAACAAAGCCAAGCCAAGCACAAAAAAATACACACACCCGTGCAATTTATTGTTAAATATACAATTGCACACACACACACATTTCCACTCACATACACACACACTGCCACTCGCACACATTTTCATACATATTCATATAGAGTTACATATGTCCATAGCGAATATGGCTGCCAGATGCTTCTTATTGATATGCATGTGTACGTAGAATATGTATGTATTTGTGAGCGTATTTACAAAATGTGCCCCACACACACACATGCACATTCGCCTGCTTGCCAATTTGCTGGGGAAACAAATGCAAATGTCTGTCCGTAAATCAAACGGGACATTATTGGCTGCTTGTTAGAGCTAAGCACTATCGTCGGGTATTACGTATGCGCACATGCACACACACACACACAAACACATACAAACACAAATATTCACACAATGCACATTCGCACATGTCTATTTCTGCACTGCAACCTAAAATAGTCGACGGTTTGACGTTGGCCAATTTGTAGGCTCGCGCCGTTTGGCAGCGCCTGTAGAGAGCAGCAAAAAAGGTATTCACAACAACAACAGCAAAAACATGATAATGACAACAACATCAACAACATTGAGTGCATTGAATAGTTTATTCATATACAGTAAAACATTCGATTTAGTTCACGTTATTCGTAAGCTGTAAAAACTTGAAAAATCATGGAATCGATTCATAAAGAATTTCTCGATTGATTGATTAATTGATTTATAAATGGATTCATTAGTATTCAGGGTGAACCAATTGAGTGCTCGTTGAGCATACTAAACAGAAATTGTAAGTAAAAAGAGCTAAATAAATTGCAACTTAATACTACCCTACTGTATACTGTAGATTTTTATAACACTCCTTTAAAATGAACCTAGCCCCGCCAATGAATGGATTAAGTATACTTTAGAATTAGCTTGCTTTATATATTATAAAATCGTAAGGAAGGCTTAGTCATTTAACCGCGACGTACACGCACATCGCGACGTACACCGGCTCTGTTTGCACGAGCAGCACGAGCAGCACGAGCAGCACGAGCAGCACGAGGTCTGACGACGCGAACGTTGGTAGGTCTGCGGCCCACAACCGTATTATCATGGCGTTTCTGTGCTGCCAGACGGCGAAGAATCGTCAGAATGCGCAATTGTTCCGCCTCTGTAAGGCCGGTTGAAGTAGTCGTAGAGTCGCTTGAAGAGGAGTCATCGGGCGAAGAGTCATCGGAGGAAGAGTCATCGGAGGAAGAATCTTCGGAGGAAGAATCATCGGAGGAAGAGTCAGAAAGATCGCTAGACGAGGAGTCACTGGATGAGGAGTCACTGGGCGAGGAGTCACTGGACGAGGAGTCACCGGACGGATCACTGGACGAGGAGTCACCGGACGGATCACTGGACGAGGAGTCACTGAATGATGAATCATTGGAAGGATCACTGGACGATGAGTCACTGGACGAGGAGTCACTGGACGAGGAGTCACTGGACGAGGAGTCACTGGACGAGGAGTCTGAAGTATCGCTGGACGAGGAGTCACTAGAGGAAGAGTCGTCGGCCGCAGGATCGCTGCTTGATGAATCGTCAGTGGTGTCAGCACAGTTGACTAACTGAACGGCAATCAGGCAGCAGAGAAGGCCAAGGCTCAGAACCAAAGAGAAGCGCATTGTTAAGCTTGTTGTTAACGTTATGATAAGATTAGGAAATATCCGCCCCTTTTATAGCTAAATTTCTTAGGGAAATACAGAATGGGCTTACGCGGATATTCCGTAAGTAAGATCGTGTGCTCAGGTGTGTTTTGTTTACAATTCCACTGCTTAATTTTTACTTTGGTTCTTGTGGCCAAATCGCAATTTCGGCGAGACAAAAAAATCTTTTTCTTTTGCAACTTAAATAATATGACAAAACATAATGCAAACAAAAAACAGCTTGTTGACAACATTTACAGCAATATGAGGTATTATTACCTACTACCATTAGGGTAGACGGGTGTAATAAAGTATGTACATACTTTGGGCTTACAGAAAATGCATGCATCGATCTAGTATACCTACACACTTTTGACTAATTGCAATCGAAACGTCGAAGGGTATAACAATGCGAAATCAAAGATTTAATCTTAGAAAAGGCGTTATAGAATAGAAGTTAAAAGTAATTTGAGACATATTTTTAGTGAGTTTAATGTCGGGTATATATTAGTCGAGCATTATTCAATGTAGCTTTTGAATTTATTTATTTATAACAACATTAACGTTCCTGAATTGATAATACGCATGCAATTCAACATTTTTTATTTAACGGTATATGGGAAGTGGAAAATTTCCAAACTTGATCTGCGTGCCATAATAACACATACTCTCACCAAAATTGCTAACCCTAGCCTTACGGTCGATGAAATCTTAGTATTTATACAGACGGGCGAAAAACGGACGTACGGACATGGAAATACCGACTCGGCTGTTAACGTTGATGTAGAATATACTATATACTTTGTGTGGTCGGAGACAACTCCACATATATTTTCGTCTATCGCCCTTCTAGATATTATTACCGAATATCGTCATTCCATTAAAAAAGACTTTCTCAATTGGTTAACAACTGATTTAATTATTTAGTCAACTAAAGTAATAAACATTGCTTGGACATTTTAGTGCTTACAATACTAGGTAATATAATTCTTAGTATTTAGGCAACTGTATAAGTATTTTCTGAAATGTTATGCAAATATGAAAGGAACCATAAGTATTTTATGGTTATCTATTCCATAAGAAATACAAACTAACATAATCAACCGAAAACTTATTGACTGGCTTATGAGCATTAAAATAGTTTGCTTTTTGATGTATTATCTAATGATTGTCTTTATTAAAAGATAGATTGTACAATGTACATCGAAATCAACGTATAGCCAAGTTATTTAAGCGCTGTTCTCACGGACGATGCGACGTACACCGATCCTAGTTCCCAAAAGACGTGCTGGCCTGACAACGACGCCGATGTGAGGTCGGAACACCGTATTGCCACGGCGTTTATCTGCTGCCAGGCGGCGAAGGATCTCTAGAACGCGTAATTGCTCCTCCTCTGTAAGGCCGGACGAAGCGGTTGTAGCTTCAGTGGAGGAAGAGTCTTCGGTGGAAGAGTCGTCGGAGGTAGAGTCGTCTGAGGAAGAGGTATCAGAGGAAGAGTCGTCTGAGGAAGAGTCATCCGAGGAAGAGTCATCCGAGGAAGAGTCATCCGAGGAAGAGTCGCTGATTGAAGAATCGCTGGTGGTTGCTTCTGATTCAGCACAGTTGACTTGCTGAGCAGCCATCAGGAAGCACACAAGGCCAAAGAAAAGAACCAAAGAGAAACGCATAGTAAAACTTTCTGTTAACGTAATGTTTTGTATGGGAAACTTCCACCCCTTTTATAGTCAAATTTCTAAGTCAAATACTCGACGTACGCAGAGGCGTTTTAACTGTTGTTTGGTTTGCTCAGGTGTTTCTGGTTTACATTTTGACTCGTAGCTCAGACTTTGCTTTGCGTTTACTGGCCAAATCGCAAGTTTGACATGACAAGAGGTATTTCTTTTCCTAAAAATACAATAAGTATAACAAAATTCGATATAATAAAAAAAAAACTAAAAACAAAGAGCACAATATATAATATATAACAAATAAATTCTTAAAAAATAGAACATTCTATTTAAACTTCGCAATTAGAAGCTAAAATTCATTCATCCAATTGGTAAAAAGCTTTTTGATTGATTATTAAATGAATTAGACCTCCCCTCTGCGGCTACCGTAAATCAATAAAAACCAAATTTCAAGCGTTATTTCAATCCAGGACAGTTAATTTTTGATAAGCACAATAACAATAAACACCCAAATAATTAGCAAAAATTTGGTTACGAGCGGATAAATAATATTGAAGTTATTTAAGAAAAAAATTTTAAGAGTCACTTATTTCCAAACCGCTCCCTAAAGTATGCAACACAAAATACGCTACAAATATATGTTATTAATTTAAAAACTAGTTTTGGTTAGGTGGTAGCAGGTATATTACAGTTGAGTAAACTCGACTGTAGCTTTCGTGCTTGTTATGTGTTGAAAATGTTCCTATTGGAATTATGGCAATCTGCATATTTGAAACATTCGTGCCTTTTACATGCTCGTTTTTATTATGATTGAATCGATTTTACATATACAGATACAGCTTATTTAAGCAATAAAAGCATTACAGTTTTCAGGACAGTAGGATATAGAGATATTTCAGGCTAGAGGTAAAAGTTAAAGGATAGCTTGGGTGACTTGGGACCCCTACCGAGCACTCTGTTACCATGGCGTTTATCTGCTGCCAGGCGGCGAAGAATCTGCAGGATACCCCATTGCTCGTCCTCTGTAAGGCCGGGGGAAGCGGTAGTGGTGTCGGCAGAGCTGGCGACAGTGGTGGTAAAATCGTCAGGCCAACTGGCGCTAGTGGTGGTGCCCCAATCGGCACAGTTGACTTGCACGGAAGCCATCAGGCAGCACACAAGACAGAGAACTAAAGAGAAACGCATAGTTAATCTTGCTATTAACGATTTGATTCGATTGGGAAACTTCCTCTTCTTTTATAGCGAAATTTCTTAGTCAAATACTGAATCGGCGTATGCAAAGACATTGTTACTGTTGTTTTGTTTGCTCAGGTGTTTCTGGTTTTCATTTTGGCACGTGGCTCAGCAAAGCTTGACATCTTTTGAACAAATTGCAGTTTTGGCAAGAAATGAGGTATTTTGTTTCTAACAATGACAATATCACGAAATGAAAAATAAATCAACCGAAACAAAACAATATAAACAGTATAATATACAAAACAAAGAAATCCCAAGTCCACTTGATTATACTTTACATTTATTACATGGACCCAATTCTAAAACATTTTATCTTATTGTTCATATCGTTTTTCGAACCTACTCATAAGTTATGGTTATTCTTCGATATGTTCATATGTATCAAGCAGAAGTGTTAAATTTGTTATCTGTACTAGATTTCATTTATTGCGGAACAATGATTCAGGGTTTCATATTTTTTCTAGATAACATTTAGAGTAGATCACGAACCGTGATCACGAAGGCGGTTCTTCCGGAGTCAGGCTTGGCCATTGCACATTCGGCTGAGTTGACCTCTGCGATTATGCATAATGTGAATAACTCGTGCGTGTAGGGGTAGTCGTCCACATTTAAAAATCCTTTCAAAGTTATTGAGCCTTTTCTATGAGTATGGACACATTTATAAGTATACTCATTTGTCATTGTAAACTGCAATCATATGTCATTTGTCTTTGTGTGTTTTTATTGTTGGGTGAATGTTAAGAAATTACAGATGGTTTAAGTTTGATATTTTAAAGTTGAGTGTTCTTAACTATTGACTTTATTGACTTTGGTTGAAGTAGAGGAATATATTGAAATATATGCAATTGAAAGGAAACAAAGTAGATTTCACTTATAAACGATGGCTCCCTAGAATCGACGTCTGAGACCTCCAAAACGACGTCCACGACGTTCACGACGCTCAATACGTTCACTACATTCCTCACGCAGAAGACTCTGACGGCGTAGACGACGCTGGCGACGTTCACGACGCTCACGACGTCTTTCTGCTGCTATTTGGCGAAGTATCTCTTGAAGATGTTCTTGTTCCTCTTCTGTTATGGTGGTTGAAGACGAAGAACGCTGGATGAATGGCTGGTTGAAGAGCTTGAAGGACTGGTGAAACAGCTGGAAGGACTGGTGGAAGAGCTGGAAGGACTGGTGTAAGAGCTGGAAGGACTGGTAGAAGAGCTGGAGGGACTGGTGGAAGAGCTCGAAGGACTGGTAGAAGAGCTGGAAGGACTGGTGGAAGAGCTGGAGGGACTGGTGGAAGAGCTGCTAGATGAAGGACTGGTGGAGCTGCTGTATGAAGGACTTGAAGAGCTGCTGGACAGACTGCTTGAACAGCTGCTCGAAGGGCTGCTGGACGAGCTACTGCTTGAAGGATCACTGGATGTCGATGAAGAGGTGTCGGCACAGTTGACTCGCTGGGTAACGATCAGGCAGCACACAAGGCCAAGACTCAGAACCAAAGTAGAGCGCATTGTTAAGGTTGCTGTAAACGTTATGATTAAATTGGGAAAATGTCGGCACTTTTATAGTGAAATTTCTCAAGAAAATACCAAATCGCCGCACGCAGTTACGCCTTAACCTTAGGGTCTAGTGGTCAAATCGCAGTTTCAGAAAAACAAAAACCGTTTTCTTTTATTACAAATACAAATAAAAAATGATGTAAATAGAACAACAGCACGATAACAAGCACAGAAGAAAATTTTATTTAGTAAAATATTACACTGTTATAACTGTAAGTAAGTCGCCTAAGCAGACCAAATACTGCGTTGACTAATGAACAGTTTATTAGATTGTTAAGATCGTTCAGCAAACTTAACGAAGTCAGAGCTTCTTTGGTTAGTTCTTACTTTGTGCCAAACGAAAGCTTATACTATTTACAAAACCATCCAAACTATAACGTATATGTTCTTGATCAGTATCAAGCCATCAGCCATGTTCTTCATTTGACTATTCGGTGCGTCTGTATATGATACAGTTATTAAAAACTAAAAGAGCTAGGGCTACCAAATTTGGTGAAATATTGTTGCATGAAGATCAAGTTTGTTTTAGATGTTCTGCTCTCGCAAATGTATTACAAGATCAATTTTAATTTGCCATTATCGGAACCATAGTTAGGAAACTCCGAATGATTTCAACAAGTTTAGTTTCCTTCGTAATGGAGTGGGTAGCGAGTACATACAGTCAAAGATACTCGACAGTCCGTTACATGTCCCCTTCTACAATATTTCCGAAAAATGGGTCGAACCCACAGATCATATAACATAAGAACTTGATAACCTAACCACCAAACGTCAAGGGGTTATGATTCTGTTTACTTGTTCTGGATTGTAGAAAATTCTGAATATTTATTCAGATTTTCATATTGTATTTTAAATAAAGATTCTTAATAGAAACATTAACAACTATTTAATGTTCTTGGTCTTTGTGTTAAAAGATCTTAAAACAAATAGTCTCGTATATAATATAAATAAAACAGCAGACAAACAGCGTGTGCTTCTATTTAAGTGTGTGTATAAAGAAATGGCGCAGTTCATTATTTTGCATATATACTGGTCGAGAGGACTTAACCATAGCCTTTATTATTTGCTTGAGTTAGTAAAATTAATCAAAAGAAATAGTAGGCGTAGTATTTAGTAGCGACGCTCACGGAAGCGACGTCCACCAACTCTGGCTCCGAAACGGCGTCTAAAATTACCAAAGCGTCTACGGAAACCACCAAGACGGCGTCCACCACGGAAACCACGCTCACGACGTCTCTCTTCTGCCAATCGGGCAAGGATCTCCAGAATGCGCAGCTGTTGCTCTTCAGTTAAGGTGGTTGTTGTCGTGGACGAAGACGATGAAGGGCTTGTCGAAGAGCTGCTAGATGAAGGACTTGTGGAAGAGCTCGATGATGGGCTGGTCGAAGAGCTGGAAGGACTGGTGGAAGATCTGGAAGGACTGATGGAAGAGCTGGAAGGACTGGTTGAAGAGCTTGATGAAGGACTTGAAGAGCTGCTGGACGGACTGCTTGAAGAGCTGCTCGATTTACTGCTGGAGGAGCTACTGCTTGAAGGATCACTGGATGTCGGTGAAGTGGGGTCGGCACAGTTGACTCGCTGGGTAACGATCAGGCAGCACACAAGGCCAAGACTCAGAACGAAAGTGAAACGCATTGTTAAGCTTGTTTTAAACGTTATGATTAGATTGAGAAAGTGCCGCAGTTTTTATACCGAAATATCAAAGTTAAATAATAGATCGGTGTTCTCAGAGATATCATATATGTTGTTGAGTATGCTCAGGTGTTTCGTTCTGGCAATTCGAGTTTTTTCTGCTTTGGATCTTTTGGGCAAATTGCATATTGGCAACACTTATGTTGTTTTTTGTATCTGCCCGGAAAATCGGAAAGTTGAACTATTAATGGGAGTATTCCTATGATATTTACTCAATTTACTAAGTTTACTTAGTCTGCTGAAAGTAAGAACATAATGTCAATTGCCAAGTGTTTTCTAATTATATAAATGTCATAATTTGGGATTATTATTCTTCTGTAAAGTCTTTTATTTAATCAACAATTGAAGTTTTTATAGAGTGCCATTTCTTATAATATTTAATATAATGTTCCTATAATAGAAGGTTGGCATGTACATGATATATGTTCTATATATCTATTATTATTCCTTAAATTAAATATACAATTAAAATTTAATTATGATTAATCTTTGGAACAATTTCTGAATATGCCGTAAGGGTAGAAGAACTTCGACTTTGCGAATATGATTTCGTTGAACATAGTTCGTTTATTTAATGAATAATCTTCATTTCAAGCAGGTTAAAAAATGAATCGTTAATAAATTGATGAATTTAAATATGCTATCTGGTAATTGAATATTCATTCAATTCAATCGCTTCCTGCACAGTGTGCAAATAACAGAGCATCGCTACTGGCCATTGGCCATCGGTCAAGTGTATCAGGTGGCGATACCGGACAGTTCTCGGCTAAGTGAGTGCCAAAGTGTGAGTGCCGCAATTTCGTCTATGAATTTATGAGCGTCGCTTTCCGGATACCTCTGTTCCATGCATGTGGGGGTGTGTGGAGTATTCCCAGAGTCGGCATATGCAGCTCATGAATAATGAATGGAGAGAAGTGTAAGTGGTGTAAGGGGTGTAAGGGGTGTAAGTTCTCCTATTGATTTCGAAACAAAAATCGTACACGCGGCGGCGAAGCTGGCAAACAAAGGCCCCGCTATTCAGTCTACTTTGGGCCACACGGCGGATGCTCGAATGGCTGTGTGTGTGAGTGTACGTGTGTACAGCTGTGTGTGTGTGAGTGTGAGAGAACACATGACTCTGGAGATTAAGCCATTGTTTGTAATGGGAACCACAACCAGCGGCTGACTGAGCTGCGGCTTAGCGGCTGCGTTCGCAATGAACGAGCTTAAAGTTCTGTTCGCTGTTTACACAAGTGATAGTGATGCTAATTTGGCTATTTTTTAGAAAACTAGGCAAATAACTCTGGCTCCATGTAGACAAACAAGCAACGTTGACATACTAGAGAAATAGTAAAGTAGCAGATTGTACACTTTAAATATAATATTTATAATTTTTACACATATTTGGATGAGTAAATAATATACTTGTGAATTATGGATTCCATTATAACAGCAGAGCAGATTGTATACTTTATATATAATATTTATATAGTAATTTCTACACTTATTTGGATGAGTAAATAAGTTAATAAGTTAATTGTGAACTATGGATTCCATTAGGACATCAGAGATTCCTTTATGATTGTACATTACTGTCATCCCTGATAGTTCTCTGCTGGTTGTTTACTCTAGGGACTTTGTCGACTTACACTTGTGCAACCCACAACTACTGTGCTAATTTTCCTTCTCCTTCTCTTTGTCTTTGTGTGCGTGGCAGGAGCAGCCCCGACAGTGTAATGCGCCTTGGGGGCAGTGGTATACCATACGACGGTGACCCCCTGACAATGAGCGCAGCTGGCAACGACTATGCCGAATTATGCGATCTTGGACCCTCACGGTGGAGTACTCGGGCCTATGGTTACCATGCGACAGCAGCAGCAAATGCGGCCGGCATCGGCATCGGAGGCATCGGCGTCGGTGGCGCCACTCAATCATCATCGAGCGTGCCCACGGGCGGCTCAGCTGGGCTCAGCGCACATCACTTACGCAGCAGCGCGGCAGCGCCAAACAGTTATGAGGCCGAGGACATTGGTCTGGCCTTTGGCATGATCAGCCCGCCACCAGGCAGCGGGCACGGGCACGGGCATTACGGCGGCAGCGCCGGCGGTATTGGCTCCCGTGTGGGCAACAGCACTAGTTCGCTGCGCGCCAGCGGAGGCGGAGGCGGCGGCGGCAGCGGCGGACGTTCCGGTCTCTACTATTCGCCGCCGGGCACATCGTATACAATCATTGAGCGACCCCACTCTCCGCATTACTACTACAATTCGGCGGGTGTGCCGACCAAGGGTGGATCTCTGCCGGGTCGCGGCTCGGCGTATCTCAGCTCCTCACCATCTAGTCACATGGCCGCTGGCACAGCGGGCACCCTGCCCACCTCGACGGCGGCCAGCGGTCGCCATGGCTCCTCAGCGATGGGCAATGGCAACAAGAAGCGGCCCATATCGCCGGAGCAGGTGCTGCGCATGTTTGGCGCCACACAGTCGTCTTCAGTTCCTACGAGTAGCTATCACTACAGCAACGGCGGCACGCGGGATCGGGATCGCACAGGGCGACGAAGTCCGGCCAGCAGTCCGCCCTCAACGACACATCAGGTAACTCTACCCAGAATGCAGTGCGTATGCTGAGCAACAGCTTAACCCCCTTTCCCCTGTTGCCATTGCAGATCTATCGGGATCGGGAAAGAGATCGGGATCGGAGTGTGCCCAACATACACGAACTTACGACGCGAACGGTGTCGATGTCGCGTGATCAGCAGATCGATCATGGTTTCGGCATTTGCGTCAAGGGAGGCAAAGACTCAGGTGAGTTTATCGATTGCGCCCAGAGGTATGCAATGAAAATGCAGTAAAAAACGATTAGTGAACTATCGAACTACCGTTTAACTCTGCACAAGTTTTCACGGAGTTGATTAGTTTACTAAGTTAGTTAATTAACAATCTATAAGATACGTGTCTTTGGGATACACATCAGGGGTTGCATGTGATACGCTGTGTGGCACTTGAAACTTTGTTGTTGACTTCTGGCTGCGCAATCCGCAATGTTACGCCCTGTCGGTTCACAGTTCAATTGCTCGTCGCTCACCTGTTTGACGATGTGTGGAACCTCAACAGGGTCAGCACTGCCTTCCCCCCTCCCTCCTTTCATTCTCCTTTCTCTGTCTCTCTTTCTCCTTTTCGAGCAATTTAATTTCCAATTTGATTTTATTGTCTGTCGTTCTTGCTATGGCTACAAATCGCCAGCAGCTTTGACATTTCGAAGCGCATTTTGCACCTGGCTCACCTCACACTGCCATCTGTCTCCCTTTTCTACACCCCCTCCCACTCCTAGCTCCCCTCTCCACGTCGTAGCTCTACCCTACCTCACACCTGTTTCACTGTGGGACATTTTATTTTTAGTTTTCAACGTGCGACGGCTTTCAAATCGATAAAAAATCTATTTAAGTCGCCGAGCCCCGAACGGAGTCAGCCCTGTATGCGGGCTCCTTTCATCTATCAATTTATCGTGTCCGTCGGCTCTCGCCATGTGCGCTCTGCCGTGTGCTGCTTTCAGGCACACGTGCTTTATAAATGAAACATAAAATGGCTGCCACGCTCTCACACTCTCACACACACACACCATTATTGGAGCTTAATGAAAAAGGCTTACAAGAACAAAGAGACAAAAAAGAATGGAGGCCAAGCTGTGGGCGTGCATGGGGTAGTGGGCGTGGGGTGTGTTTCTTTTATTAAAACTTTTAATACACACGGCTTGCTAATTGATTTTGTGTGCTTTGGCCAAACGTTTATTTTCGGTTCTTATCGCCAGGCTTAGGTGTCTACATCTCACGCATCGAGGAGAATTCGGTGGCGGAGCGTGCCGGCCTGCGACCCGGTGATACAATCCTAGAAGTGAACGGCACCCCGTTCACCTCAATCAATCACGAGGAGGCCCTGAAGGTGAGCAACCTGCACATATTAATCGTATAATGTTCACTTTATTTGATTCATGTATTCTTAGTAGCTAATGTTGTTTTATCTTAAGAATCGATCAGAGCATACGTATTATGAAAGTGATGATTGATAACAGACTGATATGAGGTTTCTCCAATCTATGTAGTAGATGAAATATTAATACTGAAATTATTATTATTAATTAATACCTATTAAAACTGTAATAAATCTGTTCGTTAATGAGAAATGCCTCCTTAGAATGTGTGACAGAAATCGATCACCCTCTAGTATGAAGCTGTGGCAATCTATGTAGAAGATGTATATCTCTACACTGATACCGTAGTTAAGAAAATATCTATAAAAATTATGATCAATCTATGATGAGAAATGCCTGCTTAGAATGTGCCAACTCATGCTCAAACCTTCTGTTCGAGAACATAATTTAATTGTACACTTTATTGATTTTTAATATGATTGTGCTCGATAGGCGGCGCTTGTTTGCCCGTTAATATAGTAGTTGCGATAAGGGCGCTGCTAGTAGTGGCCCCCATTCATCGCTGCTTTTTATGTGCGCCACTTGGCAAAGTACCTAAATCGGCCGAGTACCCCGACAGCACCATTAGCACTGCCTGCTGCTGCTGCTGTCACTATCAGCCAACAAACGAGAACAGAGGAAGCAGAGGAAGACGAAGCAGGCCGACAACGAAAGTCAATTTATTGTGGAATATTTTATGTGACACGTTATGATAGTCAATATAATTCTTCATATTCCAACAGTAGCTGGTAATAGTGAATATCTTAAGATGTGTGTGTGTGTGTGTGTGTGAGTGTGCAAGAAACCGAAACTGGGTAGCGGCAGATGTTGTGCTATTTTTCTATTCCCACGCTGCCTTTTGCAATCTAAAGTTTCCATTTTCGACAAATTTGTTTGCCAATATTTTGAAAAAGGATGTCTTACAAGTTGTACAAGCATTGCTCTGCTTCTGCTGCTCTCTCTCTCTCTAACTCTGTCTCTCTTTCTGTCTGTATGTCTCTCTCTCTCAACCCCTTCTCTCTCATACGTATGCTCTGAGCATTCTTCAGTAGTTTTCTTATATAGTGCACTTTACATGAAACATTTTGTATGAATAAAACTAAACGATGAAGAAAATTCTTACGTTTAAAAACTAATACACTAATACAAATATACACTGAGAAAAAATTGGCAATAGATTAGTCACTTGTTTGTTATTATTTTGATATATGTGAACTTTGTTTTGTTTAACTTTTCAATTGTTTTCTGTTTATCGTTTTGGAAACCACGACAAAGCACCTTGATAAATACACAAAACTGTAGTAGGTAAAGGGACTGCCAGTGCAATGTTTAATTGATTATATAAATAGAAATCCTTGACTGAATATGGTTCGATTGAAAAGAGTTGGAAGAAGGACAAGTGTCCATTGCTTGGACAAATGTTTGGAAAAGTGTCAAAAGCTTTGCTCAAACTGAAAGACAAATACCAATACCAGGCCACTTGGAGCAGGCAATTTGTCCGGATGCCTCACCGCAAAGCCAACAAAACTCATTGCGGTAAACGGACGGATACGGGATTAAATAGAGACCAGGGGGGTTCCCGGTGGCGGACACGTGGCAAGCCGTTGCTTGGCTGGACTCATATGAGTTTTGGTCGAAACAATTAAAATAATGACTACTAAAGTCGGACGTATTAAGAGTTTGAAGCCACAACAAAGCACATATGTAGCGAATGTAGAGAATTTGGCCACGCCCACAACGCCCACAGAGCAACAGCAAATGCAACAAATGTATACGCCCAGTTTGTGTTTGTTTAATGTTTGTTGAAATATTTTCCTTTTTGAATTTTGTTTTTAATTGAATATTTTTTCGTCAGTTTTTTGCCACCCAACTTTAGTTTCGTTTAGCCGTTTTTCCTCTCTCTCTCTTTCTCTTTGTCTTTGTCTGTCTCTCTCTCTCTTTGCTCCTTCCTATCGTTCGTTAGTTTTGCTTGCATCTTCCGTCTCTCCTTTGTGTCTCTTCTATTGCCACATTTTTTCTTAACGCAGAGATGTGTGCAGATATTGAAATCGTCACGCCAAATCAGTATGACGGTGCGAGCGCCGCCCACGCTGAACTCGACGGCGCCTCTACACGGATTCGGGCCACCCTCAAGGGATCCCATGTACGCATCGATGGCACCCCTTCTACCACAGACTGCGGCGGCGGCGCAGGCGGCAGCCGCCAGCGGAGCGGGCCTGCCTTTTCGCCAGACCTGCTCCTGGATGGATCGACACGGACGTCCCGCATCGCCACCAATGGAGTACGGTGGCAGGCGGAACGAGCGCAGAGATCGGTGAGTAGCTGCAAACTAGAGCCCTCATATCGATACTGATATATATCGATTACACCCGCGTACAGCGTACGTCGCGTCGAGCTGCTGATCGAGCCGGGCCAATCGCTGGGGCTGATGATACGCGGCGGCGTCGAATACGGTCTGGGAATCTTTGTCACCGGCGTGGACAAGGATAGTGTGGCAGACCGTGCCGGCCTTATGATCGGGGACGAAATACTGGAGGTCAATGGCCAGTCGTTTCTCGACGTGACGCACGACGAGGCCGTTGGTCAGCTGAAGTACCACAAGCGGATGTCGCTGGTGATACGTGACGTGGGCAAGGTGCCGCATTCCTGCACATCCATCGAAATGGAGCCCTGGGATGCGTACAGCCCAACGGGCACGAGGTGAGTAGTTCCAACAGAACTCAGTTATCATATATTAATATAATATACATAGGTACCATACATAGATATATATATATCGTATACATAATCTAAGATAATGCAATATAGTGCAATATGTATAAATATAATATAAATAGGTACCATACTTAGGTATACATATACAATATATCGTATACTACATCTAAGACAATATAATATAGTTCATAGATTACTTGATGAATAATTCCTTAGTTAGTTTGGGGTAACATTCAATGTAAATATGTAATTAATGTTCCCTCTCCATGACCTCTGACAACCCGCAGAGCACGCCGAAAAGGTCAAATTGCGACCATGGTGGAGGAGAAGGCGCGTTCGCTGCTGCCACGTCATCATTTTGCAAGTCTTTCGTACTATATTGCCGAATACAGTGCGAAAGCAATGACCATAGATGCCTTTGTTGCCGTCTTATTAGAGATGTTAGATACGTACGAAAAGGTGAGTCAGCTGGAAAGCCTTATCTGCTTCGGTAAATAGTGCTAATCTCTATCTGTATCCCTTTCCAGCACACGCTAGTGACAGAAATACGCGAACTTGTTTTTCCAGAGGATCGTACACGATACGATGAGCTTGTGTATCGCAGAGAACGCGATCCATATAGCGTGGATAGGCATAGGGTAAGTTCGATAACAGTTCGATATTCCTTGTGTTCAACTATCCCTTTCGTTTGACTCGTTCTCTCTCTCTCTCTCTCCTTCTACAGCGTAAAGGAGACCCCACACGTGATTTGCCGGTAAGCTTTTTAGAAGATTTATTCTACGACACAGACACAATATATACCTAGCAAGTTGTCGCTGGCGCATGTCAAACTGTGAAACATATTTACTATGAATCTACTTAACTCGACTCTCGCCTAATTGTTAATCTTAAATACTCTTTAATCAAATGAGAAATAGAAAGTCTTTAACCTCTGTCTGTCACTCGAACGTGTTAATAGTAAACAACATATTGTTTAGATACCGTTGTTGTTGTTAAATGTTGTCGCTGTTGTTGTATTTTTAGTTCAATTTAATAGACAAACAAACAAATAACAAATAATAATACAAATAACCTGATACATAATTACTAAAGTACACACTGCAAATACAAAACACTTGACAGATAATAAAAAACTTGTAGTTTAATTGTTGTTCGAGTAAACCATCAATAACACTTACTCAGTTTGTTTATAATAATAGTGTGTATGCTTTTTTTACTCCTTGTTTGCTGCATGTTTTACAGTTCTTCGATTTGCTTTCAATTTGAGAAGCTTTTTCGATTCGGCCCAAGACGAACCAAAAACGAATGTCAATTTTTGAGTTGTTTTGATTTGAAAAGCCAAAAAAAAAACCCGAAACCAAACAATGCAGTTTTTGTAGATGCATTTGTTCATCTTTCTTCTAGGAATATTTACATACATAACATATATAGCAGTAGCAGGTACAGTTGCTTCAAAAGGAAGCTCGCACTGTGCAGCTTCTCAAATTATCGATAATATGTCTCGATAAGCGATGGCAGAGCTGTGCTTTGAACAACGAGTTAGATTTAGTCTTGTAAGCGAATAAATCGATTGTAAAATACCAAATTTAAATAGGATCTTAAGTATTTATAATAACCAAACAACAGAAACACCCAAGTGCACTTAAGAAGCCTTGCAACAATCCCAAGCAGTCACCGATAACTCACTCAAAACTCTGCTAAATATACAACTGAGCACAAACCCGAGGACCAACTATATGTATAAATCAAATAAAATACATGCACAATCAGTTCACACTCTATATCTCGCTTTCTCTCTCTATCTCTCTGTCTCTATCTCTCTCTTGCTCTATGGGAGTCGATCAATAACATTATGTATCGGATCTAAATGACTCTATAGACCCAGAGTCGCCCAATTTCATATTTCTCTGTCGCAGCCTCTGTCCAACTCTGTCTCTCTCTCTCTGTCTCGCTCTATCTCACTCACTGTCACTGTCACTGTCACTCCCTCACTCTCACTTTGTCTCTGTCTCTGAATCGTATGCAAAAACAAAGTTCGTTCCATTCCATTCCCAACAGGTAACAGCTGACGATATGGAAGTAAGCGCCGCCACCGGACGCAGTCCCTCGTCGGACTCTGGTTTGGGCATGACCGTAACGGATATACATAAACGGTACCTAACACACTGAGCACCTAACCCATAGATAGCCACAGATCAAACAAACAAACAACTGACTCTTGCGTATATCTCTGTATCTGTATCTGTATCCGTATCTGTATGTGTAATCGCTAACTCGTCGCTAGACCCGCTCTACAGTTGCCCTATCGGCCCATGTCGGCGGGACCAATACTGCATCGTTCACAGCCAGCATCACAGCATTATCAGACAGCATCAGCATCAGCATCAGCATCACATGCAGCAAGTAACCAATCACCTCTCCCACCACCACCTCCACAACTACAACAACAACAACAACAGCAACATTATCCACCACCACTACATACCTCATTGCGTCATCTGGGAGGCCCTGGTGGCATCGTCGTTGGAAATGTGCGTCATCATCACCAGCAGTTGGGACCAAATCAATTCAAATATAAACAAGCCAAAGACAATCAGCAACAGGTCAGGAACTTGCGTCAAGCCAAACCGAAAACGTCGCTTGCCCATCCATATTAGATCTGTCACTTTCCCCTGTCTCCTGACTCTGTTTCTGCTCAAGACTTTCATGAACCCAACGTGGGCTTCAACTCCAAGACTCTGTCCTCTGAGTATCGGATGTTTCCTTATCCTTTTCTTTCAACTGTGCATAGGAAGTATTACGAAAAGCTTTCAAATTGAAACATTCTAAAAAGAAAATTTATCATAATATTTTGTATAATCTGTAGAACTAAATTTCATAAATTTTTCCATAAATATTTTATCTCTATTTATCGTTTGTTTTTTAACTTTAAATAATAAAACTTCAGAAATAATAACACAGTTAAAAATCATTCAAAATTTTAAACATTAACAAGCTTAAAAGCTTTCAATTTAATTAATTTTTAATTGTATTCGAAAGTTTATCATGAAAAAAACTTTAATATTTTTAAAAGTTATACTAAATTAAATTCATAAACACTATTATTGAGTATGCAAATTTGCAAAATCGTACATTCAGTGTGTACTGTTTCCTGTTTGTTTAAATTAATCTTCTTCCACTTTATATTATTATGAAGCAAAATTGACATTCGGATTGAAACTTTTCTCTATTTATTGTGTGTGTTGTGCCATGTCTCGTGTATGTGTGATTTGTTTGTTTTTTATTTCTCTCTTTGGCTTTACATATATCGTCTATCGTATCGTACTATATTTCAGATATGCAGAGCAATCTGCACGATGATTGTGTGTGTTGAATTGTCCAACAATTAAGTGTTTTTTTTTTTTTTGGTTGATTTGAGTTTTTTGTTTCGGTTTCTGTTCTAATTGTTGTTTAATTGGCTGCTAAACGTTGTAGATTGGTTGAGAACAGTTATTGTGCCATATCAAATTGGCCACTTAGTGAATATGCAAATTACGAAACGAAGCTCAAAAATGATTTCTCGCTTTTCTCACCTTTGGCATAGGAATACGGCTGTGATGAGCATAGAACTCGCCGGGGTAGCGAGACCCTTTTACCGGAATATGAACAAGATGCGGTGAGTAAGAAGAACGAAAGCAGTTGCCATGTAAAGACTTAAAGACTGTGCGGTTCCCATCGTGGAGTCCATTTGAATCCTTTCTCTCTTCCCAGTGTGGCGATCATTGAGTTTCATCCTTCATGATGTTCATGTTCATTGTCATCACACAGCAAACATTAACTTACCAATTTACCAATTGCATATCTACTTTCCTACTATATACCTTTATATATACTACATATCTATCTATAACATTATTCCCTTCCAGAGTTTCAAGTACCACAAATTTATTCAAACACTAAACAACTTTGATTTATTACCGTATATCGTATCTAATGTTTAAGCGAACTAAACTTACCACAGTAAACACTAAAGCTAAGCACTAAATTATGCAACAGAGCCCTCGACTCTTGATATATTATATTTATATAGCATGTGTGTGTCTGTGTGTGTGTGTGTGTGTATAGCCAATATATGTAATCAATACGATATGACGCCAATGCAATACAATGCAAACCAAGTCAGCTCAAACAGACCGCAGAGCTGCACACCCCCTAGAGGGCGTCTGTCTGTCTGTCTGCATCCCCATCAGTCCATCGACCCGTCATTCCCTCAGTCTGCTTCTGCTGCTCCTGGCCTGCCTCACATTTTGTCGTGCATGGAACTGTCGTCCGCTGGCGACCAGGCGACGGCTGCACCAACAACGGGCAAGTGATAATCGCGTGGTGGTGTAAAGGGTCGCACAAAGTGTCTCCACTGATGATGGGCGTGGTGGTGCGGGTGCGGGTGCGGGTGCTGATGATGAGGCGGGGGCGGCGATGTCATAGTCGCAGTTGCTGCTGCATGTTGGTGCTGCTGATGGCAGCTGTTCGGCTCGAATTTCGGGCGTGGTATGCGCAATTGTTTGATCTCGGTCAAATAGGACTCCATGCTGAAGTGGGGCGCAAACAGTTGCCTTTGTCCACTATCCTGTCCTGCCTGTTGATTTGTTAAGTTGCTTTAATGATTTGACTGATTTGTTGTTGTTTGGTCAAGAAACATTGGACAAATTAAGCAGATATAAATACGACTGTCCAGCTAGATAGATAGATGGATGGATAGTTTGATAGATAGAGCTACTCAGGCTCAGTAGGAAATTGAATAATATTCAATTGAGGCAAACTGCATAACAAAGTGATTATGCCCGGCCCGGAACGCAGCGTAAGCTTGGAAAGTGAAAGTAGATTTGCGGCAATGTTGCATGTTGTTGGCTGCTGTTGTTGTTGTTGTTGCTGGTGTGTGGCCAGAAGACATGAAAATTGCTATAATTTCCGGAAAAAAGGCGTTCGCCCAAATCATCAAAGCGCAGCACAAGTTCAATGTGTGCTAACTCCGTCTGGGTCTGTCAGAAGTCATTTGAACGAAGATGGATGGAAATGGAGACAGCAAAAGAGATGGAGCGATGGAGAGTGAGATAGACAGCTAGAGGGGGATCTGCTCGCTTAGCCCTGTTTACACAGCTGACACCATTCGAGCTGCAAGTTCGACTTCTTCGAGCGGTGACCAGCGTTACCGGCTGAGCAAGCAACCAGTTTGATTTCAACTAAAACAGACAAACAACTTTTCGTTGTTGTTGTTGTTGTTGTCGATGTTGATGTTGATGTTGCTGCTGTTGGTGGATGTCTGGGCAATGCGACACTCACTTTTTGTTGAAATTACAGCGGCTGCAGGCCAGGCCAAAACTCAAAGTGGGTCATTAGAGAAACGTACTAAATAAGGTACAAAACTTTGTCAAGAGCAGACCAAGCGAGCAGCATAAATGGAAAGTAAATAGTTATTGTTGTTGTTGTTGCTGGTTGCCGCTCTCTTGTTGTTGTTGTTGTTGTTATTGTTGTTATTGTTGCGACCACGAAAGCGGCAAATAAGCAACTCGAAAAATGTTGTTTATAATGTAAATAGACGCAAAATAAATCATTTTGATGCGTAGCAACATTAGCAACCACAACAACAACAGTCAAACCAAAGTCCGGTCTAAAAAGTCAATGGGTGTAAAACATAAACAACACGCTTAACAAGCAGCAAAGGGGGTAAAGGGGAGAGGGTGTGGGGGAGAGAGAGAGTAACCCAAGAACTCTACCCGAGACTCTGGAAATGTTTCTTCGTCTACGAACAACGGCAGCTAATGAAGCTCAATTGCTGTTGTTGCTGCTGTTATTGTTGCTGCTGCTGTTGTTGCTGTGTAGTGTCAATTCTTGGCAAGTTAATTTACAGTTACGTATATTTTGGTATCTCTTCTTTTCGGGCCTGTCGACAGGCAGCATTAAAGTTCTCACAGTCGAAATCTTAAAGTATCTACAGTGTGTATCTCTCGTCTCCCCTCCCCTTCCCAGCCAGCTGTCAGAGTTGATAAGTCTAACGACATTATTGCTGTCCGACTGTATTTTTTATGATTCTCTGTCTCTTGAACACCGTTTAGTGTCAAAATTAATTGGCAGTGTAATGTGTGAGAAATGGAAAAGAAAAAAAGAATGTGAAGCTGTTCGGGAACTTAAAAGATTCTCAGACTCTCTCGTAGGGAAAGCGACTTGTGGGTTTGGTAATCATAAGTGTCTATAATACAAACTGGTAACAAAGTGTATTGACATCATCTCCTTTTGTGCTCTGCGTATTCTTTGAGAGGCGACTGTGACCCACTTGGCTCATTATCAGTGCCACAATATCTCATTTAATCGTGTTGCACAACGATCGCTTGGTCAGCTGACAGCTGTCAAATTTACTATTAGTGGGTCAATGAGCAGTAACGACCCCCCCCGTCCTACCCGTGAAATATTATGGCCACTTATATTCATAGAGTCTGTCACAAAGCACAAAGCTTCTAGACACGCTCCCCCTGCCAAGACAATGGTGTGAATTGGGCATCAAATTAAATGCTCAGCTTTTGTTTATCAAAGATTAACAAAGAGCTGCGTTGCGAGGCGGGTCTAAGTAGAAAGAGTCGGCGGCTCTGTTGAAGGAAAAGTCGCAGTACCGACGCAGTGTCGAGAGGCGGCACAACTTTCACAAGCTGAAAGAGAATTTTCCAAACAGTTGGCATAATGAAAACCGACGGCAATTTCCAGCCCAACATCTAACTGTATTCTATTCTGGCCCAGCTCTCTCGGGGTTATTATTATACTATATTCATCATTTTTTTTTATATTTCTAAAACCATTTTTCAGCCGCACAGTTTGTCAGCAGTTTTTGTTGTAATCCGCTTAGGGCCAACAATTTAAAATCAATCAAATTTATGACTTTGCAAACTTGGCAGCAGTGCGTCGCATGTGTGTGTGTGTGTGTATCTGGTTGGGATTTGTAACCGAATCCGAGCGCAGACAACACACGCAGATACAGATACACAGACGGATACACGGATGCCATTGACCTCAATGCGTAGCGGTTGTAAATTCGCATCTGTGTGCCGAGTATCTCACAGATACTTGCAGTGTGTATCTCTGCCATTTGCCACACCAAATGCTGCTCGCATTGGGGCATTAGATACGCGGGGAAAAGTATCTGCATCTGTATGGCATATTATGCTTGATGCGATCATGATAATGTTGTCAGCTTAGTCGATTTTTTGTTAACTGCGGGCATTTCCAGACATCGATTCAAGGTGAAAGATCTGGTTACGCCATAAAGCTTTGGCAATTAAATTTAATGTCACATAGACTATAAAAATAGATTGTATTGAGCGAAAGCAATTGGGAAACTATTGAATGGCTGAATGAAACCCATATTGGCAACTCAACTCTGTTTCATTACACAAAGAAAATTTGAATTTGACCTGAAGTGTTCCTTACTCTATATACAGTCCCTATTCTTCTGCACATTGTTAGTTCTTCTGGGAACAGTAAATGTTACTCTGACTATGTCAGCTGTGCAGTTCTTGTTCAGCAACCTCTTCGCAGCGATGCTTTCCCTTTGGCTAATGTCTTTTCTAGGTCGAAATGTTTAGCAACTGCCTCAGAATCTCGGAATCAGACTTCCGACAACAGCGAGGGGGGAGGGAATGAGAGGGCAATTTAATTGCGAAACCAGTCAGCAAAAAAAAAAACAAACTGAAACTGAACTGAAGCCAAGTCAGAGTCAGAGACAGAGTCTGAGCCTTAGCCGGAGTGGGGTGACCCAGCATGGCATCGCCTAGGGCTGTAGGCAATTAAAAACAACCATAAACAAAGGAAATTAGCGCGTCAACAGCAACAAAAAGTGAGACAAAAAAGCGACTCAAACTGCCAGAAGGTGAGAAATAGAAGTTAATTGAATGCAAATGCAAAAAGTTGCCACAGTCAGTCTGTCGCCATCGCCATCGCCATCGTCAAACCTCATCTGCGGATTCGGTTGTGACACATGCGAGTCAAGATTGCAGAAGTCTTGAGGCAAACAGTGCCCAGACCCCAGCTGAATGATGATGATATAACAAAAACAAAAACGGAAAACATCGCCGAGTACCCTGGGACAATTGACGGAGTCGCAGTCGGAGTCGGAGTGGGGGTAACTTCTGCGATAGTGTACCGCGACTCTGTGCTACACGTTGCTGTTGTTTATGCAACAATTTGCGGCAAACAGAGCGCGAAATGAGCGGGCAACTACGCCAAAATTGTCAACTGCACAACTTGCCGCAACTTGTTCAAAATGTTGTGATATTTACACGGAATTTGCTACTACTTAATACGCACGTTTGTGTATCTCGAGCTGTGAGCTCAACCGGAGACGAGGTTACTCAGATTGTCGCTTCCAGCAGTCTTCGACAGTCTCCTCTCCGTCTCTCTGTGTCTCTTGGTTCGTCTCTGTTTTGATTTATATTCGTAGTTAGCAGTCTCCCTGGGCCGGGGCAACCTCACGCTTCAAGCAACGACGCGCAACTAAAAGCTGAAAATGCAGACGCGGCCAAAAAGAGCAGCCAACTGCGATGCCGCCGCTGACTGCGGCGTCTGCGTCGGCGTTGGCAGCTTCGCTTAACTGGCGTATGCTCTGCACTAGAGTAAACTCAATTTTCCACAAGGTTGGAGACATTTGAAGGAATTATTTACAGCTTATTGAAGAGGTTCAAGTATTTATGAAGGGAAAAGGGAAAGAAAAGTATATAATAAATGTAGTTTATGTTTGAATTGCTTATTTATCTACAGTGCCCCGTTGCGAAAGGGTATTCAAGTATGGTCTGTGCCAAGTTTGAGCTTTCCCGTACTCATAGTTTACGCTTGCGTGTGGCTTTCTTTCGAGCCCCTCTCTGAGAAGCTCTGCGTTTCAGTTACATTTTATGGCTCAGTAATAAAGGAATTACACGCAGCGACAGCTGAAGATTGGCCAAAGATTGTCAATATTTATGGCTAGAAATTATTATAGAAAAATAATACACAGCTCACACACACTCACATAAACACACACACACACATAGACATGTGTGTATTGGTATATGTAAGGCACTGGAAGTAAGTGAACTGCAGGCGGGCTGTCAAGCTTTACGCAATGGCCAAGCGCGGCATATGCGTATCTTTGAGATACTGTATCTGCAGCTGACACATTGCAGCTGTGCCACTGCGACTGCGACTGCGACTGCGAGTGCGGCTCTTGTGGCTGGTGGCTGCTGCTGTGGCTGTGGCTGTGACTGCCGCTGTGTTTGCTTGTTTGTTACTCGCCGCAGTTTGTCGGCGTTTTTTGTTTTGCTCTTGCATGACGTAAACAGAAAATGGCTTGAGCTCTTTTGTTAGCCGTTGTTGCTGCCGCAGTTGATGGCCAAAAGCTGGCAACGTTTGGCATTGAAAAGAGATGAGCATCACTTTGTTTTTTACTTTTATTTTTCGTCGTTTATTTTCTTTTTTTTTCGGGCAACTTTAGTCTAATTGTTGAATTAACAGGCAAACACTTGCGCATTTACCGTTGCAGTTGTTGTTTATCTTTATTTATGTGTTTATATTTCTCTCTCCCTCTCTCTTTCTCTCTCTTCTTTATCCTCTCTTACCACATCCACTTCGTGGGGCGAATTACGAATCGACGACAAACGAAATCACAATGAAAACAGGAACAGGTAAGCGCTTTGCGTTCGCTTTGCATTCGTTTTTCGTATGCGTCGTCGTTTGTTACGATTTAAGCACTTTTTTCGAAACTATCTTTTATACACACTCACACACACATAAACACACACATACACAGTGACAAACTCATATTCCACACCTACACACACCTGCATACACAAACACACACACATGACATATATAAATAACTTTCATAATACCGAGAAGAAAAAAGATACACAAGGAAGCCGCCGGCCAATTTGGCTGCACTTGCTGAAAAGTCTTTCGCCAAAGCGTTGTAAATATTTAGCGCTACTTTTACTATTTATCTTCTTCTCTCTTACTCGCTCCCCCTCGCTCTCTCACTCGCTCTCTCTCTCTCTCTCTCTCTCTCTCTCTCTGATTGTTGTTGATATTCACGGCTTGTATTCATTAGCTGCATTTGATTGTAAGCGTCCGCGGAAGTGCAGAGCCAGCCTCGTGTTGATATGCTTTATTGCCGCTGAGAGAGTTAGAGTTGACGAGCTAAGCCCGAAAACATTGCTCATTCGTGCAACTAACGGTAATAAACAAAGCTGATAGCTGCAGATAAGCCTTAGCCGACAGAAATAGTGTAGGAGACAGTGTTGCCAAACTGAAGACTGCGGGAAATCCACCATTTAATACCCTTCGATTATGGACCATGTACACTATAGTATATTCAACTTTGTGGAAATGTAACAGGCAGAAGGAGGCGTGGCAGACTCCACGAAAAATATATATATTATTGTTCAGAATACTTGACTAGTCGATTGAGCAATGTCTGTCTGTGTAAACAAACAGATCTCAGTTATTATAAAAGATAGAGACATCAATTTGAGCATGAAGGTTCCTGTATAACATCAGTTAATCAAGTTAAATTCAAATCTCATGTGCCATGCCTACCGCCACCGTAAATCAAAAATTTAATTCTTTAATTCGATTTGTAAGTGAAGATACAACTTTCTTAATCGATATCTATTTAGCTGATTAGAATATCTACGACTAAGTTAAGTTTTAATTCGATCGAACAATAAACAAGAAGTTATTCAAGTCACCTTAATGACTGCACTTGTGTGTAAGAAGCGATAAACAGTTTTTCAAAACTGCACGAAGGGTAACTTTCTTTCGGGCACTCCCGACTGCAGCTCACATGCACCCTTAAAGTATGCAACGGCGAAATGACACTAGAACATGCGCTTAGCAACATTGTGTGCGGCAACATTGCAGCTAGCAACAACGAAAGTTGAAAATGTTGATAGTAAGAAAACAGTGAGAAAAAAGATGCGTAATTAATTTACTTTTAGAGAGTAAGCGCCTTTGATGACTACCCAGCATAAACTATATAAAACTAGCTAAAACCCTTTGTAGCTTACAATATAATAATATAATTAATAATTGTTGATATCATATGTAGATCAACAAGTAGAAGTGAAACTAAATATGAACTTCTAGCATAATATTTATCATACCCTGTATACAATATATAATCTTACTATATTTTGAATAGAAGTCGGAAAACAACAAGTAACATTAGAAACACTCAAGACCTATATAAAGTTGATTATTAAACCTCATTAGATTAAATTTAAAGTGTATAAAGCGTAGCCTAAAATGGTATTTTAGACATTATTTTCTACACAGTCCATGAAACAGAGTCACCTCTAAGGCTCTACAAATCCCACATACCTCACATAAGACAGCTCCAGAACCTTCAATCTTTAGTTCTGTCGACCTGTTCCTTGATTCTCTGTTTCCCTGTTTCTCTTTTACACATTTCTCTGTTTCTCTGGCACCTTCAGTTCGACTACCACCTTGCCATACCACATGTGTATGTCAACCTTATATCATATTAATTTTCCACTCTCGGTTCGTGTGCATAGTACAATGATTTTCATTTGGTGTTTGATTTGTTTCGGTTCGTTTTGTTTCTTTCGGATTGTTTGTGTGCTCACTCTCTCTATCTCTCTCTCTTTCAACCTCTACCCGTACTCCCCCCGAAATTGTTCTCGTTTGTTCATTTGTGTGCATTTCAGGGCGGCTACTTAGATGGACTACGTTCACATTTGGGTGGTTTAACACAACGTGTCAAATCATGGTATTGGGGACGACCTCTTGTAAGTGCCAATGTATTTTTCGTTTAACGAAAATAAAACATATAAAAAACAAACCAAACAAATCAAAATCAAAAACAACTAAACTGCAAAAATCTATATATATATAGTAAAAACTAATACAACAAAAAAAAAAAAAACAAAAAAACAGCAACCACAAAACAAAAATTGTGTTACAATTTTAACCTATTAAAATTCTTTGCCAATGTTTGAACGACTTTTTGAATTTGCATCTCGTTGCATCTTCTGCGCATAAATCAATCTAGCCTGAACTAGTGTTGTTGCTATAATGTTATATTATGCTCTGTCTCACTCTCTCACTCTACAACGCTCTCTGTCTATTTCTCTCTAAACTACTAACTAACTAACTAACCAACTTACTACTTACTGTTTGTATGTGCCTTGAGCATCAGCACACTGCGAGTGCAATTAAAATTATAAACAAATTTTGCATTTCCATTTGTTTCACACATTTTGTGTTGTAATCGTAGGATTCGTGTTCTGTGTTTAGTTCGATCTCCTTTTCGTTTCCTTTTCGTTTCTGTTCACATTCACATTCCTGTTTTCTTTCTCGTTTTCGTTCTTGTTTCGATATCAAATCGATTGCTTGCCTACACACACTCTGAATTGAACTCATCTGTTTGTCAATAGTCCATAGATCCGGATCGTAATGGGTATATTCACACCTTAGTTTCCTAGTTTAATCACTTGTTGCACTTTGTTTTACTTGTTTTTACTTACTAGAGTTTCTTAGTCTCTTGTAAAGTAATTGTCAGTGTAAGTATGTTGAATAAGCAGGCCGATCAAGATAAATAATGCAACACGTTTAAAACAACGTCAACGCAACTTTACGAAAAGGTCAAAAAAAAGAACAAACTAAAAAGCAAACTAAAAAACCAACAAATTAAACCTGAAAAAAAGCTTGAAAAATACATTTGCACATTTACGCATGAGTCAACCTAATTTCTAACACCGATCCACCACAACCAACCCACTCTACCCCGCCCCACCCCACCAGCCTCACAAAAACCCCAGCAAAGGCATCGACACACATGCAAAATTGGTTTTAATTCATTAAGATTTCCGTCTTCCGTTTGTAGTATTCTTCTGGTATTTATTATTTGCCCTGTAACTAGAGTTTCGAATCCCGTCATTTGTGTTAATCCATTCGATTTGTACTAATAACAACCTTAGCTGCTGCCGTCCTTTACACCACTCACACACACACACACATACACAAATACAAGTACATCTATAGCTGTAGTTACAACAATTAGAAACATCTGTAAAATAAGTTCAAAGTTTTCCAAGTTTTAGTTAGCGCTTTTCTAAAAAACTCAATTCTAATTGAAACCAAAACTAGCCAAATAATTAGTAATGTTGAAAATCTAGCCAAATCTAAATGTCTTAGTTGCCATTTTGCAAGCCGTTTTCTTGTTTAGTACGTACACGCCCTACTACACTATCTACTGCTAAACAAACCACATCCTAGCACACGCCTACTTAACATACTATAGCTGTAGCGCCTCTCGATCCACACACCTGCACACAGATTCTCTGACACACACACGCGCACTCGCATTCTCATCACTTGCACCCAGATAAACAAAGCCTATACTCACACACCCACACACACACATTTGGGTATTCACGGATATAACTAAGCCAGTATACAATCTATAGATAAAGAACTGAAGTAACCTATTCTATATCCGTTGTTGTACACTGCGATTCTCTGAATTGCAGAAATAAATCGACCTAAAAATTGAGTTTTTAATATATAGGATTGATAAGTTTATTTTGAATATCTCCATAATGATATATAATAACAAAAATACATTTGCTTTAACCTAAAGCCAACTCCTGAGTTATTTTCCAACTTCAATCATAGTATCCAAAGTAGAAACCAGACAGAGCTGCCATCTCATGTTTAATCCAATTTGATTCGAGCAACCAAAAGGCTCTCAATACTGATGATGAGCAGCTGCAGGACAAGCTATAGTGTACTTACATACCGTAAAGTATACTTATCTTTCTGTTATCTGATTGTATGCAAATCAAATCGAATGAAACCAAATTGAATTAGTGTTCTCTGGAGTTGCCAGTTCAATTCTCAGTTCAGCTCAAATCGATTCACTCAAGCACGCAAGAAGCTTTTGCATATGCCGTTTTAAGTGCATCTCTCTCTCTACCACCACTCTATAAACACTCTTCCCGACCTCCCCCCTCTCACTCTAATGTCAAGTTGTGTCATTTTATTCGATTATTCGATTCTATCCTGTATGTTTGCAAGTGAACGAACTAACTCAAATGTACAATAACAAAAATAACACGCGACGAGCCGTTGCAAATTGCAGATAAGTCAACGCGTAAAACAGAGATATATCCATCCATGATGATGATATATATATACATACATATATGTTATAACAAACACGTTGAAATTACAACAAGCAAATTGAAAAGAACAATTCTAGCAACAATTCATAGAACAACTACAACGAATTCTTATGCAAATATTTCTACTATTTTCGTTTTACATTCAACTTATTCAACATATTGTACAAAAACCAACAACAACAAAAATCAAAATTATTTCAAACTTTGCGCACTCTTCATGATATTTGGCCGAAACTTTGAAAATACGTTAACGTATATGCAATACAAAAAAAAATATACACAAACATGTTGAAAATATTAGGAGTTGGCTACAAAACTCTCGAGAAGTTTCGATATGAAGGAAGAAGGCGGCACTTTGCTGGGCGATAAAGGTGTACGAAGGCATCAGGTGAGTGCTAGCACACTAAATACAAAAGAAAATACCAATGAAATATACAAATTAAATACTGAATACTTGTATTTGTCAAACTAGTACGTCAGCAGAGAATGCCAACAATAATATAAACAAAAATCAAAATAAAACACCAAAAACTGTTTGCGGTTTGACACTGAAATTCTCTCTCAATTTCGATTTTATGCTCTCTTCGATTATGTTTTTAACTTTTCAAATATTAACCGAAGATACTCGAACTATTGAAATAAGACAAACAAATGCACACACAACATACACAACTTTCCAAGCCAAAGAAAAGAATCCTGTCAAATTTGGTAACCTCGAAAATCAACAACAAAAACATTTCATGCTCCATTCAAACACAGAAGCAACCACAGACAAAATACCATAAAGTATACTAAATAATTGAAATTTACTTGTAAGTAAAGTTGAATTGGCCGTTCTAGCATCGAAGTTGCATTTTGTTTGCCACACCCCTTCACCACCTACACTGAAACCAACAAGAAAACTACAATAACCTTACTTACTTACTTCAAATTCGTTGTACAAACTCCTTACCAAGAAAACAGTTAGCTTTGCCTGCCTTATGAACACTCACGGAAACCTCCTTAACAACCTTACTTAACTTTTGCTAAACACCATTTGAACTCTTTTACAACTAACCACATAAGTATACTATAAAATATCCTATATACTAGAGAATGTAGGCTAACTACTGTACACTGCAAGTAATCTTATGGAGAGTACTGAGCAACTCCTTAATAACATATGTGTGTGTTCATCCTTGGGTATATTTACATTGCTCATTATCCTTGATTGCCTCTCGTTTCATGATCCTCCTACTCCTGCAGTCCATGCAGCGTCTGTCAGCTGAGCAGAACGGTGGTTCAACGACTGAACAAACACATGAACACAATCCAAACGTCGTACCTGATCATAGAGGCAACTTACACATTACAGTTAAGAAAACCAAACCAATTTTAGGTATTGCTATCGAAGGTGGTGCTAATACAAAACACCCGCTTCCTAGGATAATCAATATCCATGTAAGTACTCACTCTCTCAATAGCATCTAGTCACACTTATTTATTGAATGTTCTCATAGGAAAATGGTGCGGCATTTGAAGCGGGCGGCTTAGAAGTCGGGCAATTGATACTGGAGGTAGATGGAACGAAGGTGGAGGGTCTACATCATCAGGTAAGTATTATGGATAGCAGAAGGTGCTAGTTTTAATGTTGAAACTCTTTGCAATTGCAGGAGGTTGCTCGATTGATAGCTGAATGCTTTGCAAATCGTGAAAAGGCTGAAATAACCTTCTTAGTTGTCGAAGCAAAAAAATCAAATTTGGAACCGAAGCCAACCGCGTTAATATTCTTAGAAGCCTAACATTTGCTTGCCCTGCCGGCTAGTGACCCATTGGAACGACAAAAACTCGAGTTCCTCTATGAATGGGGCATCGATTTAACGGAGACGCCAAAACCAATGCCAACACCAATACCGCTGACAAAAGCTAAAAATCCACCGCCACTGCCTCATGAGCTACACTGCAACAGCAACTGCAACAGCAGCAGCTGCAACCACAACAGCAGCAGCAACTACGGCAGTAATACTGCGCTCAACAACCATCATCATCATCATCAACCATCGCAACAAAAACAACAACAACAACAACACTATCACCCAAATACACCCACCAACACACCTACAATGCAGACACAAGCTACGGCTACAACAAAACAACAACAACAGCAACAAACGACACAACAAAGACAACACTTGAGCAACACTAACACACCAACAAAAGCGTCGCGCGAAGCGACACCAACACGTGAGCAGCAACAGCAGCAGCAACAACAGCAGCAGCAACAACAGCAGCAACAACAGCAACAACAGCAACAGCAGCAGCAGCATGCCACGCCCACACGCGACCCACACACACCAACACGTCAACAGCAGCACCAACAGCAGCAACATCAACGGGAGCAGCATCATCGCGATCGCCAGCAACAATTGCGGGAACAGCGCGAGCAACGCGAACGTGAACAACACGAACACCAGCAACACCACCACGGACACTCACACCCACACCATCGTGATCACCACGAGCATCGGGATCTTCACGATCATCGCGATCATCATGATCATCGCGACTATCACGATCATCGGGACCATCACGAGCAGCAACACCAACACCAACACCAACACCAACATCAACACCATCATCATCAGCAGCAGCAATCATCACCGCATTATCAGCAGCAGCAGCAGCAGCAACAGCGTTACAACAGCAACAGCTATAAAACTCATAATAATTCCGTTTACCAGTGAAAAGAAAATCGAATAACAACAACCACAAAAAATCTAAATTGGAACAATTTTGGAACATTCTATCGAACTGCCTTCAACAGTTAACAGTTTAATTGTGCTAACAAATTTGCTACATCTCCCGACAGTGCAAAAGACTTGCTCTTTGCTCTCCCCTCTACTCTACCCTCTGTCTCTTCCACCTTCCCAACCCCCCTGTCTCCCTCTCTCTCTCTAAGACGCGCACGCCTCTCTACACGAGCTTATTGCTACGGCACGACGGTATGAGAAGAAAACACCCAAACAAAATTGGAAATCTTTGAAAATGCTGTTAACGAACGCAATTCAATGTTGTTGTATGAGCTCTCGCTATAACTCCCCCTCAGTCCCCGTAGTGATCTATGTATTTGTTTGACTGAAAGAACCTCACGCCATTTATTTGTTGTAGTAAGAGCTGCTCTGAAAAAATATATATGTATTAATATCAAACTGATTTCGAAGACTTCTGACCTGAACCGAACCGAAATAAATTATATTTGTGATGAAATCTATACGATCATCGCATTAAATTGATAATATTTTTTCCTTCAATTACCATATCTTCTCATTTGTTATCATTTAATTTGCGACCTATATCAATTATTAATAAACTTCCCTGCCAGAACCAAAATTCCAAATATACATATGCAAAAAATGAACAAAAAAAATAAATAATGAGCAGCTCCCTCTCTCACGCCCCACTCTGTCAAATCCAATGTAACCTCTCTCCTATAGAGCTCGCCCATTCCCGAGGCAGCGAATACTTCTTAGTACAACCGACAAAGTAGACCCCTAACCGAACTTAGGACTTCTAGAAATCTGAAATCTGAAAACCACACGCTAAAATGTGTAAACTGTAACTGTAAAACATATTATTGTATTATGTATTGATAATCTTCTGATTATGACAAAGAATCGTAGTCTAAATGGTTAGTCGTTTAAATTATTTACTCAAGCGAAACGAAAAACCAGAAAAAAAATGTAATAATTATTTAGTTTCACAACAAATGATGATACACAACCACAAACCCAACCAGCAACAAGTATATGGCATACACTAAATTAACTAAGAATAAAAAGAAACCAGAGCTTAAAGTTATAAATAAAATCCTTAAACCGTAAGATACCACACACATATGAATGAACAACGCAGAGAAACAGCCGGAAGACACTGTAAAAAGGAACAAGCGATTAATAAGGACAGCTTTCGTTATGTGAATTACCAACACTCGCACACACACACACATACACACACACATACTTACACTCGCGCATAATGCTTGACTATTTATGTAATTAGCAGCTACAGCAAGAACAACATCAAGAAACAAATATGAAGCCCACCTAAGCAAATAATTTGTAAAAATAATCGTAATAAATACACCCACACACATACACACACAAACACATGCTAAAGAGCAAACACCCACAATCACACACACACATGCGAGCAAACTACGATACATATGTAAAAATTAATCCTAGTTAACATTACATAAATACCAAATACCGATTACCAAAATACCAAATACCGAGCAACAGCAGCCGACACACAGCGAAATGTATCGAACAAAATGAATCAGCAAAATTAATCGAAATTATCGAAACGTTATTAGTACAATTTAAACTGCACACTGCACTCTTTTCGAATGTTTGTTAAATGTTTTAAGAAACAAGAAGAACACCAAACAGCTGCAAAATTGAATTCCTCTCACTCCACTCCACCACGAAAAACGATAATGAAAACGAATATGGTAAACGAATTATAAATCTACAGAAGCTACGCTACTCTACCATTAAACAACTAGCAAACTAAATAACATTTACCAGAATATGCAGTAGAGAAACGAACGCTTAAATTTGAGGTTGATTGGCATTAAGTAAAAGCATTAAAGACGAGTTAAAACGATGTTAAAGGCCGACAGGGCGCGATAACGATAAGACGATAAGACGATTAAAACATCCCAGGCACGACTCAAGAACCACTTGTGCTGGAATCTAATATAAATTTATTGTAAAATATTAGCGAAAGCCACTTTTTAATATGACAACTAAACCTAAAAACTAAACTTAGCTAACAGCTTAGCAAAAAGAAAAACAAAAACAAAACCAAAACCAAAACGTATGAAACATTTTTCGCTCTCTAATCTTTCTCTATATCAAATCTATCGACTCTCTCAGCCTACACACATTCTGTACCCAAATCATTTGACTTCGTTCGTCGTTGTGTGGGGGATTAACAGTGTTAGCGGATCCATTTGGATCTCAGCATGTCGTACGAGCAATTATTTTTCCATTATTCGAAAGGCTGCGAGATGTTTTACCTTTGTGTCTAGTAATTTATGCGAATATTTAGTCCTGGCTTGTTTTTAATTACAGTCTATAATCTGCGAACAGACCTACTAAGTACTCTCCCCCTCTACCCCACTCTATATGTATGTAATGTGTGACTGTAGTAAGCTAATGGAGAATTTTTAAAGATGTTAAATTATATTAAATATGGTATATTGTACTTTTGTTGACTATTACGTAAAATGTACGTGTACGCTTGCTGTATATTAGTTGTGTCTGTGCATCCACATGTACCATACATGGCTGCATTCTATGCCCAGCTAGGCCAGTGTTTGGTAAGGGACAGCAGTTAGTTATCGTTAGTTATCTATCGTATGAATAAATTGTTCGTGTATAAATCAAATTAAAATTTCCAATATTCCAGATCGTATGCAAATTTTAACTTTAATTGGTTAAAAGCACACACAAATACACAACAAAATGAAGGATGTTTGTTTGTGCGTAATTGTAAATTGTAATTGAATTGCAGCTGAATTGCAGCTGAATCTGAATCTGAGGAAAGGCTTACCTAATCTTAACTTAAACATAACATAACCTAACTCATACACGCTATATGGTACTACACGCAAGTTTACGAATACATATACTACCTACTAGAATCTACACATTCAAGTACATACGCATATAGAACATACTCGTATACTAACTTTACACATACATAGGTTATGTATTGTATATCTTACGTAACGACAATGACAAGCAATTCGAAGCAACCGAGCAAAACGAACAACTATTTCAATTTCCGAAACATATTTAACTCACGACAGAACAATACGATGAAGTGATCGAAGATAGACAATGTACGACGATGTAGATGATATAGAATTGAAATTTCGAAAGTTCGATTCGACTTGAAAATTTGAAATTTAAAATTTGAAATTTGAAAACTTGAAATCTGGAAAACAAAGCTACTATTTCAATACGAGCAACAAGAGCTAACATGCTATGCTAAAGGGTAAAAGGCATTTATTCATTCCCAAGGAGATCGGCTTATAAATACCATAACTTAACACGTAACTCGTAACACGTAACACACGTACCACGTAACACGTACCACGTAATATCGTAACGTAAATAGCAATAGCGTATACTAGATGATATTAGCGGAGCTACAGCCTCGGCGAAACTTGTTGTATAAAAGATTGAGCTAGACTTTTAATGAGATAAACGTGAGCGTAAATGTTTATAATACTGATATAAATATACATATATATATACATACATATACATATTTATTGTAATTGAGATCGAAACGCGCTGTAGATAAATGTGTATAAAAGAAATGAACAGATATCCAATTTCAAATGTTTCCAATGTACTCTCGACACTCGATGAAATTCATCTTCCCTTTTATTCTTTGGGTCTCGCCCCTAAGTAATCCCTTTTATTTGTTGATTTCAGTGCCGAATTTGTACACTCATCTCTCGACAAAAACCAGACCAGAAGAACCTACAATTTACACTAAACTACAAAAACTGTGCCACCTAGTACATAACAAAAATAAGAAGAAGAGAAACAGTTATATTCTGCACTATATATAGTAGACATAACGAACACACACACTGGACTTGTAATATATAGACAAAAGAACAAGAACAACAGCAACAAATCTCAATGCTCACTTTTATATTTTTATCATACATCGTACATAGAACTTTTATCAGAACACCAAACGAAGCACCGTATGCAACACTGACCTACAAGAACTTAAGAACTAACCATTGCATAGTGATTGAACATATATTCTAAACAAGATACCATAATGGAATGACCTGTAATGAAAGTTGTCGGGATCTTTCCGCAATTCCCACGTCTAAGCCATTGCACGGCGAAGCTTTCTAGACCCACTTCAGGCTTCTGCATCTCCAGGTACACGTACCTATATTTACTATATACTGATTTATGTGCGAGACATACCTAGCCCCATTGGATTTCAGATTAAACCTGTGTTAAGCCCCTTGTTTGTTGAGTTTAATTTGAAGATTAGGCGAAAATAAAACACCACGCAAAACGCAAAAGATCGAGCTAAACCGCATAGTGCATAGTGTTAAAGTGTATTATTCAGTTGTGTATATTGTAAAGACAGAATTATTTTAGAAAGCTAAAGTTAAACATTTAAAGCAAACATTTATTGAGAATTAATACTATGTAATTGTATTTATCAAAATTTAAAAGCAAAGTAAACGCATTAGCATAGCAATGAGAAAATTTAAATGAAAAACAAAAGTGAATATGGAAATCGGAAAACACAAAACAAATGATATATGATATATGATGATATATGATATTAAATGATAAATGAAGCGCTGATTTATTATATTATTATTAATTAAATTATTGCAAACAAGAGAAAACAAATGATATTGTCCTTGGTATTTACATATACATAAAACAAAGAAAGAAAATAAAAACCAAACGTTTTTTTATATAACACGCAATTTCTTGCAGTGCATGCGAGTGGTTTGGCTGAGCGAACCAGTTAGGCAGCCTGTTTTACATATTGTTTTGATTCGAATTGAATGTGGAATCACATGTGATTTGCCCCCTTATCTCAGTTGATTCGAGAGTTGTTAGCAATCGCATCGGTTTCCGAGATTCTTGACATGCCGCAGCTCAATCTCAAGCTGAGTTCCCACGACCAGCAGGTGTTGGAGTCCGTGTTCAACCCGCTGGAACTCAGTGGAGTCACTTCCCAAACTGTCGCTATCCAAGCTGAACTGGAACTAGTGGACAATGAGCCGGACACAAAAGATTTGCAGGCATCCAGGGAGCTCGAGCTGCAGGCCGTTCGTCTGACAGAGAAGGGAGAACTGGATGAGGCTCTATTGCTGTTCGGCAAAGCGTTGCAGGTGTCCGAACGAGCCTCCGTTTTCAACAATCGGGCGCAAACGCTGCGTTTGGCCAAACGCGATCAAGGTGAGAGACAGTGCTGCTTCATTGTTATTGATAGGACTCGATTTTTCAAAAAAGGTGAAAGAATTATATAGCGGAAGCTTCAGTTAATTTTTGTCTTACATTTTTAAATTTAATGCGAAAATGGCGACCTCGCATGCAGTCCGCAGCACTGTCGGTAATGCAAAACCTCTCTGTAGTGAACTGCTTGATTTCATCTGGGACACAAAATGGATCGTATCATGGGAAACAAAACCATTCTGTAGACACACGTTAAATTCAAGACAACACCCAATTGGTTGAGTAATTGAAATAACTGTAACGACCAATAGATGGTGCTTTTGCACATTGCCCGGTAACATAAGCAAATTTACTGCTTATGTTAGTAAACAGAATAGTTCACTTTTTGTTGTCTGTTAATAATAACAGAGTTCTATTAGCAGTGACTCAAAAGTATGCAACAAATGCCAAAACAGTCCCATGTTGTTGTATATGCTAAACGTCGCGTTGCCAGACTAGCCCAAAGCTGTCAGGATATACTCCTTAAATAAAACCAGGAGGCACCACAATTTTCAAAAAGCAAGCAGCCAGAAAAAAATTAGATTTCCGGTATCCGCTGAAATGTATTTTCAATTCCAAAAATTTCTAGAATAATGCTAGAAAAGTTGCAAATTCAACTAATACTAAATATTACCAAGAATCTGCAATCTATTTTATGTTTATTTACACTTATATTTATTTATTCTTACAGAGGCCTTGAATGATTTGAATCGTGCCTTGGAGTTGGCTAGCGAACAACAGCCCCGCACCAAATGCCACGCCCACTGTCAACGAGGTGTATTATTTAGGAAATTAGAAAATTTGGATGCTGCGCGAGCGGATTTCGAAGCAGCTGCTCAGCTGGGCAGCAAATTTGCAAGAGAACAGGTAGGTGAAAAATAACAACTTCAATTCAATAAATAATACAGGAATAATACAGGAAAAATGTGATAATATACTAATAATATTTAGGTTTTGGTTATTGTTATTTATTCTGTTAAAATTAATATTATATATGTTGATGGCGCTGAATACAGTTAGCCGGCGGCTCCAAATGGGCTGAAATAATAGATGACAAGGGCACAAAGGGGCTAATGAATTTCCCCGTATGACTTAATAAATAAATATCTAAACAAAAATAATAATAAATAATAATAATAATAATGATACAAAATAATAATAAATAAATCGTATTGCACGGGAATATGTATTGCCAAACCATAACCCATCAAAATGAATAAGAATTCCACAAAGTTAGGTGACTTTATTTGGCATATTGTGCGGGTCAGGAGTGTCAGCCGAAACTCGCCGCATACCTGTGTCAACCTTGAGCAGCCTTGACTAATTTGCGCTGCTTCTTCTTCTTTGCAGTTGGTGGAGATCAATCCCTTCGCGGCGCTGTGCAACCAAATGCTGCGCCAGGCCTTCGATCAGCTGAAGTGAGGCCAGACCAGAGCAGACCAGGCCGGACCTGACCAGGCTGAGATTTAACTAAAAGGCGAGCGCTCGTTAACGTAAATAAAAATTAATTAAGTTCAAGACGCGTCATTTTATGCGATAAGCGACAGCAGAGAAGGAGGTGAAGGGGGGAAAGGGGGTCAGGGGTAGTGGCAACCGGTGCTGGTGCCTTGGCTGGAGTCGCATTATGTGGCAAGCTGCAAATTCGAGAAGCGAATTCACATAAAAAGTGGCACGTGCAACGGCAGTCGTGAGCACTCGGGGGCCACGATACGAGTTCGAGCAGCAAGCGGCGGCAAAAACGAAAACAGTTATTAAGTGCAGCAGGCCTACTCTGACTCGGAATCGGGCTCTGGCTCGGGCTTGTCAGATTGCAGCAGGCTGCGGCTGCGGCTGCGGCTGCGGCTCCCAGTGCGGATTCAGTGCCAGGTTCGCGCTGCGCAGACGACCGCAAGCTAAATTAAAATAAACGAAAGTGGTTTGCGCAGGATAACGATACAGCAGGAGTGAGCGAGAGAGAGATAGAGAGAGGGAGAGGGACAGAGATTGCAGTCGGCTTTGGGATTTGTGCACAAACTGTGTGCGGTTTCTTGGCACGAGCAGGCAGCAACTTACAACCTTAAGCTGCTGCAGATCCTGCAATCCTCGGGACATGTAAGTGCGCCAAGCTTTAACAGTTAAGCGATGCCAAGCTGCGTCCGTCTCCGTCCCAGCTGTCCCTGGCAGCCGCCTGCTGTTGGCCTTTGCTTTCTGTTTTTTGTCCTCTGTCCTCCGTCTTCTGCTTTTTGTGCGACCTGCAACGATTGCGGTCAAAAGACGCGCGTTGTCCTGCTCCTTGGCTGCAGGAGCAGGTGCAGCCGACAGCGGCATAATGAACACAGTCGAGAGACACACATACATATTACACACACACACAAGCACACAGAGAGAGAGAGAGAGAGAGGGAGTGAGTCGAGGCACATCAGCATATTCAGCGTCCTGTGACTATGTAGAGTCTCTTGTTCTAGGGCTGCTAGGGGCGACCCTTGGCCAGCAATTTTTGATTGATCTCCTGCAGTTGGAGCTGGCCGAGCAAGCCGAGCGAGAGTGTGTGTGTGCAATGAGTGCATGCAGTTCTGAAGGAAGCGTAGGTAGGACAACAACAACAACAGTAACAACAGTAACAACAGTAACAACAGTAACAACAGTAACAACAACAAAGGCAAAGTCAGCTCCTGCGTATCCTGCGTCAGTTGTGCTGAAGCCGCAACAAAAACGCACGCCATATGTTGCACTCGAAGCAGGCAAAGAGGCAGCAAGGCAGGCAAAGCAGCGAGCCCGATAAGGCTGCCCCCCTCCCTGGCTGGCTCCCCTTGCTCATCACGATCAATACGATGCTTACGATCCTCAGCAATATTTAGCGCTGCCCAGCGGAACTAAACGCCAATCCCGAACTGACCAGGCCGGAACTGTAATTTGATCGAAAGAGAGAGAGAGAGAGAGAGAGAAAGAAGAGAGTGAAAGGGAGCTGGATATAGCAGATATTAGATAGCATCTTGATCAGTTCTTCTTCCTGCCAAATTATAAACTAAGCCACGCATCATAGAGCGAGATTCCTCTTCCCTTTGGGTTATTCACCCTCAGCTCGAACGGACTCGACTTGGCTCAACAGTTGCAATTGCGAGCCTCTTTTGGCTGCTTCCCTGTGTCCTTTTTTCTCCCTTTTGTTGCTCACTTCTTCAGCTCTTTTTGTTGTACTTCTGCTTGTTGTTGTTGTTGTTGTCGTTGTTGCTGCTGACATTGTGTACCTGGTTCGGGGCGCGTGCCTGCTGTCGTCATTGAGCTCGTCGCTTCTCCCTCTCCTTCCTCTCTCTCTCTGCCCATGCCTCTGACTGTGTGCAAACACATGACGCGGCTTTTGTTGCTGCTGACTCTTCGTCCGCTTGTCCCGTATCTCTCTCTTTCTCCCTCTTCTTCCCCTCGTCTTGCTCAACTGTAATTCAGGTTTGCTTATGCAAATATTTTGATCGATCCCGAGGACAACCTCGTCGCAGTATCAATGGGATGATGCTCTAATTGAGCGAAACGCACGAGAGTTATGACTGAAGTTGCTGCACAAGGATACAATCTGAAGGAACTCTTAACTGTAGTGGCGTTTAAACCATTTGAAACTGAGTAGAACAACTAAAATGTTTGCTTTGCATTCAATTTCTGAGTTTTGTGCATTCAAATGTTGATGATCTGCCATGAAGTACTTAATACAATGCAATGTATACTTGTTATTTATCAAGTTGAATTATAACATAAGCGGTATTCTTATTTTCTTATTTGATTGAAACAGACTATGTTTGGAGAACTTAACTCAGAGTCGTCTCTTTATTCCATCAAACTTCATTCTAAAAATTAACCGACTTAATTGCATTATGCCAAATTAAATTAAATTAGTCTAAATTACGACCCATAAATGAATAAACCTATAATCTCTCATTAATCTACTGGGATTCCAGATATCAAGAATTTATTTAAATTATGCTCAAATAACTTTGAAGCTTTTAAAGAAATAAATCAATGATAGCTGGAAAACATAATTGTTATTAGTACATACATACATACGTATTAATTCAAAAATAAATTAATCATATTATTTATGATAATTCCTATAGCTTCAATTATTTATTTGTATTGTATTCATTTATTATTTATGAATGCATAATTTATTTATTTTTCAGTTACTTTTAATACTGATTTCTGATGTGATAGTAATTTAGTTTTTTTCGTTTTTCTTTCAATTTATTATTAGACAAATTTTAATTTTTTAATTTCTTTTTATTCATTATTTTTGATTATTCATTACATTTGGACTATTAAATTATGTTTGTACAATCAAATATAATATTGTTACAAATTTCACTTCCGGCCTCACCTACATATTTCCCATATAAAGTGAAAATCTTGCTAGCCTCTGCCAGTTGGTCAGGCCTCTGGCATAGATGACTCTACGTCTAATTGCCCTGGGTGCAACAAGTAAACTCATAAATCCCCCTCGGGGCAGTCGCTTCTCGCAGTGGCAACACGCGTTGACAGTTATGAATTGCTTGGCAATTTACGCGACTGACTTGAGACACCCGCGCACGTAGCAAAAGCGGAGAGAGGGGGGAGGGAGTGAGAAGAAGAGAGAGGGAGAGAGAGAGCAAGCCCGAGAGCGCAGGAGAGAGTGGGAGTGGAAGTGGGAGAGCTTCCTCCTCGAACTGGTCTGCAATTTACACTGGCAAACAAAGCGCGCACAGATGCGTCTGGCGCCGCCGTCAAGGCGCTTCCACGTTGGGCGTTGCACGTTGCACGTCGCACGCTCGTGAATGGGCCGCTAAATCAAGCAATTATGAGAGCCTTTGTCGCAAGTAGCAAAACATATGCAAATTAGAACGACTAACGATGGTTGAGAGAGACGCCAAGCAGAGAAGGAGGAGTTGCAGCAGAGAGGGACATGAGAAGTGGAAGGAAGGTGGAAGGGGTGGGTACAGAGAAATCTGTTCAGTTCAATGAATTGATTTTCTATGGGCATCGCTGACACTGACTTACGCGACTGCCCCGCAGAAAGAGCGCCTTAGTTTATCGCCCGCCCAGCCACAGGTAGAAGATTGAGACCGCGACAGCGTCCCAAGCTTGGGGCAGAGGAGAGCGAGCGGGTGACTGGGGCAACTGCATATGCAAAGCGACCGCCAAGTCAAGACGCTGTGATCGGGTCTCGTTTTGGTGCCGCAAAGCCGCCGACGCCGACGCCGACGCCGCAGTCGCTGCGTAGAGAGCAGCACGCCACATTTCAATGATAAATGTTCGGAGAGTTACCCAGCTCTCCTCCAGCCTGGTGTAGTCTGGATAGCTGGATAGCCGGGCAGTTGGCTAGTCGGCTAGTTGGATAGTTGGATAGTTGGATAGCTGGATAGCCTGGCCTGGCACTGCGATTGCTCTTGGGCTGCGCTATATTGGGTAAATTGTTTTATTGCAGTTCAATTGTTGGGCCTGGCTGCGCTTGGCCCCTTCCCGCTTGGCTTGGGGTTGTCAAGCGGCGACGGAGACGACGACGGCGCTCCTTGGAGGTCCCCGAACAGTAGTTCAAGTCAAGACTTTGAGCCTGTTCAGCACAGAGTTGTCAGCCTTTTTAAAGCTGTTTGTAACGCAGGCAACTGTGGAAGGAAATGATACTATGTATATATCTTATATGATGTATACGTTAAGATATTTATATCTCATCTTTCTGTTCCGAATTTTAAATAATTTGATATTATACAGCAGTGATACATTTTCCTTCTTAGTCCTAATGAGTTCTTGACAATCCTATGTATAGTATTGTATTATGCAGAGGTACAATTTGATTGGAGATTGTTCAGTTAAGGTTAGTATAGTGAATTTGCGAAGGTCAAAAGTGTCAACACATTAACGTAAGGAATACTCAAAAACAGTAAACTTTATTATGTAAAAAGTTATTATTGTTTCATAAAAAAGGCCGAACACATTAAACTTACTTAAATTCTATAAAATACAGAATTATCAAATATTCATATTTTATATTATATTATATATATGTATGTATATACATTATATTTATATTTTATATTATTCTTTTTGTATTTTATATTCACTTTATATTTTCATTTTTAACAGCAACCGACGGCATTAGTTAGAGTATTTAAGAATCAGCTGAAGGGAGAATTTGTCCCTTTTGTTATTGGTAGCATTGTATGTCTATGTCTCTCTGTCTCTCTGTCTCTATCTCCAGCTCTTTCTCTCTCTTTCTCCGGCTCTCATATGTCTAACCGTATGCGGAGATTATGGCATCATTTGGAGTCGTTGTGAAAAGTTAATAAATGGCTTATCTGTTCCCGGGGCGACATGTGTTTGGCTTAATTGTGTCAGCGTGTGGGTTGCCATTTCGAAAGTCAGCAGCGAGCCTTCCCCTCCCTCTCCCTTTTCCCTTACCTCTCCCTCTCCAACGGGGAGTGCATCCAGGCAGCCGCTGAACTTTCGCACAGCCCAAAATGGTCAAAATACTTTGGCCAATTGGTTGTTTGCTACAATTGCAGTTGCCACTGCCACTGCTGCTGTTGCAGCTACGTCGTTGCTGCTAATTACGACAAACAGCAACTGTCAGAGATTTGTGCGGGTGCTCCAGCTCCCAGTGCCCGCTCCCGCTCCCGCTCCCAGGGGTTATACCTGCCCAGTCCAGGTCGGTGCCTTATTCGTAGCAAATTGTTTGTGGCGCCAGCGTTACAAGGAAAACAAACGCAGGCGCTGTCGGCACAAACAAATGCAGCTACATGCCCCATGCCCCATGTTCCATGCCCCATGTCGGGGTCGAGTGCGAAGTCCGGGCCATTTGTAAGCCTGCCCCAAAAATGGTAGCACTGGAATTCAATCTTAAAGCCATTTGCAATTAATATCAAATGAAATTGAAATAAATTCACCCAGAAATGCGAAGCCACCAACGACAGAGAGGGCCCTCTGTATTCCAAGCCCAGCCCGATTTCGTTTCCCATTCCCAATTCAATTCCTGCTGCAGTGCGCGCGTTGCTGATTCTCATCATGCGTCGAGGGGCAGCAGCAGCACAGCAGCAGCAGCAGCAGCTTTCGCCCGACAGTGGTCAGTGGACAACTTCAACCTTTTGGCTTTCCGCTAATCGCCATCGTTTTCCCAGTCGTCTCTCTCTCTCTCTCTCTCTCTCTCTCTCACTCTTTGTCTCCCTCACTTTACAATAATTTTATCAATTTTGTTTTATAATTGTGCGCACTGCGCAGCAGCTGAGGGACAACAATAGGCAAAAACAGCAGAACAGTGTGACCAGCGCACGCAATCATATTACAGCACATACATATTTTTGGGACATTATAAATATGGTACAATAAATGAATATATGAAGGACAAAAAGCAAATAATTAATATATAAAAGGACAATAAGCAGTAGCAAACTTTAGAAGTGTGACCAGGGCATACAATCAAATGAAATCAAAAGATTATTTATACAATAAAATAAAATAAATTGCTATAAACAATTATGATAAAATTTAATCGAAAACAGCAAAACCAACTACATACATTATAAATACTTACTTACTTCTTACAATAAACATTGTAATATCTGAATAATGGCGTTTTTATTCAGATATTTCCAGAAATATCTCAATTGAGTGACAATTCTGTATTTCATTTAAAGCTGACACATTCTTTGTATTCTTATTGTCGTTTCATTTTACTCGACTGCTTAGCAAAAGGTAAAATCACTTCTTTCTCAAATTTCTTAAAATGGAATAATACTCATATATCAGGACTACACATTTTCAATACTAATTGGTATAATATTAGATCACTTAATGTTCCAATAGGGAAATATATTATATATTTATGTATATTTATATTTAATTACGTCCAAAAACTTATTTTTCAGAATAAAATATGTTTAATTTTTGTACAGCCTAAATTTGAAAAATTTTGGAAACAATTCTTTTTTTATAAAACTCTAATAATTAAAAAATTGAAAACAGTGTATTATTATTAATTCTAACGGTATATATCGTATTTAAAAGACCATTTACGTTGCTTAAAGGTTTAATAAACTGATAAACTGAGAAATTAACTGAAAATCCTTGTTGTTTACCAAACGTATCTGGTCACACTGGCCGGCTGCCCCACTCTGCTCGGGTCAACAGTAAACTACGCAGATTTCATTGTTTGCTGCTCGCCATCAGCAGCAACAGCAACAACAGTAGCAGCAGCAACAACAACAACAGTTGCAAGCAGAGCAGCAACAACAGCATGTAAATGTCCGTCGCGTTGTTTGTCTGACGTGGCTGGCCAAGTGGCCAACGGTCTTCGGGCCTGGAGCTCTCTGCCTAGAGTTGGCTGAGCTGAGCAGCGACTGCCCGCGAGGCTTGTTGCTGTTGTCTTAAATTAATACCAAATTGTCAACGTTTGCGAAAAGCTGCAAGCCGCATGATAAGACGAAGACCGAGCTCAGCCCGGACTGAGCCTGGCTGTGGCTATGGCTCTAGCTGTAGCTCGGCTTTGGCCTGGGCTCTGTCTCTGCCTCTGCCACTGTTTGTGGAGTTGGCCAGCGCTGCATGCGGCGTGGCTGCACAGTGCGCATGCGTTTTGGATCTACGTCTACTTTGTATGGTGGCTTGCGCTGCTCGGCGGGCTGCTGGCTCGTTTTGGTCTCGCTTGGCCTAAGGTCTTCGATGGTCGTCAATTGATAGCCAGATTTGTGCAATTATCATTTTAATAATTGCCAACAATCTGCACGATATGGCCCGACGCTGCAACTGCAACAAGCAGCAGCAGGCAACGTCGACAGCAACTGCGGGGCGGCTGCAGGAGGATCCATTTAGTGTCGTTCCATGTCCATGTCCGTGCCCTGGTCCTGGTCGTCGTGCTCATAACCAGTAGCCAGCGCCGCCGCCTCTCTTTGCATTTGATAGCCACGGCACATCTACATAATAATAAATTTATTACAGATTTCCGTCTGATTTGTTGTTAAGAATTTCTTGCCGCAGGCTGCAGACTGCCAGCACCCACTGTGAGACAAATAGAAGGCACTTAAAAGGCTGCCCACTTAAAAGATGACGCCGGATTGTGCGATAAATCAGTGACGATTGCCACTCGTATAGGGCAGAAGGCAGTAGCAGACTTAACAAATAAATATATAAAATATTTTCAATTATAATTGATAACATATACGGCTTTATAACTGTAACAATATCGAAAACAATAAACAGAAGGAACAATAATGCGTCTGTCTAAAGCAACAACGTGTTTTTTGTCAACTATATAGATAGATTAGATTAGAAAGATCTAACCAGAATTTTCTGTTAAGAATTATAAATGTGATTGGGTTATAGTTATAAACATACATATATTAATTGAAGTATCTAAATATAACCTTAACTGACTGTACACAAAGTAAACAATTAAATACAAGTGCTATAGAAACGTGATTTCTCTTATTAAATTCAAAACAAAGACACGAAATAAAGGATAAGTTAATGCCAAAGTACGGGGATAAATCTATCGAAATTCTCTGCCAAATCAAGGCGAGTCATAAAGCAGCGCTGCTCCACTTGCGAACCGTTAGACTGCGACAGTCGTGGGACATCGCTGAACACAGTTGCACACAAATCAAACTCAACTCACGAGAGCTAACGGCGAGTTGGTCTAAGCGAGCGAAACTCAACTCCACCACACACACGCACACGAACCCGTTTGTAGCGCTTCGTTCGGGCCGAGGGGCGAGCAAGTCGACGCCCATCGCAGCCACGGACCAATCAGAGAAGAGCTCACGCCACGAGCCACGAGCCAAGCGAGGCGAAGCGCAGCGAAGAGTGAAGGCATTTGCAACGTGGGATTTGTTTTTGTTTGACAAAGAGCCAAGGCGAAAGAGAGTGTGAGGAAGAAAGGGGGGTGAGAATGGAAAGAGCAAACAAAGCTGGGGGGTGTAACTGGGAATGTGTCGTAATCGTAAATAAAAAGCAAACGATAAAATGGAAAAGCAAAAAATGGAAAAATGAAAATTGTTTACGATTGCCTCCATTTGCTTGCGCTGCTCTTACCTGTGCCGACGCCAACTGCGACTGCGACTGCGACTGCGCATATCAAACGATGATGGATGAGCGCGCGTCTGGCATAAGGTGAATCCGTTACGAAAACCGTTCGCAGCGACGTCAGGCGGTTGCGGCTACCGCTAACCCTCGCTAGGGGCACGCGCCGTGGCGTCCTCTCGAGCGAGACGAGGGCGCGATCCCGCCACCGACAATGAAGAACCAACTAGCTATAGCCAGAGCTACAGCTACAGCTATAGCTATAGCTATCTGCCCTCATCGTAGCTATAATGAATGACTCGCCAGGGCGACCCCATTGGGTTTAATGCATGTCCCGGGCATGGTTCGCTGGAGCTGCTGTCGCTGCCACTCGTGGCACGCTCGTGTCTTGGAATGTGTCTTCGGGGGTGTGCACCGAGAGACCCCGCCTGTCCCCGTGCCCGAGTTGCCGATGTAATGGCGCGCACATGTCCTCGAGGACAATTGCGCCAAAAGAAATAGGGAAGCAGCTCGCATGGGAGAGAGAGAGAGAGGGGAATGGAAGATGGGACAGAACAGAAGAGAACAGAACAGAAGAGGATCGTTAAATGGATAACAGTCGCCAGAAGTGTGCCCGCGTTTTCTTGTCAGGCGTAACCTAGGCAGGTGTGTGGGCCACGGCAAGAAATGAAGATAAACTGGAAATTACAGAGTGCGGCAGAGGCGACCAAGCGAGACAAGGCGAGGTAGATGACGAAGAAGGCACAGGACCAAGGAGTGATCAGGACGAACATCGGCATCGGCATCGGCATCGACGAAGGAAAGCCGACGAACCGAAAGGTGCATCTCGTGCAAAGGAATGTCGATGAACAGCAGCAGCAGCAGGTGATGTGGCTATGATTTTTAATTGCTTTTCCAGTTCCTCGATAAGTATCGAGCGAATATCATAAATTAAACATAATGAAATAAACTATGCAATAAATATCATTATTGTTTTATAAGAGCCATTTCATGAAGAACAGCGCGATATGTACATTATTATTATTCAATAAATTGTGTAATTCATTACTCTGATAACAGCTGTAACTACAGGTATCTCTGCTTGCCAACTGATTCGCAGAATACATCAGAAAGTTGAAGGCATTATAAATTAAAGATCAAACTGAAGCTAAGAGGAAAATCCAGTTGACTTGCTTTTGATTTGTAGAATAATGCATGAAAATATCTTTGTACTTTGGAATGCAATAAAAGTATTTGATTTTATCAATTATGAAATGTGATAAGTTTAATATTTAATAAAATACAATATTTTTAATAACCAGTGCCAGCTGTATAACATATTATAGTACGATATCGCTATATATTATATAAGCAATATGAAGCATTTCTGTCAATTTCTATTGCACATCTTATTGCTTCTATATCTATAATAAAGGCCTAATATATTTAATTATAATCGGAACACTATAACATATAGTAACGGCCCAATGTATACATAAATATGCAACCCTAGACTGTTTTTCAATATATCACAATTAAACTAATTCAGTCTCTGGTTTATGGCAACTAATAAGTATGATTCTTATTGCATAACAATTGAATGAAAATATCCGGTAAGAAGATTTTCATTGAAAGGACTATATTTAAAGTTTTATCCTTCTGATTTCAAAATTAAAAAGAAGAACTAAATCTATTAAAGTATTTATAAATTATTATTTTTAATGTTAATACTGATTGAATTGCCAGATGATATTATTTGATGTTTAATGTAGAAAGAAATATTGAATATAATTTTAAAACTCTTCAAATGTTGAACTCAAATTTTCTTTTTTCTTTTATAATAATATATATAAACATACACACCTCAACAGATATATGTATGAAGAAATATAGTCACATAAGTATATATTCTATGCCATGATATATTTGTTTATTCCAATTATAATCACACGTGCCTGGAATCAGATCCAATTGCCCCGCACTTAAAATATCCTTACAGCGCATGCGTGCAACTTGGCTGAGTCACAATCCAAACTCCAATCCCCAGGCTGGCCAACAGTTGGTGTCTGTCAACAGCAACAACAATTACAACAGCAACAGAAACAGAAACAGCAGTAGCAGCAGCAGCAGGCGGCTCTGGAAGCAGTAACAACAACTGTAACAGTTACAAATACGCAGGCAGGCAACAACAACAACAACAACAAACGCCCGCCAAACTTTAACTGCATACCAATTAGTTGGGAAACGCGTGCTGCCAACAACAACAACAACAGCAACAGCAACAACAGCAGCAGCAGCACCAACCACATGAGCTGCGCACGATCAAAGCAACTGATAGAGAGGAGAGAACGGCAGCGGCTGGAGAGGAGAGAGGTTGAGGAGGGGGAGGGAAGAGGACAGCGTAGCAGTGAGCGCTGGCGCTGCGTAACTGTGTGTCTTGACCCTTACAACATGCAGGACAACAGCCGCCAACTGCTGCCAAAGGTGAAAAACCAGAGTTGGCAGCACACACAGCACACATAGAGAGAGAGAGAGAAAGAGGGAGAGTGAGTGAGTGAGAGAGAGAGAGAAAAGGGCTCTCGAGCCACCACTGAAGTCAAGTCAGCGCGTCACCAATACGACTGCAATACGAGGGTTCGTTTTGATTCGGCTTAACCGAGCCTCGATTTTCGGGCCAAGTTGTTGTTGCTGTTGCTGCTGCCTCTGCTGCTGCCACTGCTGCTGCCAATGCTGCTGCTGTTGGGTCTGAGTCTGAGTCTGGCACTCGCTTCACCGTTGGCTCAATTTAGAACCGCACAATCGTCCAAAGATTCAGTCAGGTGCGAAGCACCGAGCGATACAGACGTGTTCGTCTCTCACTTAGCCAAGTCGTTCCCTTAGCCTGATCTGTTACCAAAAAAGAAAAAGAAATTCACACGAAATACTACAAGACGTAATTCGTATAGATCGTTAACTGTATTGCAACTGTGATCGATCTTAAATAAATTGCCGCGAGTGTCGTCCGAAGTTGATGCGAAACCACTAAACAAATTGTTGGCAAAGTTAGCCAGAAGTGAATCAAGTGCTTAGATAGTTTACATAGTTACAATGTTCCAGGCCAAAATGAATCATCTGTCGCCTCCGCCATCCCCACTCTCGCACTCGCAGCCAAGTCCTGCGGGCTATGCGAATCCGGCGCTAGACAAGCAATGGATGCAGCGCGCCTCCGCCTTCAATACCGTCAATGCATTAGCAGCCGCTCAGAAACTGAACAATCGAGGTGAGTTAGATAGATAAATTGAAGAAGCTTTCTCAATACGAAATAAAAAAGATAAAAGATCTCAACGGAACTGAGATGGATATATTTATGTAGATATGGATAGATAAATAGATAAAGATAGGGGGATGGATGGGTATAAATATATACCATGCAAAATGCTTTAAAATTATATGAATTTATTCAATTTATTTAAGGAGAAATTTTATAATAAATTGTTTGAAGTATTCTTTCCTTTGAAAATTACACAAAACTTCAATAAGATTGGAATTTAATGACACATGCCGTGTAGTGTAATATAGTTTATATATAGTTTATAATAATAAAATAGTTTATAACCTTTATCTAGTCATATATATATTATATTTATATAATATTATACATATTCGTTTGGTATTATATGTTATTATTCACATTTTAATACTATTCCAATTGTCTGAGCTTATCTTTTGTTTAACTACATATAATACCCTTTATATTAACTTGCTTCATTCCCCCCTGCTTTCCCCACGCAGATCTGCCCTTCCTTTACAATCCTCTGCTGTACTCCAGCGCCTTGCTCTGGCCGCAGTTCCTGCTCTCCTCGGCCTCGGCACTGGGCACACCCCTGACACCCATGACGCCCAAATCGCCCGCCTCAGTTGCGCCCAATCAGCGCGAACTGCGCGACTATGCGCTCACGCCAGAGAAGGAGCACAACAACGGCAGCCCCAGCAGCAGTCAGCAGTGGGTGCTGCCGCAGGATGAGGAGATGCCCCTCAATCTGAGCACCAAGCAGCGGGTCAGTACCGACTCCGTAGAGCAGGAGCACGATCACAATTCAAGCAGCAGCAGCAGTCGGAGCAGCAGCAATGGCAGCTTGTGCGGCGGCAGTCTCAGTGATGAGAAGCCACTGCAGCTGAGCACGCACAGCAATGGCACGCCCCCCGCCCTTGAGGGCAGTCAATCTGAAGACAGCCACAGCCAGTAGTCCGCAGTCAGCGCGTCGCTTGCAGGGCAAGATAATATGGTCGCCAGCCTCCATGTGCGAGCGTTCCACACGTCTGCCTGTGGATGAGGATCATGAGGAACAGGAAGAGGAGCAGCATGTGGATCCCATTGTGCGCAAGTTCAAGTACGAACGACGCTCAGCTGCCTCCATTGCTTCGCTGCAATCGCCGCTGTCGTCGCTGTCGGCGCCAACGACAAAAGTTGCGCAGGATTTGGACTTTGAGACCGCCCAGCAGCAGCTGTACGCACATCGCAGCGCCTTCATGGCCGGCCTCACTGGCAACAATCTGGAGTTGCTGACGCAGCACCTGAAGACGCAGCAGCAGCAGCAGCAACATCAACAGCAACAGCAACAGCAGCAGGCTAAGACCGAAGACAGCAGCAATCGTTCGGCTGCTGCTCTCATGGGTCTTGTGGCAGCCGCCGAGTTCGGCTACATGCGTAATCAACACCAGCAACAACAACAACAGCAGCAGCAGCAGCAGCAACAGCAACACACGACTCAGCAACAGCAACAGCAGAAACAACAGTTGCAGCAACAGCAGCAACATCCTGATTCAACTGCCACAGATGTTGCGCTTCGTTCGTCCTCCTCGACGTCCTCGTCGTACCCGGGAGAGTGCGAGGAGAAGCGCAGTGGAAGAAATTTTCAGGTAAGCAGACGGGAAGTTGAGTTTTTTATAAGATACGAATCAGAGTGGAAGCGCAGCTAACGGAAGAAGAAATTGTCTATTCACATTTCGGAAACGGAATCAGAATCAGCTACAGATTCCACTTGAGTCCTTAGCTGATTCTCTTGTAAATCTTAAAGCGCGTACTGTCCTTGCCACTAATGACCCGATCACGTGACGAGCCATACAGGCGACATCTACATATATTATATAAAAACCCCTTAGAACCCTTTGCCCAGTACCCTCTACTTTGCCGTGGATTGGCCATAAATTGCACCAGTCTCCAATCGGTTGCATTGCGTGTCTGTTGCGGACGGCCCACTTACAATTCCCTCGTGTTAATTGATTCATATTTTGAAGGTCCTGTCCTGCGTTTTAATTGCTCTCTTTGCTAGCGATAGTCCCTTGTCCCTTGTCCCTTGTTCCTTCCCCTTTGCAACTACCCCCTACGATTTCAATTTGGGAAAGTGGCACAGCGAACGTAACGCAATAAAGTACGTACGCCTCTAACCCTACCAGGACCTTCTTCATCGTAACTCTTCCATGGAAATTCAATTAAGCACGAATCGAAATCACGCAATTAGTTAATCAAATAATTTTGATTATTTCTCGAGAGCTGTGCGGGGGTAGATAGATAGTGTACCTTCCTGTGTGGGGTGGGCAAGGCCCTTCCTGTCAAGGATTTATGTTGAAATTACGCGCAATCATAATTGTCATAATTTCGTTTAGGGCCTCTTAAGAATTTTCTGCCACATTAGGCAGACACACACGGAGACACGAGGCCACACGACTGCAACCCGAGCCCGAGCACGAAACCCCGAAAAGTGAAACTGAGCCGAGTGAGGTCCCTTTGGTATGGTTATGCCGTGACTACCCCCGTTGTCAGTTCTCGTTCTTGTTTATATCCGAGGCATTTCAACACGCCGCCTTGTCTTTTTTTCACACATTCGAGTGAAATGCGATAGGACCGAAGGGTTTCCCGGGCGCATATGGTCGAAACAGTTGTTCAACTCCTTGGCGCAGGCGCGTAGGCATCGTAAGACTTTACATCTGCTTCCAAACCGTGGCCCACCCAACTCTCTGGGCCAGGGCCAGGGCCTGAGCTTGGGCTTGGGCTTGAGTCTGTGTCTGAGTTTGAGTCTCAGTCTGAGTCACGTTGGGGTTTCTACGCTGTGCGAGAGTTTCGCCAACTTCCGTTTTGGGTCGAGTTGAGCAAATTGACATTGTGGCTCAGACTCTTGGCAACAATGGGGCAACTAATTGGTGCTCTGTCTAGGCACGGATACCATCACTTGCCAACGCCATCGCACTGCAATGCATTGCAAATAGAAAATCCCACCAAAAAAAAAAAACAAATTATATAAGAAATACAGTAAGAAATTGTTTCTTATTTCTCCCCCTTCCAGCCAAGCAAGACACTTGTGTCAATTTACAATATACGTAGCTTTTCGAAAGGTTTTTCATATTTTTTCTCATTTCTATAAATGTCACACACGTACATGTGATTGTATATAGCATTCGATTCGTAGGCCCGGCCAGGGAATGGGAATGGGATTGAGTTGTGTCAACACGGGAGCGACACAATGTTTAGAGTCCCCTCTTGCCCCCTTGCCCCCCTTTCTCGATATCTCTCACTGCATGTTGCAGCAACACAAACTGTGCAAACATTTAATCTCGCAGCGAAGATGTTACAGACGGTGCCCCCGAAGCTCCACACAGTCCTCGCTCGCCATTGCAGTCCCACAGCTGTGTTTGGCCTACAAATATAATATCGGTTAATATTGCGTTCCATAGCAACTCAGTTAGCCTTATAGTCGATGTCGTGTTCCCTTTCTCGAGAGGGGGAGAGAGAAAGAAATGTTTTCTACTTGAGATTTAGCTTTCAACATTGAGCTACAAGCTGTGGGCATATTTGCTTAGCTGTTTCTCGAAAATAACCGCAAAAACATTATAAAGTACCTCATGCAATACTACCCTCCTTGGGTTTTACCCCATCAGCCGCGTCACCTGCCACACAAATATTTGCACACTCGCAAATCTAGTTTAATTGATAAGTATTTGGCACATACATTATATTCTTGTTTGAGATTTTATTTGTCACGATCTGCTGCAGTCTTTGTTGGTTGTCTCCACGTTGTCTCGCTGCCAGGCTGTCTAAACACGGTACCCTCTCTCTCTCTCCCTCTCTCTTTCTTTCTCTCAGTTTCTGGTAGGTTTGGGAAGAATTGTGACTGGTTGGTAACAAATATTTAACGTGTTCTAAATTTGTATTCTTCTCTTTCTTTCTTTCCTGCAGTGCAAACAGTGCGGCAAGTCGTTCAAACGCTCCTCGACCCTCTCCACGCATCTGCTCATCCACAGCGATACCAGACCGTATCCCTGCCAGTATTGCGGCAAGCGATTCCATCAGAAGTCCGACATGAAGAAGCACACCTACATACATACGGGTAAGTTGAACGCACTAGCTCTACCCCTTTCCCAAGCACCCTCTCTCTCTTGCTTAGTCTCTGCCACAAGTTGATTAGGTTATTAGCATATTTGATAAGGCAGTGAGGGTTCGTTCTTGGGGAGGGGCTGCAATTGAATTGGCACAGTTGTTGACCCACATGAAACCAAACCTAGTTTGACGTATGCTCAGCTATTCTTTAACTTTGTTGATCTACCAAGCAAGATGCATAAGTAGGTCTTAAATAATAGTAAATAACTTAAATGAACTCAATTAAGAAAATATGAAAAACATGAACCAGTTAAACACTTGTTCGATATAATAAAATTTTTGTTCTTAATTGCACAAACTTGTTGCAATCATCAACGAAACCTTTCTAAAAGACACCCCAACCTGTGAGTGATTTACTCAACCCTCAAATCAGCGAACCCTTGCGATGTTTATCGCCTTTCAATTTGTCTAATTGCTGCAAAAGAGACACGTGCAATCGCCGCAATTAATAAACCCCGCTTTCATTATGTTAATTGTTTTATTGATTTTCACCTACATTTCCTTTATTTTCCCCTCAGGTGAGAAGCCCCACAAATGCACCGTCTGCCTGAAGGCCTTCAGCCAGAGCTCCAACCTGATCACGCACATGCGTAAGCACACGGGATACAAACCCTTTGGATGTGTCCTCTGCGATCAGTCGTTCCAGCGCAAGGTTGATCTGCGTCGTCATCGCGAGAGTCGCCACGAGGAGGCACCTGGAGATGCCCTGACACCACCCGCCCTCATCAAAATGGAAGTCAGCAGCAGCAGTTGTTAATAAGGATCACTATCATCATCATCATCAGCTTGTACGAGACACACTATCGACCCAGTGGGATCATCCAGTTCGCAAAGTCGTCTAAGTCGTCGCTATGAAGCCAAAGTTTGTTTTGTTTAGGCAACCGGAATATTGTTAGGGAAGAAGCCTTCCCCTCATCCTCATCTTCCTCCTCCTTCATCCCTCATCCTCCCTCTTCTTCGCACTAGTTGTTCGCTAAACTATTTGCTCAATGCTAGACCTAAGTTCTGTATATATTTAGTACTGACCAAAACACAAGACTTTTCGCCTAGGCCTAAGCCCAGTCCTAAGTATGATTAAACTAGTTCTAAGTCTAAACTAATTTATTGATAACGAGATGTTCTATTTACTTTTGATTTATTTGTTTTTTATCCTTACAACCAAATCCCAAATTGGCCTAGAGAAAGCAAAGAAAACGCAGCTAAAAGTACCAAAGAAATGAAAAAAACCCCAACAACAACAACAAAAAACTTGGCAAAACGCGTGAACTAAACTCAAGATTGTCGAAATTGTTTGTCTGTACCAATGTTAAATTTAATTACAATTATTTGTTATTTTTAATTATTTCATTAGTAATATTGTCGCCTCTTTATACGAAACCTTAAGTACTTAAGTTCTTAAACCATATTTTCATTATTTATAATTTAGTTTCTTTTGTATTTAATTTGTATGTTTAGTATGATGATTTGGCAAAAATAAAGTTGAAAGCTAAAGAGAATCTGATGTTTTTTGTTTGGGGAAGCTTAAAGCAAAGGTTAAAGTGGAAAAGAATGAATGTAAAGGAACTCCAGAATGTACCTTAAAGGTCTTCAAGTACTATAATTACTGTTAAATACAGAATATGTTGGAATTGGCAGATGTACTTCATATTTTGATAGATTAATAAAGAAACAAAACAGTCAGTGAGTTTCAATTGGAATTTTTAAATATTAATTAAATTTGTCATTATGTAAGAAAGTTCTAAACAATTCTATGCACTTTTCTGAATAATTTGAAATAAATATGATATTGAAAATGGGTTTAAGACACAAATTTATGTTATATCTATATATTATATTTTATCTTGGCGCTGGTAAGGATCTGTCAAAATATTCATATGATCATTTAGATCTGTCAAAATATTTAGATAATGTACAGATAAGAGTTAAATAGGAACCAATTTATAAATGAGAAAAGTAGGATCTTTAAAGTTTGGAAAATTCTAGAGTGCATTTTAAGTAAGAAGCATTCCAGTTCCTCACAACAGGATTCCTTAACCAAGTCCGCATATAAAAAAGGTTCATTCCTAGTCTGGGTTTCTTTGCAGAATATAGATATACAGTATATCAAGGACGTTGCGGCTTGGACAGCTGAATTCATTTGGCCACATTTTGTAACAAATTGAGCAAAGCGCTCCAAATATGTTTCGGGTAGCTCCAAACCTGATTTCATAGTTAAATTTTTGCACGTAGCCAATTGCCAAGGGGACACAGGGTTGAAACTGGGACGGGAATGGAAACAGGAACAGGAGCGGAGAGTGCTCCTGTTTCGGGTGCCGCGGTGATCTTTGATCTTCGCTCATTGTGGAATGCTGGGAATGCGCTTTGTAAAACGCCGCGTTACAAGCAGCATTTCCTTTCCCCCTTTCTCTCTCTCTCTCTGTCTCTCTTTCGTGGGGAAAACGCCAATAAGTGTTCGAAGTTCGAGCTAATTGCGCCCGAGAGTTGGGCGTAAGCAGCAGAGAAAGAGCGAGAGCGACAGAGAGAGAGAGAGAGGGAGTGAGATGCAGAAGGAGAGCGAGTGCGATCATTGACGATCGCCGATCGTCGATCGGAATTGCGATCTGAGCGAATGTCAATGCGTTTTGCGGCACTTTAAAACGCCCGAAATGAAGTTTGGCAGTTTACAAATCACCGACTCTGGGCTTGAACCGGGTTCCGGGGCTGGCTCATTATCGCCATTCATCGCGATCGCTGCAATCACAAACGGGCGCGCATTTGGCAAGGATTTCACTTTGCAGCGCTTGCAGCTTTGCCACTTGCCACTGTGGCATGCAACAAATTGATCGAAATTGACAAAATATTGGACAAAAAAACAAGAACAGCGATCGAAATATGCAGTTCAATTGCAACGGCGGCTGCAAAACAATTCGGTTCAAGGACTTCGTTCAAGTGCCGACAAAGCGATAAATTGTGGCAACAAGAGATGGATAGGAGGGGAAGTGTAGGGAAGAAGTGAAAAGCAGGAAGAGGCGAGCTCCCTCTATGCTCCGCAGCTATGCATTATGTAAGTGGTAAATGTAGATGAAACATACATAGATTGCTTTTGATAGATGATACTGGATATAGTTTATCAAGTTTAATTGTATATAGCATATCGTTATAGTTACATATATTAGTTGTTCAACTCTTTTTCTAAGATATATTCTGTATATATAAATTTAAAAATAAGGAATTGTAAAAGGAACGATCTATTTAAACCATGCGATGAGAGAATGAAAACTACATTAGTTCCCTCTAAATGTTTCTTATTCCAATTTAAATTAATAAATTATATAAATTGCATTAAATATAATAATATATGAAATTATTTAATAAAGTGATCTTTTGAATCTTTATAAACATCATAGAAGTATTATTCCTTAAATCAAATTACTTTAAGATTGTTAAAGCTATGAATATATGAATATGGAATTTATTCAAGAGATTAAATGTATATAATTTATAGTCGAACTATGGTCAGTCGACTATTTAAAAGTAAAAAACAATTAATAATTATAATTGAAATTTGAAATTTAATTATTAAACTAAGATTTGATGATTTTAAATTAAAAGTAAGACCTTAAATGTGAAAAAAAGAAATTAATTGAGTTGAATTAAACTGGGATTAAAAAGAAAAAGACTGTTCCAACATTTGTTGCAGAGGATTGGGAAAAACCAAAAAAAAAAAAACAATCAGATCAACACAGAAATCCAATGATAGTTAAGAGAACATTAAATATCGCTGATATATATAGACTTAATTAACTATATTTTAGATTTAACAATACTACAATATTTACAATAGTATGCATATTATCTCTATTCCATTCCCTACAATCTATAATAAGCAAATAATAAATAATATAATTTCTAGAGAAAATCATTTCAATCTTTATAAATATCACTCAATTGACTCAAGTGTCAAATTTCTTCGAACTTCGATTAAGACACAGACTAATTAAATAAATTCCAAGATAGCTACGTTGGGGTGGAGAAGGGGCAGGAGTAGGCAGACGATAGTCAGTTGAAAACGCAGCGATTGTGCCTATGGCATATGGCATAGTGGCTCTAGGTTTATTCACCCCTCTAAGCCGTTAACACCTGAGCCCACATAATTTGTCATGGCGTTTGAATTTGAACAGCACTCGAGCTGAAGAGCTGGAGAGAGTTCAAGAGTTGGAGAACTGTAGAACTGTAGAATAGGCTCGACAGGCCCCCATAAAGCGAGGGCTGCGCGAACAAAAGTTGTGCATCAGCTGCAACCCCAAGCTGGGCAAAGGCGAGGGAAACTCAAGTGAAAATTACGAGGAAACCGTCTTAGACGCGGCTGAGAGACCCGCAACATATCCGTTTTCCGGCTACCCCTAGACCGTTGTCCGCTGTCCGCTCAGTCTGCCAAGGTGCCGGGCAGGTGACTTTGACTTTGGCTATTAATAACAATAATAGTTGCGGCTAAAAGGTGAAGCGATCGAGCGAGGATCGCGTACGCGTACGTGGAGGCCATCACATGAAAAAAAGATGTCTTAGGTCAGTTGCCGACGCAGGCAGAGGCAGAGGCAGAGAGAGCGACAGCGACAGCGAGGCTGCTGCAGGTGAACCGAGCCGAGGGCACAATTAAAAGGCCGACGAGGGATGTGGTAAGGTAGAAAGAAGGCAGGCAAAAGGCACCTGTAAGCAGGAGTTGCATTGGGATCGGGAGATGAGCGGAGGATGTTACAGCGACTCATTTATGTTTATGTCCTTTCGTTGTAAGCGCAGCGCGCTGATTCCAAGCCGCACAAGTGGCGCGCCAGCACCTGCTGAATCCTGTCGCTGCAACCTGTCGTTGTCCTGGCTCAATAATTGTGAGCCAGACGACGCGTGCTCAGAGCCGGTTTGCAGCGAACATATGCCAGGCTCAATGTAACTCCACTCCCCTCTCGTTCCCCCCTCTATCTCTCTCTCTCTCTCTTCTCGTTCTGCACTTGCTGTTTGTACTTGCTGCCTGTACAGGTCCAATTGGCATGGGGCACACGCCAGCGGTCATAAAAATCTCTCGGGCAACCGCAAGAGCGACAGAGCGAGGCTGCCTCCCGACTGCAATCTTCGTCTAATCTGAGGCAACTGAGGCACCTTGAGGGAGTGTGCCGCAAGCTGACGCATGCAAAAAGCAAAACCCGATAGCAACAACAACAATAAGCAGAGGAAGGAGCATCCTACAACAACAGCAGAAGCAGCAGCAGCAGTAACAATTGCTGCAAGTGCACCCTGCACCTGTCATGCAAGGCAAGGCAACTTGCCCCGGCCAAATGACCCAGTTTCGATAGAGCCCTGTGCCCTGTGCCCCTTGCCCTGCTGGTCGTGTTTTCCTTGCATGCAGCGTCTTCTTTTTTGTGAGTTTTCCCCGCTCCAAATTGATAAGTTATGATTGCAGCACATTTTCCTCACAATACGATTGCATTGTCACCTGCCGAGTTGGTAGATGATGAGAACGGGAAATTTATGTAGGATTGATTGTTAGAGATTGACGTGGAGAGAGTGGAGTGAAGAGATCGCAGTGGAAAGGTAAGAGGCAATGGTCGAGGGGATCATTTCGGGGGCAGCTGAATGTTGCACATGCTACGATGCAATCAAATGAAGTCATTTCTATCATTGTCCTCTTTTAATGCTATTAAAATATTTTTTCTTGACTTATTGACCTTTCTAAATACTAAATTATTTAAGATTAGCATAATATTATTAATTCCGCCAATGAGCAATTAAAGAAAACCAAAAACTGGCTGAGTTACTTATTTTAATAACTACTTGAGTCCTATGTTTTAACTTTAACTTATGTCCTAGGTTATATGATATATGGTTAAATGTTTTTATTCCGGCTACATCAGTATGAACCATTTAATTATAATATTAACATTTTTATACAATTTCATTGTACTTTATGTACATTTTTAAAACTGCATTCCCTTTTTTTGTAGCAATAAAAAATAAAGAAGAGATTCGTAGATAAGAAAACGAAATGTTACAAATTCCTTAGATTATATTCACTTGTGAAAATATGATCAAAATCTGTGTAGCTGTTTACCAACACTGCACCCCAAGAGCAGTTAAGATAAATAAGGAAAGATCTTGAGCCCTTAATCTCAGCAAAATAATCTTGGTCATGTATGCAATATCGATCAACTGCGCCTTACTGATTACCTGCGGTTTTCCCATTGATCTTTAGTTCTTACATTGTAGACAGCTGTCTTCCCTCAGCTGGAAATGCAATAAGAAACAGTTAGCCAAGTGCGCTGGCCAAATCAGAAGCCAGAAGAGTGCCCCAGCCCAGCAGGTAGTCAGCACAGGTAGTTGGCCCAGGTGATTAGCCTTGCCTTGCTTTGGAAAATCTTAAGCTGCTTCGATTTGAGGCAGCAAGGAGGAAGGTGAAGAGGGGCAGTGGCAAGCAGTGACAAATCCAAGTCAAATATGCAAGCAACCCCCAGTTGGGAAGGTGGTGGGGCACCTTCGCACGAGTCAAGTGGCAGGCATAAGACAAAGCAGATTGTGAAATCTATTTAAACAGCTTAATTGGCAGCAAGAGGGGCACAGGGCAAAAACAACCCGCAGCAGACAATGAGCCAATCAGCAGCAGCTTAGCCGAAGGGTGCAAGAAACCCAAAAGCAACACAGTCGAGAAAGCCAGAGAACAAAAGCTGCGGGCCAGGCAGGTCCGAGACGAGTCTGACAATTAAAACGACAAAATCTAAACACAAAATCGTTTGGATTTTGCCATGTGCCACTGTCAAAAAGTCAAAAGGTGCAAGCCGAAGACCCAAGAGTGCAGGCCAAGACGGACAAAGAACCAGAAATGCTAACAGAGACAGCAAGAGAGAGAGAGAGAGAGGCAGAGAGAGAAAGAGGGAGAAAGAGGGAGAGAGGGATAGCCAAGTCAAGGTGTTTTGCTTGAGCTGAAATCAATGTGCTTGGCCTAAACACAGATTATAGACAGATTTGGAGGCAACAGACGGCGGCACAAAAGGACAACAAATTGCGGCTGAAGATGCAACACACACGCACACAACACACATCGGACAGCGATGAGGATGAGGATGAGGACTCGCAGCCCCGCAAGTCATTATAAGAATTTAAGCGCACCTTTTCATTTTGTCTGTGGATCGAGCAACAGTCGCAGTTGCAGCAACAGCAACAGCAGCAACAGCAGCAGCGGCAGCGACAGGTGCGCAACGCATGCGCAGAGGGAGAGAAAGAAAGAGAGCGAGAGAAACGAGACAGAGGCACAGCAGTCGCTGAGCATAGCGGTAGATGGCCCCGATGGTAGATGGTCTCGATGGTAGATGGAGACTCCATCTACCGATGCACGGGGGAGCCTTAGTTGCCGCAAGGCGTCATCCTAACAGCGCTGCTGCTGCCTCTGTTGCTGCTGCTGTGCCAGATTCGAGTGAACTGCGTGTTCGTTCGTAGGGCAAATTAATTCCTTGCCATATTTTATAATTCAACAGATGACACGAGCCAACTTCGAAGCAGCAGCAGCAGCAGCAGAAGCGAAAGCTTAGCAAGAGGGTCCTCGGTACCGCTTAATGCGGCTCGTTTGTGGCACATGCCAGTGCAGGACCCAGGGACCTCTGCTTCTGCCTACTCCTGCACCTACTTCTGCTCCTACTCCTGCTCCTGCAGTGCATACCATAAGTTGCCATTTTGTAGCGGCTTTCTTAGTGATGCACTACCCAAACAAGGTAGTTCGATTTGGTTATACAGTAAAAATAAGGAAGGCGAGGCAGCTTTGATCCCAGTAGATTAAAGAGATTTTACTGGAGCAAGTGAAGACTTAACCCAGTTTCTATTCAGTTATACTTCTCTCTTATATATGAATTCCCTTAAAAAAAACACTACCCAAATTAATATGTAGACAAGGGTATACAAAATGCGTTGCAATTTCAGGTTGTTGCAGTCCAATTTTCTGCCAGTTTTGGGTAACTTTAGCCCTTTGGCACATTAGTTTATTTATTTGAAAACTCAAGAGTTTTGTTTTGTTTTGGGTTTCTTTTTATTTTGGTTTTTTGTTTGATCAAACAGTTTGTTGAACCTGACGAAACGACAATGACCTTTTCTATGCGAGGGTTGCGGGTTCGTTTCGTGGTTCAGCACCCTATAACTGCATTTTGGCAAACTACAGTTACACTCCGCAGGGGAGTGGGAATCGTATAGGGTACAGAGCTCTACAGGTGGAAATCAAGCGCTTGTCACACTAATTTGCTCAAAGTCGATTCATTTGTTTGTGTAGTTGTTGTTGTTGTTGTTGTTGCTCCTTGTATTGGGTTGTTTGCAGTTTGTTGTGAGTTTGTTGTTGTTGTACCTGCTTTTCACAGTTGCACTCCTGTCAATTTGCGTTTGTGTTTAATCGGTTGTCACAAGGTCCTGCGAATTGCTTTTGTACTGAGCTGTGTTTGGGGTCCGTTCTGCGGCAATATGTCGAGCACATAATTAGCTGATAAAGATATTCGCGAAGGCATTGAACTTCCTCGCTCTGGGATCGTTAGAGTCGGAAAAGAGCTGAGTCGTGAGACCCTCTACTATTTGCAGGCAGGTTGAAGTTGAATGAACTAGGCGCCTGAAGAGTATACAGAACAATTGCAGGTAGCTACGGGAAATAATGAAAGACAAACAAGGAATGCAGGACTTCTTCTTCTAATTATCAGAATGGTCACCCTCTTTGGCCACTCAGTTCAAGAACAGGAAACTCTAAACCTACGAAAGGCAATCCCAAAATTATCTTTGGCGTAGATGATCGATGAATCGCCCTCGATAAATGTATTGCCCAACACTGAATACCATAAACATATGTATGTATGTATCTATGTACATATGTAACTAACAATCAAAAATAAGTTTGTCAAGTTTTAAGTTTTTAGAAACTAAATGAACAAATCAAAGTATTGATAAACCCATTGAGTGCCAATATACTCGCTAGAAAAAGAAAAGAACAGGCTATGAATTATTTAAAACTATATTATTTATTAATGTTTATCAACACAAACTTAAAGATTTTGGATTAAATATATGAAAAGGCATTTGACGTAGTTTATAAACAGGATATGAAAGAGAAACTACAATTAAGATTATTATAAACATAACTTTAAACCAGCATTTACTGCATTAGAAAACTTCATGTTATGGTCCTTATATAATTATATATGTATATGGTTATATCCTAAGAATTTATTGAAAACATTCTACTTTTGGACTAACAAACTTAACTCTTTTACGTACATTTGTAGAACACGAATATTTAGTCAAGTGAGAAGATGTTTGACCATCCTGTTCGAATATTGTAAGCACCGTGTACAGAAATTGTTATGAAAGTTAATTTATAAAGAGGGAAAGTAATAAATATCCATTTGACATGTGTGTTTAGGTTAAGTGTATTCGTTCTAGTCGCTTTAAACGCTCGTCCAACTTGCATAGCTGTTTAGAAATTTCCTCGAGGTGTCCGGAACAGGCGCAGCAATCTAAGGAAGAATCCGACTCCAGAGACACATCCAATACCTGTGGAAGGTTGGCTGGTTATGCGACGTTGGTTGAGGCAGCTGTGTGTTGTTTTGAACTAGTTAAAGAACGGAGTGTGATTGCGCCTCATCTCAAAAATGGATTTTGTTTCAGAGACTTGATGTAGCATAGGCTGTTCCAAGCCTGAATTGGTATCAGATATCTGTTGTTTTGTGTGTTCACTATCAACCACCTGGAAGTGCTCATCCAGTGTCCTATAGGCCAACGATTCCCGTGGATCGATGCGAATGCTAAGATCATTCGACTGCCTTGTTACATTGCCACCTCGCAACTCCTTGGCCGTCGAGCTTGTGTCGCAGCAAGAAGACGAAAGAGATTTCTCATCGAACTGCGCAGCATCATAGGTATGAAGATTGGATTTCCAGACGAGCAACTGTGGATATAGAAGAAACCATAAATAAATAACTGTTGCATGAGCTATAAGGTGTATATATTGACCTGACGATCACTGCCGGCGGTGGCAAAGTGGTTTCCGTCCCTGCTGAACTCTACTGCGTTCACTGCATCTGTGTGTCCGGTCAGTGTATATATTGGACGGCCCTCTAGCAAGTCCAGAATGCGTATGGTTTTGTCGTCACTTCCAGACAGCAGAAAGTTGCCGCTCGGATGGAAGGCTAGATCGTTTACGGGAGCCGAGTGTACCAGGTATAGCTGAATCAGCTGACTGTTATGCAGATCGAAGACTTTGATTCGATTGCAGGCAAGGGCAACAGCCACCATATTTCCCCATGGATGCCAAGCCACCTGACGAGCCGACGCACTCTCCTCGGTGAAGATGCGCACGCATTCGCCAGAGCTTACCTCATAGATGCGCAGCGATTTGTCATCGCTGACGCAGGCAACCAGCTTGCCATTTGGACTGAACTTGGCTGAGCGAACCCAGTTGGTTTGTTGGGCGAACGAGGTGATGAACTGACGCCGATTCACACGCCACAGCTTGACCGACTTGTCATCCGAGGCAGTCACCAGCATTTTTCCAGTGGGATCGAAGTCGACACTGCGCACGGGTTTGGCATGAGCTACAAAATCGGCTGAGGCACCGCGTACCTTTGGTTCCCAGATCTTGACGGTGCGATCATGACTGCAGGAAGCTATAAAGTTCCCCTTGGGGGACCAGCAGATGCCGTAGACAGGCTCCGAGTGGGAGGCAAAACGAATACAACGTGCAGCTTGCTTGAGATTCCACAGGATTACAGTCGTGTCCAACGAACTGGTGGCGATTTGATGTCCGTCTGGGCTGAAACGCAATTGTGTTATGTTTCCAACGTGTCCATTGAAATGGCGCTCCAGCGCAGGGTCCGCAAATAAAGAACTTTCCATTTTTATTATTGTTTATTATATACAGCTGTAAGACGTTTGTCAAAAATTCCGCTTTAATTTGAAAACATGAAGTGCGCAGTGACGCCGACCCCGACTCGATAGTATCGATACAAAGTATCGGATACAATAGTGTTTGTAAATAACAAAAATGTATGCTGACCAACACTGTTAATACTAAATCGATTAAATTATAAGGTTGCGGTGGTATTTAGTTATCGGACTTCTTCCAATCAACTCAATACTTAAAGAAACACAAGTTTAGTAAATTAAGAATTAATATTGCTATAAAAATATGTCATTTCTGACGCAAACTGTGCGCCAAGTGCTGCGCAACACAACGCAACGTGTTTCCCTAAGCGGTAAGTCAGTAATCAACGAAATAAACATAGTGACATAACGGTGTGCTCTCTCCCCCTTCCACTGCAGGTGCGATGCGAGCGCTGAGCATATCGCCGGCATTGCTACAGCAAAACAAACCGTTGACGGCCACGATTGATGTGTCTGCCATCGCCAAGGATCATCAGAAGGAATGCCAAACAGTCTGCGAGAGAGTCAACCAACAAGTGGCCAAGTCGGAGCAGGGCCGTCTCTTTGCCGTGGTGCACTTGTGTGGAAAACAATTTAAAATCACTCCCGGAGACATAATACTCGTCGAAGGCTACTGGCCGCCTACGATAGGCGATGAGATAAGCTTGGACAAGGTTCTATTGGCCGGCGCACGTGATTTCACGCTCATCGGACGTCCCATTCTGGAACCGGGTCTGGTCTCAGTTAAGGCCACCGTCATCGAGAAAACTCTAACGCACACGAAAACACATTTCAAGAAGAAGCGCAGGAAACAATTCATGCGCATTAATTTCCAGCGTTCCCCAAACACCATGATCCGCATCAACTCCATTGAGCTGACACGACCTGTAGAAAGCGGTGCCGAGGGAGACTCCCAGCCCTCGAAGCGTTTATTCTAGTTATCCAGTTTGCCTTGTTGAATTAAAAAACTGTCTATAAACATGCTGAGTGTCTTATGTATTAAAATCTTTTGAATATGGTGTATTGGCAAGTCCATGCATGTGCATTTATTGCAAATATGTTGTATATTTAGTTATTTCCCTATGTATTCCGATTTCAATTCAATAATTTCTTATTTACTGTTTGCGCACTCTGTTAGAACAGCTGTTAACTTAACATTACATTAACAGCAATGTTTACAGCAGCCTGCTGTCTGCTGACATTGTCCAACACTTGCACTAGAACAGCTGTTTGTTTCGTCAGTCTGGTAGCTTGGCAACTTTGCATTTAAATTTCGCGGCCATGTGTGAGAGGGGTTGTGCCCATACGTTTATCAATTACAAATTCCACTTTCATCTTGATTCAATGCCTCGCTTAGCATCTCTTTGCCATTCATTTACTGCGTATTTGCCAAACGGCAACCTACTTTAGACCCAAAACGCAGCCGCAGTCGCAGCAAGTCTCTAATGAAGCGGCTGCGGTAACTGTTGCAATTTTAATGACAACCCTTTATCGTGCATGTTGTTGTTGTCATCTTTCATTAGAAACGTAGCCAGACTGCGGGACGCCACACACACACAAACACACTGCAGCAGCATCAACTCGGTTTTCTTTATCAGCAGATGTAAGTTGTTGCTTTGTCGTCTGTCTGTCTGCCGTATTTGTTTACGTTTCTGTTTCTGTTTCACTTTTTCTAACCAAAGGCGTTTACTTTTAGCTCGGCTGCTTTTGCTTTTGCCTTTTGCCAAGCTGGGCAAACTTTTTGCAGCGCTTTCCCTGGCACCAATTTCAGCCTCTGCCCTTTCCAAAGGGTTAATATACTCTATCTCTCTGTCTCTGTCCCACTCCGCCATCGTTTATGGGTCACATTTCACGTGTGCTACACTTGAGTTTGCCACAAAATCCCTACCCCAACCCCAGCCACACCTACTGAGGCTGCCGACTGATTATTTAAAATGATGTCTCGTCATGTTGCTGCCGTAAATAAAATCACTTTCGCCTCATAAACTGGTGTGTGCGAGAGCCTTCTACACAAATACCATTAAAAATTATGCATGTTGCCTTGCCAACACACCCAACCCCGTCTACGCCCCGCCCGAAGCGAAGCTGCCACATCAAATTTCAAAATTGCAACTGCCGGGCGCAAATTCAATTGCGAGCTGAGACTTGGATGTGTGTGGAGGGAGGGGCAAAAAGGAGTGTTGTGCCAGGAGCAGGAGTGGGAGGGATGCTGTGACGTCTCCTGGCAAGTTTTGTGCAAACATTCAACGAAAATGTCACTGCACTTTGGGCAAAGGCGCGCGCAAATCAAATTTCAATATGGCAGAAATTGCGTTTGGCAACGCAAATTGAAACATTTACGTTGCGGCTAACGGTGCCAGCAGGGAGAGTGGGGGTTGGGGGTGGCCTAAAACTTACCTGATTACAGCAGCAGGCTGTGAGGCTCCACCTTGATTATGTTATTTGCCCATGAAAATTGCAGTTGATGCGGTAGCTAAGTGACGACGTCGGAAATTGCCGCCAAGCGGATGCTGCTTTATTTGTTGAGGCTCATTCCCCGCACTCCTCTCTTCTCCCCTCTCCCCCCTGCTTCTGCTGCCTGTGCTAGTCCAGGCTGCCACCCTTCGCTGCCAGCAAATCCCAATGTAAATGCGTCGCTCAAGTCGCAAAATATTCCAAATTTATGCGTGGCGGCGTCTGATGTATGAGCCGGCAAAAGGGCAGGGAGTGGGGGAAAGGGAGGGGAAAGGGCAGTCAAAGGATGGCAACCGTGTTAGGGTTCGTCCATCCATCATCGGCATCATTCAGTTCTGACATATCATTGAAATCTTAGCCCAACGTCGTCGTCATCGTCATCATCATCTGTGACGTTTCATTAACCTCCTCCGCCAAAACCAGCCTGTTGAAGGCGGCCTGGCAAGGGCGTGTTTTGACACGGAAAGAGGGGAGGGCAGTGTGGAGTTGGAGGTGTTAATATCAACAAGCGAGTGTGCGACGCAATCTACCGATTTCCGCTTAACCAAGCCAAACATTGCATTTTTGATTAGAGCGCCGAGGGCGTCCTTAAGCCGTAGAGCCCAAAAACCAATGCCGCAGGCAAGCCAGAAACACGCCAGAATCGGAATCCGTTCTAACTGGGAGGGGAAGGGGCTGTGCGCATGGGGATGATGCTTGACAGCTGATGAAATGTGTACGGGGAGGGGGGAAGTCTGGGTCGGACAACGGTTAAGATCGTAGGAGGCAGAAATAACGAGGAAATCTCTTGTTATTGTCTTTATTATTGTTTTCTTATCATTCACACCTTATAAGCATATATTATATGGTATTATTATATGCTATACCTTGAATACAAACAAATTTTTTTTTAATAATCAAATTTTTGCGTTTGTCACTTCCATTCTTCGTGAGAGTTAGAAAGGTTCTTCATTCCATTGAAGCGTCGCCTGCAGCGAGTTATATTCAAATTATTGTTCACATTCATCCACACATATCTTCCATCTTCGATTCCATCTTCATGCTTCTTCGATTTGGGGTTGATTTGTGTCATCTTGCATCCGCCATGATGACGCTCCACAAACTGTCTCAGAACTTTTCCCAAATTATGCAGAAAGTCTCCTTGGGGATATTTTTCTGTTCACTGAGTTGTTGTTGACGATGCCAAAACTGATTTCCATTGCGTGCAAGGGTTGACAACTTTTCAGTTATTTTTTTCTAGAAAAGCTTCGATGCTAATATGACAATCCCCTAACTCGCACAACCCCCGCTCCCCCTCTCTGTCCACGCACACGTGTCACAGCACTCGATTTAAATAAGTTCGACGTGGAAGTTAGTCGGGAAAAACTACCCTCTGCCTGCACCTCACCCGGACCTAATGATGAAATTTCAATAAACGTCATTTGGTCTGTTCAAAGTGTCAACATGGCACCTAGCACCCCCCCACCCCCACCCCCTCCCACCAAGCTGAACCGATCCAAGCTGAACACTGTGACAATCCTTCCATTATGTTTGGAGTAGGGGGAGTTGGAGGCGGGGCGGCACAGCTGTCAGCTCGTTTGGAGCGCGGGTGTTCAATGCGTTAATAATGACACTTTTTTTGGAACGGGGTACGGAGGGGGAGGGAGTCGTTCTCCTGCGTCGAATCTGCGTGTTCTCCATCTAACTAGCTGTGCTCCCAGTTGCAGCCCTTAAATTTAATTACTTTTTCATTGCTCATACGCACTGTGCAACTGCCAGCAGACAGAGATAGCATGTGCACAAGAGAGACAGAGAGAGAGAGAGTGGGAGAGGGACAGGCAGTTGGAGACAATGGCCGCTGGTGATTGAAACTCGTTTAAATTTACATGTAACAAGCAGGCGATGAAATTGGCAACTGCGTTCACACTCTGATTGCAAACGGCGTCGACTACCGCCTGCCCCTCCCCCTTCCCTTCACTCCCTACAATGCCAACGGCATCAGAGCGACATCAACATTCACCACGTTCTCATCGGAGTCACGTCATCAATAGTTGACAGTTTTATAGTCAGTTGTCGGTGATTGTCACAATGGCCATTTAATATTTGGACATCGGCAACTCCTCCCTAACTCCGCTTTGCCCCCCTCTTTCGACGCACAGTGCAATTGTTGGCAGTGCTAACATGTTTGATCAGGTTGCCGTGCACCCTGCAATTTTGCTACACACTTGTAAATAAGCGTGTAGCGACAATGGGCACGTTTGCATTTATAGAGCTCAGATGTTTAAGGAACAGTTCTGACAAAGGGTGAACAGGAATCACCTTAACTTCACTAAAAGAAATATTAAGAAAATAAAAATATGAAAATGATATATGAAAATATATAAAGAATATAAAAAAACTTTATTTACGTAAAAATTTAATTTTGGTATAATTATTTTGATTTAAAAAACGATTAATGAGTTACTTAAGATTTTCAAATGAATGCATTTTCAACACATTCATCTACATAAGTTACAAAGATCTAGATTTATTAAAACTCGATTTATACAATAATTTCAAATGCTAAAAATCAGTCTTCATGTCATTAACATAAATATAATAATTAAATTTCATTTTGGTATTTGTCGTCTAAACGTTTGGAGAAATTTTTCTGGTATATGGATTGATCGACAACCTTAGCTCTGGCACACCCGCATATTCCAGCACGGGATATTGGGACTTGAATATAGGGCAGTTTAACATTGTTATCCTCATCGCTAGATTGGTTATTATCATCCTCTTCTTCATCATTTACCTCAACATCAGCATCATTATCATTGTTATCATCATCATCATTATCGTCATCATCGCTATTATCATTGTCGTCATCATCATTATCGTTGCCATTATCATCGCTTTCATCATTGGCAGCTTCATTTTCATCGCTATCTTCATTATCATCGCTTTCTGCATTGCCAGCTTCATTATCATCGCTTTCTGCATTGCCAGCTTCATTATCATCGGTTTCTTCATTGGCAGCTTCATTATCATCGCTTTCTTCATTGCCGTAGTTGACACCATCGAGGCTAGTAATATCGGCTTCGTGGTTTTCATCCTCTTCGCCATCGTTATCTGAACCGCCATCACTACTGCTAATACCATCACTATCTGCACTGCTGTCGCACTCAGAATGCTTATCGTTATCGTCCTTTTCAACATCATCGCGATCGTCATTGGCTACTTCATCGTCTTCTTCATCAGAGTCGTCAGAATCGAACTTCAGACGCTCTTTATAAGCCCGTACCTCGTTGGTCAATATTTGAATCTTTCGCTCCAGTCTCTCTATTCGTTCGTCACATGTCAGTCGTATTTTGCGCTTTGGTGCCTTTTGATTCGGTTTGATACGATCCAATCTAATACGCTTTGGGTCCTGCATTAAGAGAGCGGATGACAAGCTACTATCCCTATAAAAAGATAAAAGATTAAATAAAAAACATACCATTTTTTTTTTCAGCTTTTGGCAAATTCAAGTTGTTTGTCACTCAAAATGTTGTCAAGTACAAAACAACCTATTGTCGTTACCTAGCACTACGCTACTTTCCGATGTTTAAAACTTCGAATGTTAATCGTATATCGATAAGTTAGGAGAACTACTTTAATTGCAAAATAATCATTTAAACTAAGTTGATTAATCTTAGAAAACTGAGTATTATTCAAAACATTGAATGGGAAATGATATTTAAATGAATGCTAGAAGGGAATCCAAGTTGTAGAAGTCGAAGAGAATACAGCAAAAAGTTTATAACAAAGGAAGGTTGTCTGCACACTTGGTAAGTCTGGTAGAATTATTAATTAAAAGTGCATTCAATAAGCTTTTTCACTTGCAAGTTTAAGGTAAAACTATTCGAATATATGGAAGATTACTTCGATCGCCCCGTACATATATCAATGCACTCTGCAGCCACCGTTAAAGCTCTTCGCACGGCGGTTGCGAGCTTAATTCATCATTGGCCATTATGTCGGACGACAGATTTGCATAATGGGTATTTCATTGGAGGACTCCGGCTGCGTCTCCTGCGGCTCCTACTTCCGTTGGTCGAGGGCTTCCCGTTTACTTGCGGTTTGTGTGCGAATTCAAAGCCCGCCCGGCGTCGCCCGTCTCCCGCCACCCCTGACAGCTCTCCAGCCGCACATATCCGGCTTCGAGTTGTGTGTGAAATATTAAAATTCAATTAAAATGGCGTTAATCCCGACAGCCAGCAGGCAATAATGCCAACGCCAACGAGAACGTCTGTCATAATTGTCAACTCTTTGGACATCCATCCATGTCATGTCCAGCGCTCCACACTCGGCATAATGATGCTCATCAATGACGCACTTCCCTCTCCCGCATCATTCAGCATCCTCATTGCCTGCTCTGGGCAGTTGTGCCACGTTTTTGTCTCGACCCCATCAATGGCGGCGGCTTCTGCTGCTGCTGCTGATGTTGCTGATTTAAAACTCGCATGCAAATTGCACTTCAGACTTCCATTTACGTGCGATGGCCTCCTCCCTCGGACAGTCAAGGGGGCAACCAGTCAACGATAATGGTTAATTAATAAATATCCCGCTCCTCGTGTGGTCCATTCAAGTCGCACTGTTCAATGGGCTAGTTGTGTGTTTGTGGACTGTACCAGACCCCATTGACCCACTAGAATAGACAAAGGAAAGGGGTGTCAGCCTAGTCTAGACACCTACCTACCTGAAGTGGACATTTGCAACAAAACCAGGCAACTCATGAAATACCTGGCATTTGATGTTTGAGAAGAAGAGAACATTGTGGCAAATGAATTAATCGTTTTCTCATCTGTAATAAAAACTTTTATTTGGTACATGAGTGTATACATGAGTGTATTTGTCATATATTTATAACATTACCATATCATACATAATTCATAATCATAAATTAATAATTGTTAATCAACCTGGCTCTACTTAAGTGCAAGTTTATTGTTTTTACTATTATTATTCATATATGGTATATTTCATATATTAATTTTTTTTAAGGGAAGATGTAATGCAACCTCGAGTATCTATTGTACCCCTGCTGAGATTGAAGGTACTCATCCAGTCCGGTTTTCTTAAGAAAAACCCATCTTGGTCACTCCTAGAAGGTGCTTTCAAGCAAGTCTGCGTCTGCTTACTTATTTCCCGGTATGTATGAGTGTTCCAGCATTCAAAAATCTTAATAATCTTTAATATTTGAACATTACTCTTGACATTTACTATTATTTTCAGTTCAAAAGCTGCGCAATAAAATGAGTAACTATTCTTACAACTGTAAAATCAACCTCAACTCCCCTGGAACGGAACTATTTGAGAATATTGCAATATTGTTGCCTGGACAGGGGTAAATATCCCAAGGAAACTCAAAAGTTGGCAGCACTGTGAGTACTTGTGACTTCCGTTCGTCAGGTGTCTGCGTCTGCTGTTTGATTAGGCGTATTGGCCAAAATAAATACCAATAAACAGGCACACAGACAGACCGAGAGAGAGAGAGAGAGAGAGAGAGGAAGTGTGTGTAAGAGGGAGAGCAAGTACCGGCAGCAGATGACGGTAAACAGTAAACTCTTCACGGCGTCAAGGTGTCAACTGTACACGCACTCACACCCCCAACACCCAGCAACACACCAGCACACACACACACACACACACACACCAGCACACACTCTCGCACACCTCATACACAATCGAGGCACTTGAGTCATCGAGTAGCTGCTTGAGTCAATATTTGAGGGCAAGGCAAAAGTTTCGCCAGTCAAGTTTTTCGCAACAGTTGGGAATGAGTTTTCGGGCCGGAGACAAGTCTCGCGGGGAACGGAATTGGAGAGAGAAGCTGCAGAGAAGGCAGCAGGCAGAAGGCGCTACCGGCAACTCCTTAGTCTGGTCTCTGACTCTGTCTGCGAGGGGCGTTCCGGGCTTGGCCTTTGAAGTTGTCATCAAAAATGGAGTCTCAGTCTGTGACTTTTTTGCGGTGTCTAAGGTCATTTTATTGGCACGGCGAGTGGCTTGTTAAATTTTAAATTTTACTACAGGTATTGTGGAATATACAGTATATAGAATATATAGTTATTGTGATGGGGAGTGGGGTATATTGGCTTACCTTGTCCGCACACCCTGGGAACGCCTCATTGATTGCCCATTTAGAACCGCAAAATTTAATTTATCTGCCATCAGTTGATGTTCTTGCGGTTTCCCAATACACGCGCACGCACGTTGTCCTCATATCATTGGGTGGTCCGTAGCCCTCCTTCCCTCCCCTCCCCTCCCCTCCCCTTCCGTACCCCCTTCTAGCAGTGTTTGTTGGGCCTTTGTTTGGCGTTTGTTTGGGGACCCATGTCAAAAATTGTACAACAACTCAGGCGCTTGGTTTTCCGATAACATTTGCTGCCTGCCCTCCGCCTCCTGCCTTTCACCTCCCCCCTTTCTGTGTGTAGTCATGTGTGATTGTATGCCGCAGTGTGTATGGGTGTGTATGTGCGGTGTTTAAGATATCATCTGCCTCTGACGCGTCCCAGTCCCTAAATCCCCAAACCCCCAACCACCTTCCGCATAGCTTGGGTTGCCCTGCCCTGCCTTGGCCGACTGTCGGGCACTTCCGCTCTTGGTCTCTGCCGACTGCCTGATGCTGCTGCTTCAGCTGCCATTGCCACCTGCCGTTTGACACCTAAATTCGCCCATTGTCGGCAGCGCGGCGCAGCTTTTATGAACTTGTAGTAGCTGCGACTGCGGCGGTAATCGCATTGACAGTGAGAGAAGAAAACTCACACACACGTGCACCTATCTGTGGCACATATCGATGTGTGTCTGCCAGCCCCCCCCCCTACACTGTACCCCCTTACCACCTTTGCGTCTTGCACTCAAATTTCAGCACTTCATTCAATTCGCAATTCGTTTCAACAATTGAAATGCGATTAGCGCCAAGGTGCGCTTCGCAATAGATAGATATGTGTGTGTGGGGGGGGGTCTGTGTGTGTGTGTGTGTGGAAAAGAGGGGCAGGGAGCTGCACGCCCGCTTGCCTTGGGCTGCTTCAGTTTAGGTTTGGGTCTCGCTGCTATGGTTACATTTTTGATTTATGTGAAATTGAGTTAAATTCGCTTAACTCACACATCCCGTATTCACACGCATTCACACACTTACACACATGCAAACATTCACGTATTCACTGTACTCACACAGTGAGTTCTAATCAAGACTATTCACTGGCCATAAATCAAATTAAATGGCTGTCACACATATCGTTGGGCTTCAGCGCCAGCTTCAGCTCCAGCTACAGCTTCATCTCCCTGCGCTTTCCCCACCACTCCCCCCAGCACCCCGCGAATGTTGTTGTAGTCGCTGTCGCTGGTGAGTATAATTAAAAGTTGAAAAAGAGCGCAATAATCCGGAGAATTCGCTGTGGTTGGGGGTGTAGCGCGGATTACAGCACTGTACGCGTTGGATTATAAAGTAAAAACTAAAAAGTTGCTAAGGAAAAACATCTATAATACTCGACTCCTAGATACTCTGCATTTGAGGTCAGTGAAACCTTTGACATGAATTACCCAACACTGAAAACACACTGGCTAATTGCTTTCGCACTTTAGCTTTACACTTTAGCACTTGTGTACTTCATTTATCAACTGAGAGAAAGGCAAGGTGAACTATATTTAAAGAAACCTTCATCTGATCAAAGTATATTTAGACGTATTTCCCGTATGTGGTATATCTACAGTTTATAATAAGAATCTGTTTATTTAATATTCGAACAGAAGAACGTCTTTAATAAATCTATCGATAAACCTTTCATATGAAAAAGCTCAGCAAACAACCTTTCAGACTAGAGAACTGAAGAATATACCTAACGTTTATAAAAGATCTGTGCATTCAAAAAGGTCTTACAACAGTCCAACACATTTTATATAAATAAATATAAATTTATTATTTAAAGTACAGGGTATTAACTGAATCACGTATAGTAAAAAGTTCTGGTTAGTCAATCTCAAAAGAAATTTCTTCACTTGTCTTTCTAAACAAGAGCTTCTTCATCAAGTTCCTTGATTGTTATTATACCCTGTAGAGGAGGGCGTATCAAAAGTGTGGCTACTCTCAAGCAACGAACTGCAACATATAATTAAAACTATAAATCGTTCACACAACTGCGAATTTTAACAATAGGTCGATGTTTCCTACTAGGTTTGACTTGTGCATGACGTTCAACACGATAACGAAGAACAAAAAGTAACCTCTCTCAATATGTAATCTCCTTAGTGGGTGTTGCCTGTTTAGTAACGATCTGTCTTGCTCTCGCCAAGGCGACGATGCTTCTGCCCATATTCTTCGTAGTCTGTCAGACCGGGACTGTATCCCTCACCGGTGACGGGATTACCCACTAGAGGATGTGAAGGAAACTAGTATAATAGACTGACTATATGGCATATATATAATAACAATGCTAACTGCGACTCTTGGGAACCTTGGGTTTCAGTCCACCGACTCCATCGCCATTTAGTCCCATGCCAGTTATGGGATTACGCGCAGAATCCTTATCCAATGATTCAGATGATTCGTTCGACGATAGTTTTGTATACGAATTTGAATCAAGATTCTGATCAGAGGCTACGTAAGACACAGGATTATGATATATACATATGTATATATATATATATTATCTGCATATTCCACTTACTACTCATATTGCCACGACGAAGGATTGATAGTAAACGCAAAATGGAATATTCAAGAAGTAATTTAATTAACTTTTGTGACTTTTGGTTTGGTAAAATGTTATTGCAAATATCTTAAAATCAAATAAAAAGTATTTCAAAATGTTTTCCTTTGACAAATTTTGCTGGTTACTTAAGGTATAGAGTCGGTTCGAATACAAAACTCGAACTAAGCATTTTCACAAAAATTAAGACACTAACTATACGAAACTGTCAGGCGAGAAACAGAAGTCAAACTCAAGGATGACTGGGGCTTTCTAGGGTCAGAGATATGTATTATATATTAGTAGTATATAGCTGGTTTACATATTGATTGAGATTGTATTGTAGTTAAGCAGATGTTCTTCAGAACTAAACAATTGTTCTTGTATTAGTTTGACATAGGTTGCATCTGTTTTATTTGTATTATTCTTTCTTTGGAATTTGGCATGTTTGCCTAAATATGAACGGACTACAAGACACTATAACATTTTTTGCAGTAGCAACGTATTTTGGCGGTCAAGGAGGTTACTTTTCACCCCACCTAGTAATCCATACACATTTCCATTTATCATATCAAGATTGATTTCCAATATCATTGTAGATTGTAATATATTGTAGTTAAGCAGAGATTCTTCTGAAATCAACAAGTGTTTTTTTGGTTATCTAGAGATACATATGTTTCAATTGTTACACTCCTTCCAACTGCTGTTTCTAATCCTCTGCAAAATTTCTATTGTATCAGCATATCAGAAATAATTGTCTTATGATGATGATCATGTAGCAAAGGTTCTTCACAACTCAACAAGTCTTCGTAGATTACCCTGATATATATTCCATAAGTTCCTTTCTTCCTTCCTCCTACTCTTTCTAATCCCCTCCACACTTTTCATTATCATGTCAAAGGGTTGACAAAGTCTTCCTCTCTCTTCATTTTAAACCAACCTCATCCATTTGATTAGCCCGAGCATATTGTGGGCCACAGCGTTAGGCAGCTGTCACTTTTTGACTTTGTTGCAGCTGCTGCACTTTCTCTTCGCTCAAGAGCAGCTAATTTACTCGAACCTCATACCACTCCCACTCCTCCTCCTCCTTCTCCCCCTCTGCCAGTGGTTCGCTCTGCTGGCATTTGAAGTTCCTTTGACTTCAAAGAAGAACCAGTTGCTTGGAGTGCCTGTGCGCAGGACTGCAGCTTGGGCCACTTCACGTGGTAGGCTCGCCTTTGACCCGACTCCTGCCTAGCCTGGCCTGGCCTGGCCTAGCCCAGCCTGGCCTGGTCGAGCAGCTTGCCAGGCTGCTCCCACTTCAAGTGCATTTGTTTTTTGGCTTTTGTTTTAATTGGCTTGCGCCCCGGATTGAAGGAATGTAGCTCGCTCCGATTCGAGTCGACTCCTTCAGCGAACTATATGATGCTTTGCCACTGTCCTCCCTTCCCCGTCCACCACTTACTCCTACAATCTGCCCTCCTGCTCGCTCATTAAACATTTACTCTCAACGCTTTGTCGGCGTGAACTTTGATGTTGACTTTGCCGGCCTCGCTGCAGGACCAGGGGGTTTGTTCCCCCTCCCTTGCCTGCCCCTTGCCCCCCTGCCATCCCTCTGCTCTCCTATGCCAGAGATAACCACTTGAGATTGCATCTCTCCTTTGCGTTGCTCTAGGCTCTCGTTTTGTCTTGTGAAAAATGCATTTTGCCGCAATTTGTGGCGCTTGCCGTTAGGTGCCGCCTGCCTGCGAAGGGGCTTGGGAAGGGGGAGTGGAGTTGAGAGGCAGGCTGTGCATGTGTGTTAGGATGCAAGTTGCATGTTGCAAGCCCTTGTCGCCATGTTTTGATGCCACTGCATAGGCTGCTGTGCGCTGCATGCATTTTCACAAAAAATTAACAAGAGATTTGCGCAAAATGTTGTTAACAGTAGCGACATGTTGGCGGTTTTACGGCTAGATTTTGCAAGTTTTAGATGGTGCTAAAAACTCTAAGTACTTGTAATGTCTCTGTGTTGATATCTTTCTTATATGAAGTATAGAATTTATTTATTTAGAATTAACAAGGACCCGTTACTGATATCGACTGTTATAACTGCTGTTTGCCCTTTAATTTCTAGCTTGCATGCTTAGCATATTTTGTATTGCATACTTGCAGGCAACGGTTTGGGAATCTGTACTTATTACTGGAATATTACACAAAAGTGGTATAAAGAACTAATAAAACTAAGTGGGAACTCCCAAATAATTCTCACAGTTTTGCTAAAAATTCAAGAGATAAGGTAAATCAGGAAAAATCTTAGAATTCATAAGCAAAACTTGACTGTTAATGGAGCTTTACATTCATCTGGGCTACAATAGATCGCGATGTAGATCCCCTTATAAATTAATAATAATAACTAGTTATAGAATAGTTCATCATCATTAAAAAATGCCACTTCAGTTTAACTAACCAGAGTTATTTCCTTCTCCCTCTCCCTCCCTCTCTATCTCTCTCTCACTTATTCTATCTATTCTTTCACATACTTCTCTCTCTGTTCTAACGAGCCTGCCAGAAGTTTTCGTTGATTGCAGGCCAATTAATGCTGCAACTGTACCTGGCACACACACACCCCTACGCACACACACATCACACACACACGCCCTGCCACACATGCCTCCCACACAGTGGCAAAAACAATCAAAATTAAAACGCACATGTCATAAATCAAAGGCTTTTTGCCAGGCACTCGCAACTAAACAATGCAATAGAGTCCTAGAGAGAGATAGAGAGAGAGAGAGGGAGGGAAAGAGAGAGCTAACGGTACCCAATATCATCAGGGAAAGGGGAAGCGAAAGAGGAAGATGCAGCAGAAGCAGCTCCCACTTGGAATCGAGTCGAGTTGAGTTTGGCATTGTCATGTTGTCTGTGGTCCTGTGGCAAGCGGCAATTCACTTAGGCTCCGCTACCCGCACTCTTCTCCCCTTGGCAGCGTTTACCCAGTCATTCAGCCTGTGCTACCTACCTGTATTTATGGGTTTCCACTGGGCTTTTATCTGGCAACTGCAGCAGAGGCAGCAAAAGCAGCAGAGGCTCCTCTGCCAGCGGTAGTTACATTCCATTCATAAATATTTTTCATTCACTTATTCCCATGTCTTTCCGCCCACACTCTCTCCCTCCCTCCCTCTCTCTTTCTAGCTCTTTGCCTTTTGCTGAAGTTGAGCCGAGTTGTTGAGCGCTTGATGCCATTTGTTATTGTTGTTGTTGTTGCTGTTGTTGTTGCATTTTAAGCGCTCGTTTTGTGGAGCTGGAGCAGCTCTGGAGTTGCTTGCAACGCGCAGTTTGGAGCGCCATTGTTTGCATATGTTGCGTCCCTTTGATCTTTTGCCGAGTGAAAGCGATTGCAGCTGCTGAAGATGGCAGAGAGAGGGAGACAGAGATAGAGAGGAAGATAGAGATAGGATACCGGGCCAAAGCGGCCACTCCTGCCCGGCCCGATGCGCTGCCAAAGTTAATTGCAAAGGCCTCGCTCGATTCGCAGCTCTAATTAGAAACATGTATTTTTCATTTCGTCGTGCAAATAAAATGCCAACAGTTCAAAGGGTAAGTCAGGCCAGGCCAGGCCAAGTCGCCAGTGCCACTTCTTCTTTCTTTTTGCACTAATTAACGCGGCCAAACTGAGGAAGATGAAGTAGTAGAGGAAGAAAGAGACTCTGATGGACACGCTGCAACAACAATAGAATAGTAGGCCTAACGACGATATATAGTCCTAGTGACGTAGAAACATCGATAGTATCGATGGTGCGTTGTGTATAATCAATCGATTGTATTTGTTTTATGACAATTAAAACAAAACAAACATATTTTACACAGAGTTTTACTGATGAACATAGAAAATAATACAAAAATGTATTAAAATAATAAAGGCAATTATTATTTCTCGTTTAAAGATATTTGTTACGGATGTTTAAAAAGAAATATACTCTGCAAGGAAAAGTAAACTTCAATTTGGTCGTAAGTAAAATAAAAAAAATAAAATAAAATATTTCAAAATATTGTAGAACAATGAATAAGCATTCGATTTACCTGTTTTAAGCGACACATTTGCTTTTTATGGCTTCTGCAACCTCTCCTTCTGTCTGTTATACACATATTAATGGACGAAGGGTATAATTATATAAAATGTTATGGACTGTCCGCTTCCAACTATCGATATTATTGAAAATAATTTTCGAATATTGATGTTTTTGACAGCACTACGATTAGAGTTGGAGAAACATTGATGTTTCATTTGAAAAACCTCAGTAAACATTATTGTTTCTCTAGCTCTAATTGTGATACACACACACACTTGAACCGCATCGATAAATAACATACGATAAATGAATAAAGAATAAGGAATATAGAACAGATAACATTTCGAATTTAATTTTATCTAAATTATCTGCAATAAGTTTTTGGCAATTTTGCATAAAACAAAACGAGCTAATTTTCATTTGGGCCGCACTGCCCAACGCAGTATGCAACACTTCTTTTGCTTTTTCAATGCAAAATTATAACCAGATTTGCGTGTTGACAGCGGCTTAGCGGGCGCAATTCGGGCCGCATTTAAATGCTTAATGCTAATGTGCCATTAATGGCATGCACAGCCAACAACAACCACAACAACATAAACAAGAACAAAAGAGACAGGCACGTGGTGGCGTATGCTCTACATGTGTGTGTGTGTGTGTTGGCTTATTTAATCATTTATGCAGGCCTTATAAATTTTCATTAAAGTTTAATAAATTTGCCAGGCAGCAGCAGCAACAGCAGCTGCTAAGCGGCGACTCAGGAGTCGACTCCTGAACCGTCTTCAGGAAGCTGAAGTTGAAGTTGCAGCCTGTTGTCAGTCAGTGATTATGTAAATATTTCAACACAAATTAAAATCAAAATTAAAATTACAAAAAGCTGCCGCCAGCGTAGCCCACAGGCAACACATGTTCCACACACACACGCAAACACACAGTTGTGGTTCTGCTGCTGTCTTCCTGGATGAAGGAGGATGTAAGGGAGGCTCACTCTCACAGGCCTCTTCTGCCGGTGCCTAACACTTTGCCGCATCGTTGCCGGCTGCTTAGAAGGAAGGTGGAGCAAACATTGCGCACAACTTTTCTCTCTCTCTGCAGTTGCCTACCAAGCCTGCCCCTTGCGCCCCCCTCTCCATGTGTGTCTTATGGGAAATTTAAATAAAGTCAGCAGGCAATTTATTTGCATTAACATGTTGTCTCTGTGTGTCTTCCCTCTCTCTCTCTCTCTCTCTCACTCTATTTGTGTGCTGTAACTGTGTGTGTGTGTGTTCGTGTGTGTAGCGTATGTTCCTGTATGCAAATTTGCGCGCCTTCTGTTGCCGCTTCGTCATTTTGTCAGTTTGTCCTTTTGTCGCTTTGCCGCTTTGCTCGCTTCATTGAATTTTGCCATGCAATAAAATCAAATTGTTCAAAAGCTGCGTCCATCGCAATGGCAACAGCAACAGCAGCAGCAGTGGCAACAGCAACAGCAACAACAGTGGCACCAACATCAATGCAGCCTGAGCCGCGCCCATTTCCATTGCGACGCCCACGTTCGGTCATTTTCTGATTTATTGCTTGACTGCAGCTTTTTATTTTGCTGCCCGCCCGAAAGTATGCTTCGCTTTTTATTCGCATTTCCCACTATAAATCAAAGGCAACAACAACAGCAACAACAATTGGTGACGCTGCTGTTGCTGTTGTTGTTGTGCTGCATAGTTGTTGCCGCTGCCGCTGCGCTCTTGTTGCCAGCGTGTTGTGTTTAATCATTAACGCTCTTTTTTTGTATTTTTCGCGTGCCATTTTTATTGTTATTAATTAATCAGTGGAAAATTGTTAAAAGTCACATTGGCAAAAAAAAGAGACATGAGGAAAAAGAAACAGGAAATTTGAAAAATAAATACGAATTTGTCAGGCTCTGCCAACATTGCAAATTATCGATAAAAGGTGTAGTGATGAGGGGACTAAGTTCGATTAGTTTTATACGCTGTCATTTTTATAAGTTAATCGATAAAAGGTAAAGTATTGGATGGGTTAAGTGCGATTAGTTTAATAGGAATTTGTCAAGCGCTGCCTATATCGTTGTGATATCGATAAAAGCTGTGATAAGGTAAAGATCGATTAGTTTAATACAAATTTGTCAGATGCTATCAATACCATGATTTATCGATAAAAGCGGAAGTGTTGAAGGGATACAGTACGATAAATGTGATAGGAGTTTGTCCTGATGTAGCGATGAAGGGCAAGTGCTGGAAAAGTCTCAAACTATCGATCTCTAGAGAAGCATTCAGAAGATAAATGGAGTAATATCCTTTAATGCTGCTTCAATTCTAAAACATTGCCCATTTATTCCCTTTGATTGTAGTTCTTTTTAATTTTATTCCCTCTGTTAATAATGAAACATATGTATATTCACATATCCCCATTATACTCTTCTATTTGTTGGCAGCCACTGAAAAAGTGCCTGCAATTGTCATAGTATAACTCGGATTTCCGAGCCTCATGCAATGTAAACAGAGCGCATTCAGCTGACAGGCCGATGGCGTCGCAGCCACAGCACTTATTGTTTATTGTTTATAATTTTTGTAATTTTAATTAAATAACTCAGCATTTTGTTGCATTTTCAGCGCGGCAACAACGATGGTTTAATTAAAACGCCCAACTGAATGATGATGGCTCACTTGGCAGTTGTCAGACGGGGCAGCTCAATCAGTTTTAATTTGGTTCGTCTGGAGGGAGGGGCAAGTGTGGGAGTAGTGTGAGGAATATGCTGACAATGAAGCACTTCCTTGCCGAGCAACACATCATCACCATCATCATCGTGAGCATCATTATCATCAGCTTGATGTGTGGAGAGTCGACAAATCAAATCAAAGTCAAGAGGCCCATCCCGGTCTGGTCTGCTCTGGTCCGAAGTTGACAAATGTCAAATGGCATTTAACGGCATTTGCACAAATCATTACGATTAACGAATAAGTATATAGCGCACTCAAGAGTTTCCCCACTCAGCGCACATAAAAACAAATGAGCTGCGGAAGGCAGGAGGAGGAGGAGGTGTACAAGGAGGCGGGGCAAATGCGTTTTGTGGACAGATTTGTGGCGTGTGTAAAAATGCTAAATAAACAGGGCCGACTCAGTGCCGGTTCGGGGAAATGATTGAGTGCACTTCACGGGGCCCGTTCCTGCTGCCTTCCCTGCCTTTCCCCTCGATTCGTATAACTCAATTTGCTGGCACTTGAGTGAGTCCGTGTGGGTGGTGTAGTTCATAATGTTATTCACGCCAAAAATGTTCTCGGCCCGCTGTTTTCAATTTCACTTGAAGCGCCTCATAAAAATGGCAAATTGAGTGCGCTGCCCCCGTTGAGTCTCTCTATCAATCCAGGGATCTGGAACTGTGAATGGTGCTGTGTATGTGGCTGGGGCTGTGGCTGACTTGCTGGCTTTTTAACTAATTGCCCAACACAAGACGCACGCCATAATTTTCAGCTCACAGTCGCTATAGGTCGGTAAACAAACACGATTTTGGCTATAAAATAGCGTGTGGTAGAACTGACGCTGATGCTTCTCATCGCATTCTCTGTGCGTAGTTTCACGTCGGTTTCTTCTTCTCCGCCAACGCAAAGCAATTTCTAATTGCAATGCAAACAAATTTCCGAGCTACGAAGCACCGTGCGGCACCGCAGGTGTTCTTCAATTTCGACAACAGCATGAATGAAATTAATTGTTGGAAAAATATTTGGCCAACCACGATTGATAGAGCTATTCAGAGAATGGTAATTGGGCAATGGACTCTGTCTGGCAGGACGATGAGAAATGACGTAGAACATGCCAAGGAAGTGTGCGAAGAAGGAGAAATTGTGTATAAGTGGAAAGTTTAACTTAGCTCAGCAAAAGAATGCACATGATACGTGTTTAACGCATATAAATATTGAACATTTAGTCTTTATTTACGATTCTACATAATTAAAATAGTTATAATATATGTATATACATTAAATATCTCCCTTTGAGATTATTTTATAGTCTTAAAAATTGTAAAGAATTCTTTATTTATTATTATATGATTAATATTTGTATAAATATGAAGAATATAGTCATTAAATGTGTATTTGTTTAGGAATAACAGCATGATAAATCTCTAAGAATTATATTTGCAGAACTAAAATACGTTGTGGTCTCATACGGCGTATTGTAATATAAATATACAACAAATGTCTCTTTTGAGTTTGACGTATATTCTCACAGAGTCTGAAGAACACTACATTATGTTACATATAGTAATGATTATATAATGAATACCCAGCATTATTTAATAATGTTTCTCTATCACTTAAATTTGCTATATTCAAAGGGTCAAGAAACTTATTAAATTATTAAATTGCTTCATTGGGTTTCATATTATAATTCTTTTCTGAAATAAGTTTGGAACGCAGCCAGAGTTTCAAGTCCTGTATTGGTTCTCTGGCTGGCTGTGGCTGCAGCGTCAGTGACATTTGTCAAACAACAACATTCGACCCTCCTCCTCCTCCTTCAGGTGGCCTGCTGGCCAAGCGAGGGCTGACCACAAGTGAGCCGGCCGGCAGAACTTGGGGCTGCCATTTACAATATACTTATACTGCCACTGTTCAGCCACCCCCCTTATGAGTCGGACGAGGGGTGGGAGGCGCTTTGTTTTTGTGTACGCCGACTGTAGCTTGTGTTCTCAGTGAGCGAGAGACAGGGAGAGAGAGAAAGAGAGCACTCATGCGCACAGTGTGTTTCATTTTCCAGGTTCCGAATTCCAAAACTGAAGCTCAACTTGAAGGCGCAATTTAAGTTAAGGTAAAGTTTAAATTACTTACCAAAACTTAAATAAAATATTAATTAATATTTATAATATAAATAAGTAAAGAAAATAAAGATGTATTTTGTTTCCTTTGCTTCATTGAGTCCGTGCAAATTTAAATTTAACGCTCCACTGTCAAACGAGTTGGCAGCCCCGTCAGCTCCAATTTGCACGCGTATCTGTTGTGACCGGCGCAGTAGACAGCTGTTACAGCTCTCTCTCTGAGTCTCTCTCGCTCTCTCTCGGTGGGGTGCTCAATTTGCACAACAAACGAAGGCGGCGACTGGCACTGTGACGCTTTGGAAAAGTCGCCTGAAATGTCAGTTAGCAAGTGGAAATCACCGGAAAAACTACGCAACGCGGCAAAAACCAAATCGAGTCAGCAGCGGCAAACAGCAGCAAACGCTAACGACAGCAGAGCAGCGAACGGCGACGGCGACAGCAGCAGAATTGTCAGCGTCGGGTCGGGGGGCTGAAAGTGTAGAATGCGAAACGCGAAAGCAGCAGCAACGGCGGCGGCGAATGCTGATAACAAAGCGTGCGGCGCGCTAATAACAATAACAACAACAAAATCGCGCGTTTAATTAACAGACGACAGAGCCCAAGACAGCGCAGTCAGCGTCAACATCGCGTGTGGGAGTTTACAGTTTCCTCCCAAGGCAAGAGGGAAGAAGGAGAAAGAGTGCAAGAGAGATAGAGAGAGTGAAACTGATAAAAACTGCATTTGATTGCAATTTTGGCGGCATTTGCAAACCAAACGGCGGCGAGCGCGCAACGCAAAAAGAAATCAATAAAAAACAAAACAAGCAAACGGTAAACGACAAAGCTTCCCACCACGTATCCTTTAGTGTGCGTACGTGCGTGTGCATGTGTGTGTGAATGTGTACGTGTGCTTATGTGTGTGTGTATCCGCATAGAAAAGTTTGTTCGCTTTTGAGCGCAGCTGTTTGATGAAAGTGAAGGAAAAGTCATTGATGAAAAATTCAAAAAAAGCAAGAATATAAAATAAATCATAAAAAAACAAAACACACAGTTGCACTCACAACAACAACAACAATAACACACAAACAACACAAAGAGAGCGAACGCCAACGTCGCTGTCGCGTCTCTGTCGCCAGCTCAGACGACGACGTCAAGTTTTTTTTCCCTCTTCCCACTCTTCTTTCTGTTTTTGTATATTTACGAGACGAGTTTACTACTACAACAACAGCAACAACAGTGACGACGGCAGCAGGCGGCACATGCCAGACATGCTTTGTTGTTGTTTTGGCAGCTAGCAGCGCTGCTAGCGCTGGCTGCAAAAAGTCTAGTCTGTTAAGCTGCTGTTACTTGTCGCGGACTTTAACAGAATTTAAAGTTGTCGCGGGGAAAATGTTTTAATTTAGAAATTACAAATTGTGTGAATGTTTGTATGTCTGTCTTTATGTCTGTTTGTCTGTCTGTTCTGCTACTCGCCAGGTTATTTCAAAGGGTTTCCATTTATTTGTGTTATATCTCTCTCACCCTCTTGCTCACCCACTCCCTGTTGCATGTCACACACGGGACTCGACTACTGTCTGGTGCTTTAATTGAGTTAGTCTGGCAAGGCAGAAACAGCAACAGAAACAGTAACAGAGACACGCATCAGACTGCAAAGGAGTAAAGAGTGTGGAGAGTGAAGAAAAAAAGAGTGTAGCGTAGGTAGTATCCTGCTGCCAACGGAATTGAGACTTTAAACTTGCAGAATGTTTAATGCAAAAATTTGATGTTATCTTATCTCGTTTCTTTCTTCTCATTTCCTATAAAATTAGAGTTACCATATCTACTGATTTATCAGTAAATCTACTGATATCGAGACTGTTAACTGATTTACAGATTTTGTGAAGAAGATAAATAAATAAATAAAATAGAGAAAGAAGTCCATTCTATAGGACATTTTTTTATATCTTTAATTAACACTGAATAGTGGCTTGTTTATTAAATAATAAATAAGAACTTAGAAACGATTAGTAAATTTCATAACAAATTTCGCTAATCATCAGTTTGTTTATTTAGAAATCTATAAAAATATCTTATGCTAGATAGTTAATTCAAAATAAACTATCAGACAAAAACATTTTCAATACTTTGAGCAATCAGTAAGCTTTTAAAATTAGAATGGATCCGTATTCTAGAGAAATGTTTTTCAGCTTGTACTAATTTCCTTTTCAGTCAGACTGTTTTAATTTAAAATCTGACAATGCCATATTATTCTTTGGTGTGTGTAAAGAACGCAAACTACATGTATTTTATTCCCTTGTTATCATAATGTTTTTAAAAGTTCATTTTGTACATATCACAGTTTTTGTCATAGCTTCAATTGGTTTGCAGTTTGGGCCTTTTGTTGTTGTTGTTGTTGTTTTCGTGTCATTTGCCGTATTTATTTTTGACTTTTTTAAAGGGTTCCCTCTGCAAACACTTTGTGAAAAAGCATGACAAACTTTTTGTTTGTTGTTTTTTTGTATGCCTTTGAAATATTTGGCATTTTTTGCATTAAATTGTCAGTGAAACGAGTTGAGCATGGATCCCTGTTCTTCTCCCTGTTCCTCTCCCTGTTCCTCTTCCTGTCTCCGTCCCGTTGCTGTCGCCGGTCTCGGACTATGGCGATGGCAACAATTCAAAACGTGAACTGCCACTAAAACATGCCAAAAATCTGCGCATTTAAAATATTTGCCCCAGAGCCCATTGAGAGGCAGCCAACCGAGCAGAGGCCGGAATTGTGCAACATGGAAGGAGTCGCAAGGGGCGAGGGGGAGCCACAACGACTTTGCCAGCAGGGTCCGCCACTTGGCTGCAATTTGATTTAGTTGTTTAGCCCGCCGGTGGCACCCCTTCCCTCCCTCCTTCTCTGTTGGCCACCGACCTCGCACCTGGCTGCCATTCTGAGTTCTCTGTTTGTTGTTTGCTCTTGGTCGCCGTTTATTTGACTGTGTGTGTGTGTGTGTGTGTGTGTGTGTGTGTGCGAGTGTGTTGTTGCCACGTGCGTCTCTCATTATTTATCTTTGGCTCTCTTCGTTGCCGGCTTTTGTTTTGTTGACTTCTTCTTTCGATTCGATTTTATTGCTTGTCAATTACTAATCGATATTTTCCAGCAGGTCCACAAGGAAACAACAATGAAGTGAATCAACTCTGCTAAGGGTCCCCGTTACAATCCGACTCCAATCTCGCATCGAGAAAATCATGTTCAACTCCTTGTAATCGTATAATAATAAGCAATTGCAACCGTTCCGTTCCGTGCCGCGTTAAAGCAAACCGTATACGACCTACAGTTAAATCTAATGCCTAAAATCTAAGTGCAATAACAATTATATAAACCGATAAAACAGAATCTATAGATGATTAAATGGGAAAAGCAAATCAACAGCAATAAACTGTGAAAACTTCTAACTGGTAAGTCTAAATTTGTATACCATATCATTCTATTAAAATTTAAATGTTAACTATAACTATTCAGGAGGTTTCTATAATAAACCAATCTATTTAATTTATTAATTCATTTAACATATAATATATACACATATTTGTACACAATAATTATCATCAAACTGATTGTTGATAACTTAGAAAATGATATTCGTAGTTGAACTTGCTGGATGAAGAAACATTTAGAATGTAAAGAAATTTAGATACTAAACAATACTACAGCGCATTGATCTTGATAGGACCCCTTCGCATTTGAAAGGAATATATACATACATATATACATATGTATATAGATTTAAATTTTCTTAAAGTTAGTTGCTCTTCATAGCTTGAAAAACCCTTTCTAGTTGGTAAATGATGTTATAGTTTATAAATGATATTATAGCGAATTGCTTTTAATATAAATTGGAAACATACTTTACAGTATATTTTTGCAATTGAAAATCCATAAAAAGCCTGAATATTTAACTAACATTGCTTATTTTAGGTCTGCAAATTGTAGAATCTATTTATATTGATCCAGCTCAAAATATACGTACTTGCCTCTATTTTCAAGGCCCGCTTTAATTTCTGCAGTTTCCCCAGTGCATCGCTCTGTCTCTCTCTCTCTCTCTCTCTCTCTCTCTCTCTCTTGCCCATGTTTATCGACTTCATTTTGTGCTGAAAAACTAAACGCGAACTCAATTGGGGGGGATCAGAAAGAGAAAATAGACTTCAAAGACGGCGGGGATTGCTATAGAGTGGAGCAGAGCAGAGTGATGGGGGAATATAATTCGAAACACCATTCAAGGGCAACTTTCACCAACTCTCGAGTGAAATTCGTTGTGCTTCCTGTTCTCTGTTGCCTGCTCCCGTTATTGCCCGATGCTGTTGTTGCTGTTGTCGTTATTGGAGTGCAGAGTGCTACCGTCTGGCATTTTCATTTTTCCAGTTTGCCCAAAACTTGCCGCAGTGGTCGAGTCCACATTGGCAGTTTGCGACGATATCCGTCGTGGCAACGGCCTCGATACTGGTCCCGGACATACATCAGGCCAAGTTCAAATTTCCTTTTTTATGAGTGGCAAAATTGTTGCTGCTGCCACTCTTGCAGTTGTGCCCGCCTGTTGTTGTTATTATTTTGCTCAGTTTACCCCCCCCCCCCACCCCCCACCCCCTGCGACGATGGCAGAGAACATTTTCGAAAATGCCTGCCAGCCGTGCGAGAAGCGAGCAAAGAGAGCGGCGGTGAGTAGCGAGGCAAGGACATGGTCACAGCACATGGAGCAGTAGCCGCCATTGACGGCGTCGCACCTTCTGAACCACCCCCAAAGTCGACTACGACTACGATGCCAGCGACGACGACGACGACGACGACGGCGTTCAAGTCCGTCGACCCGGGCACATAACGATGCAGGCTCTGCCCGGCAGTCTCGCAACGTTTTCAACAATTTCCACATTTTATCTAACCACCCCCAAAGTGTCGACTGCGCTGCAGCGTCGACGTTGACTTGGAAAAAGGGAAAATCCTCGAGGGGGTACAGGGTGTTAAGGGGACGGGGGGAGGAATGTAAAGAGAAAGCACAGAGGTAGCAGCTCCTCCAGCTGCAGTCGCCTCTATAACCTTGTCCCGGTATATATGGTAACTTTGTTATCGAGTTTGTCGTGCACGTTGCACTAAATGTGCGTCTTCAGTGCGATTTCTCCTATTGCTTTTAATAGACGTGATTCTCCTCTCGTCTTAGTCGCAATAAAATATTTGATGAGCAATCAATTCTAGACTTTTAATTTTGTTTTATTGATGTCATTGATTTGCTTGTAGATTTTCCAGATAGAGATTAAGATCTGTTAACTAGTGTAACTGCAAGTTTTAACTGGGTTTAACTATAAGATGTTCTATTTATTAAGCTATGTTTGTGCAGTAGTGGAGCAGAGAGAGAATAAACATGCAGCAATTATAATGAATTTACTTACAATCCTTAGATTTTTTCTTGAATATATGCAGTATATATAATTTATTATCGTTAAACCTTTTTATAATCTGTAGTTCAATTGTCTTAAAGAAAACCAGACAGACAGACAGCAGACAGACTTCAATCAATCGGTTTGTCTTGTGATGCTGATCAAGAATATATATATATTTATACATATGTATATATATAATATATACATATCATATATACATATCTGATCAAGAATATATATATATATACTATACATATATATTTATTTTAATTTGTTTAATGCACATATTATTTTTAAATTGCTTTAAAACCGTCGAAAAGTACTTCAGCAAGAGCATATAAAGTTCTGCTTCTCTTTTTTGATGTCTTTCTCGTTTTGTGGCAAAGTTTTTCCTTATCTTGTTTGTTGTTTTTGTTGTCGTTTATCCGTTCTTGTTGCTGCTGTTGGTGATGCTGCTGCGGCTTGTTCGAGGCTCTTTACCTAGACAAATCACACACGTCTCAGACAAGCATAGACAGAGAGAGAGAGAGAGGGAGAGAGAGGGAACAAGGGAAAATGCCGAAACGAAACGTGTTTAACATTTTCATCGGCCTCTCTTCTCGCTCATTGGCACTTTTTAGAGTTTTGTTTTTGGCTTGATTTTAAACAATTTTTCTTGTTGCTCTCCGTAGAGCTGTAACCCATTGCGGATAAGGAAATCCCAGAGAAAACGACGAGAAAAAACAACAACAACGTAAAGAGAAAATTGTTTTTCTTTTGCTTTAATTTCGGTAATTTTTCTTGTGCCAAAAGAAAAATCGAGTTGTCGTTCGTTTTCTGGATTCGAGCCCCCAAAAACGGATTTTTGGGGGTTGATTTCGTGTTGCTTCTGTTTCGGTTTCTGCCTTCGCCTTCGCCTTTTGCCTTGTACTTTACTTTGTTGTATGTTTATACGCTACGCGTTTTTCCCAAGATTGACTTTGACATTAGCCCCAAACGCGCACAGGGAAACACATCTACTATGGAGGACTTGGGCCACGCTATGCTCTCTGGGCGCAACGGGGAGCTTCTCGCTTTCGACACGCTTCGCCATCGCCATCGTCGTTTGTCGTCCTCGTGGCTCGTGTTGTTGTTGTTGTTGTTGTTGTTGTTGTTGTTGACGTTGTCCGCCATGTTGTTTTATTTTAGCACATTTACGTCATAATGGCATTTCCTTCCGTTGCCTTTTTTTCCTTTTGGCTTCTTCCTTTGACTTTTCCTCTTTCCCGGCTCCACGCAATTTGATGTCGCCCTTCGTTCTTCTTCTTCTTCCTATGCTTGTTGTCGTTGTAATTTTCATTGTGTCTGCTTTGGGGTAGAAATTTATCAGGTCCTGCTTTAATTTAGCTTCGTCTTTCTCCTTTTTTTTATCGTCCCCTCCCGTAATTGCTGTGCTTTATTGTTGTTTTCGTTTGTCATTATTCTTTCTCTCTGTCGGCCTTCTCGACTATTTTTTAGCACACTTCTTTTTGTTGCTTATTTAATTTGATTTCATTTTGATTTTTATTAGTTCCCTCCCCTTCCTCCCCTTCCCACTCTCTTTCCCTTTAGCCTAACACATTGGCCCCATTTTGTGTCTCTCTGTTTGCCTGTTTGTCTGTTTGCCTGAGCATTTGTAGGCGTCGGCTTCCTTTGTTAGCCCGCAATCGAGCAAATATTTAAGCCTGCCCTACACATATACAGAGAAAGAGGGAGAGTGGGAGGGATCCCTCTCTGCACTCCACTGCAGTCTTCTATTCTTGTTGGCAATTTAAGTTTCTGTCAGTTTGTCCCTGGCAGAACCCTCGCTCGAACCCGACAAACCGCATTGACAGCAGGCAGCCAGGCAGGCTGGCGGCATTGACAATGATTGATTACCAAATGGAAACTGTTCGGGCTACCGCAAGAACACAAGCAGAGCGCCCCACCATCCACACCCCATACACACATTCCTATTCCTATTCCTATTCTCATTCCCAATCTCATCCCCGATCCCGTTTACAATCCCCACCTGCTGGCGCACATGAACCTGCTGCCGTCGGCTTATCGCAGCCCACGCAACAAAAAAATATTTCATTATCTTTTTGCTCGTTAGTTTGTCCCTCCCCCCCTTCTCCCTCTCTCCATCTCCCTTTCTCTCTCTTTCTCTCTCTCTCTCTCTGTCGCTCCATTGCGCTCTCAGCTCGTTCAGTTTTTCCACAAGTTAATTGTGATTACACGTAGATAGTCGCACGATTAGATTCAATTTGTGCGTCTCTCTCTCTCTCTCTTTATCTCCCTTTACCCCCATCACTCTCTCCCTCTTTTGTCCCCTGTCTGCACTCTATTCGCTTATCTGGCAGCGGCTTTAGCTTTTACATTGTATCGAATCTGATTTTTATGTACATAGAAATTGTGTTTCGTTTGATGGACAAAAAAATCGGTTGATTTTGTAATTTTAGTTGTACACCAAATTGAAGGCAATTATGGGACACGAGGTGAACTGTACTGATAAGGCACCTTCCCCATTTACCCCACAGTACCGAGATTTATGAAGAGCCTCTCACTGAATTGTGCCATAGAACTTAACCATTTGACAGTTGGTTGAGATTTACGATGATCAAAATGAAATTTCTAATCTGGCTTCGTTTCTGTCGTGGACTAGAAAGGTGTTATATTAATATAGTAGTTGCTAACCCCAAATTGTGGCTTATATATATTATATAAGTATTTTACTACTTGATATGTTCAGCTTAGTCGAGGCATTGAGTTAAGATGTAAATAATTTGCTTAATACTTACACTCAATGTTAAACTAGATTTTTATGATGGTTGTAGGCGTGGCAACTAGCATTTGGTATATGCGTTAGCTAAGTATACCCTATAAGAACCTACATACCAAGTATGGTATCTCTAGCTCTTATAGTTACTAAGTTAAAGACGTTCATACAGACAGAAACATATACATTTACGTTGTATGGTCTCCCTTTGATTATTATTATTTTGTTATTGAAGTTACTAACATTAAATTGTTGTTTATATTTGAATACATACATTTTTTACCTAACTTATTTCCCTTTTTGACTCATACAGTATTCTTCTCAGATATTTATTACCCAACTCGGCTTGATTCTTCCTTTCACACTGGCAACTCTACAGGGTAAACTTAGCCCAGTTGACATGTACAAATGGGGCACCTCAAGAGGCTCCACTGTGTGTAGTGTGTACTCCAGTTATTCCCATTATCATGCCCATAATTTCGTCACATCTGACTGGCATCTGTTGGGGCGGGTTGTCCCTCGTCAAGTCAAGAAGGGGGCATCGTGTGAAGAAGATTTAGTCCCGAAAATGTTGTTGTGTATTTCAGTTGACAATCTTTATTAATCAATTAAACTAAACTAGGAGGGAGACAAGGGGGAAGCCTAATGTGTCGTACTCCTCTTTCGATTCTGTAAGTAATCAAATTAAAATGCAAGCATGTGTTTTTTCACAGCGCCCTTGTCGGGTGCGTCCTAGCATCCGCTGCAATCCCTGGGGGATTACCCACAGTCGTGCAGACGTCGCTCAGTCGTCGACGACGACGGTTGACAAAAGCGTTGACAGCTTGGGACGAGCTCGAGAAAGAGGAACACATCAACCAGTCCCGCTCCCGCTTCCCGCAGTGGGAACTCGTCGCGGCTGAGGCGCTTGACAACGGCATTTAATCAATCAATTTTGAACGGTAATCAAGCGGGCAGCTTAAACTAAAGTAGGGGATGTCAGGGGCCGGGGCTCGTTCTAGGGATCGTAATGGAACTGTTGGTTGAGCTGCTGAATTTGATTGATTGGCTACTTGGCTCAATGGATCACCGCCAGCTTCGTCGGCCACGCCACGCACTTTGCAAATCGTTTAATTTCGAAATTATAAATATTCAGCAGCAGCAGGCGGAGACGAGATGAAAAACAGCTGCCATTGAGTGATTAACTAGATTCGCAGCTTTTAATGTAATTAATTTTGCACGGCACAACAGAAGAATTGCACAAGATTTTGTGGCTATAAATAGGGTACAGTCTGTGCAAAAAAGGAAAGGACTTCACGTTCAGTAAGCTTTTTATAATTATAACCTTAAGATTATAATTCCTACGGAAATAAGAAAAGGAAATACTAGGCGAAGAAAATTGAAACCTTAAGCCTACATATAATTCCTGAAGACGTTGAAAGAGGGAATACCATAAAAAGGGAATTGAAACCTTGGGATTGTAATTCCTAAAGAAAATATTTCTTAAGATTACAATTATAATAGGAAGATGGTGTCAAATTGTAATGAAAAAGGAATAGAAAGTACTTTTCGTTTAGCTCATAACTCTTTTCAATGACAAATAAAAATAATGCTATAAAAAGACTCGATTTCTAGCAAATGTAGATATATTTCTTAGTACCATAAATGCTTTTTAATTAAAATTTAGGAGAGAAAGTTTAAATTCTAGAACCAACTCCTCCTTCTGTCTGTTTCTCATTTATTCTTTTCATCATTCACTCCCAATTACTCAACACTTCAGATACTTTTTCAATTGCTTCTTTGAGTACTATATGTCACCTGTGCACAGGTCACTGTGTGTGCCTAATTTGTCTGCCCTGTCCTCCACATATCCCACTACTCGCCCCACTGTGCGACACTTGACATATGTCATGCCGAGTGAGTTGCGAGAGAGTTGAGTGTTTTGTGAGGCACTTCTCGGACTTCTAATTGCCTTGCACAGCTGCTGTGGACTGATTACAGTCGATTCATTATGAGGGATCACCCACAAGCACAGACTGGGGAGAATGAGACGATACCCTACACTGTAGTGTGCTTTGTGTTTCGGTAATTTGTTTCACGCTATTTAATTATGAAATTGGAAAACGTTATAACGATGACAATAAGCGATCAAAATAGTTTAAACAACGATCGAATGCTGGTTTTACGGTTACGATTATGCAAGGCCCCTAGAGACATCTGCATAAATAATACGTTGGAGCTCTCGGTCTACATATGTAACATATGTATGTGTGTGTGTGTGTGTGTGTATTTGTCGTCTAACACTTTTTTGACGGCACCTTTTGATCTGCCAGCGTCAATTTAGTTTTTTCTACTCATTGTTTTTGTTGTCGCCAGCGAATTCCAATCAAACGTAGACCCCCACACTCCCCCTAGATAGACTGTGCTGGGTTTCCCCTCACCTCTCCCCCTCGCACGACACTTGACTGTCTGCGTATCAAAGACAAAAAAGCCGACAACGCTGTAAAAATTTGTTGATATTTGTCGCTCTCTCTCTCTCTCCCCCTCTGTAAAGTTGCTGCAAAAGTTTTCGCCAACAAAGATAAGCGAAATAGTTGGCAACGCGGCCAGAAATTGGTGCTCCCTAGAAAAAAAGGCCAAGTTTGTTTGGCTGAATAAAGATAGTCTATATATGTTCTGGTATATGAATAATAATTACCTGCAGTTGTTGCTGTTATTTGTTGCTCTTCTTTATATAGAAATTTATGCGATAAAAGTTTGTCTACTCGAGGAGCTACTGCAGAGAGAGAGACACAGATACTTTTCATAACTCACATTAATGCTTATTAATTTTTATTGTTATTATTTGTAGCCCATAATTAATTGTCTATTTGTCTGTTGTTGGTATTTTTATTGCCTCGAAACCGAATACGAATACGAATCTGAACGAACCCAAACCAATTCGAGGTGCTAACTAAATGAATTCGTTTTATTTGTCGTTTCTGCTTTTGTTGCTTTGAGATTTTAATGAAAATTAATGCGGGATTTTTTCTTTCTTACTCTTGGAACTTGCTTGGCTCGCTTGCTATGGGTTTATTATGCAAATTGCTGATGGTTTTATTGAAAACAGCAACACTTTGTATATAGAGAAATTATATGTTTTGGCGCTATACGATTTAAACAATTTGCATTCGAATTCGACTTGTCGTGAATGTCGTAGGCGTTGAAAGACTCTTTCTGAAAAGCCAGAGAAAGAATTAAATATCTTTGATGCAGATACAAACATGTATTTGGGTTTTTATTTACTTGTTGACCTATAAAACTGAATAAAAGAATATCTAAAGAAACAAATACATAACATTTTAAGTTAACATGCTCGTTTTCTCTGCAAGAATTTGTCACAAAAATATAATTGTCTGCCAATAACTTTGCCTACTTTTTTTGTTCAACGATATTTCAAATTTTTAAGAGACTTTTTAAAGATATTTCAAAAGATTTGAATACTCTTGATTAGAGAAGGGCGAGGGCCTGTTTTTTGAGGCCCGGCCCAGCCCGGAACTTTTTTAAAGGGCGCCAGGCCCGGCCCGAACCAGATTCGAATTTGTGAGACCCGGCCCGGCCCGGAACTTTTTTAAAGGGGGCCTTGCTTGGCCCGGTCCGAACCAGACTCGAATTTTTGAGGCCGATATCGATTAAAACATCATTATATTTTTACAAGCACGCCGGGCCTTCCGGGCTTTTAACCCTAGGCCCGGGGCCCGACGGTAAAAGGCCCGGTAGCTGGTTTTAGGTTTAATGTCGAGGCCCGGCCCGGCCCGCACGCATCTGTACTCTTGATAAGGGCATAGAAAAAGATACTCACTTATGAAGTGTATATGCTGATAATACATATTCTTGACAAGTGTTTTTCCTAGCTTTCTTAGGTACCTGTTTATAATGTCAGGATACGTATTCTTAGTCTCAATTATGACGATTGATTTATTATATTTTATGTAAAGTCTTTCATGAGTTATAACACACTCTTTACTCATTTGAAAGTTCTGCCAAATGAACGCATAAGTAAACATATAGAGAATATACGTACATATGCTCAATATATACGAATAATTATCTATGCTATTCTTATAAAGTATCAATGTTCCGCGCTGTATATCTGTACACTGAATTATTTAGGTTTTTGCAGGAGCTGCCTTAAAGGTGCCTTGTAGTGAAGGAACTGCGGAAATTGAGTTTATTTCAGAAATTGAGGAAATATATAATAAAAGGGAGAAGCGACAACAACAACAGTTGTGATAGTTGTGTTAAGAGTCCTTGTCACTGCTGTGCAGGCCGCCTCGACAGCTATGGAAACTGGCAGCCAAAAAGTGCAGCTACATTTAGTTTTAGTTGCTGCTGCAGGAAGCATTAGGCGAAGGGGAGGAGTATAAGGGAAGAGAGGGAGTGTAAGGGGCGAGGACTGTGCAGGCAGCACTTGCTGCCAAATTATTGCTGTGCCAGAGGACAGCAGGTCCTGGTCCTGTGTCTGATAGTGGTGCTCGTAGTCCTCGCTGTTCATGCTCCTACTGCTGTTCCTGCTGTTGATTCTACTACTGCTGCTGCTGGTGTGCCTGCTTGCCACAGCTTCTGCTGCTGTGCTTGCTTGCCATTGCTCCTGCTGTTGCTCGTGCCGACGACATTATTGCCACAAAATGTCACACCACAGTTGGCGCCCGGCTCTGAGCCTGGTGTCGCATCCTTTGGTGTTGCTTGCTCCGTTAGTTGTCGTCGCACTTCATTTGAAACTTCATTACACCAGCACGTTGCAGTTGCACCTCTAGCTGTGTGTGTGTGTGTGTCTGTGTGCAGCGTATGTGTCCCAACAGGCGTTGCCAACTGTGGAAATTCAGTTGGAACCATTGTCGCGTCGTGCAGCATAATTGAAAAATTATTTTTATGGAAATTCGCACAAACAAGGCGCACATACAGACACAGACATACAGACACTGGCACATACTGGCATACTGTGTGTGTGTGTGTGTGACACACACTCATAAGCACACACACGCGCTTGGCCGCACGCACAAATACTTGAAAATTTAATAAACTTTTTACGCACCATTAAAAAAATCAACCGCGAAACATCAAAAGTCAATTTGTGTTATTTTAAAAACTTTTAATGCACGCACCAAGCACCCCTTCCCCCCTCGCAGCCTGCAGCATGTTGTCAAAGGGGCGTGGCATGCACGAGAGAGAGAGAGAGAGGGAAATGAGAAAGGACATGGCCAGATAAATGTGGCAATTTTCCGCTTTTGCGGCGTTAAATTTTAATAACGTCCCGCCAGCAAAATGGCCATTGACAGGCATCCTCTCAGCTGCCCCTCTCTGCCCGTCTCCCTCTCCCCCTCCCTTCGTTGAACTAACCATCTGTCTGTCCATCAGGCGCGTCTGTCTGTCAGTCAGCTTGTGTGTCCGCTAATAGTTGTGCGGTTTGTTGTTGGTTTTTCGGCCAATTATGAAAATGACAGTCTCCCCTCACCTTCTACTCCCTCGCTCGCTTGACTAGCCCCATGGCCAATGGAGCCTAATGCGATTTGCATGTGGCGGCGATAAAAGCCAACGACAGCAACAGCAGCAGGCAGCGCCAAAAATTATTTTGATTAACTGACGTTAATCGGTATCGCTCTACGGGAAATGCAAAAATGGCAAAACATTTTTGCGAAAATTGATTTTTATAAAGTGCGAGTTTTATTTATTTCTGTTGCTGTTCAAAATCAAAAAGCGTTTGGCAAACAAATGCAATTTAAATTGTTGTCAGTGTGAGCCACAATATGTGAAATGTATTTAAATATTGCTGCAGTGGGAGGGAGGGGGTAGGGGCAGGGACAGCAGGCATGTGTAAGCGCAAGTGGAGCATAACGAATTTGCATCTGTTGCCTGGGGGTAAAAATATTTATGTACTTGCGTTGTTCACTTCCAAGTGGACTGTCTGTCTGTCAGTCTATCTGTCCATCTGTCTGTGAGCCACTTGAGCGAGAGGAGATAAAAACCAATCAAAATGAAAATATACATACATATATACATATATATAAATATAATAATATGCCATTTGAGGTTGTGTCGCAAGTGAAGTGCAAAAATATTTTCATTTACAGTGCTGCAAATTGACGTGTCAAGAAATGCAAATTTATCGATATGCAGAAACAAAAGAATCAAAGAAATTGCTGAAATTGAGTTCTTAATTAAGTAAGAAAAATACAAGAAATAAGTTAGTTAAAGATAAGGACTATAGTTAACTTTTTTAATTCTTTTTTAACCTTACAAATCTATGACTTTTATATTGATATCATTGAGAACGGTTTGTTTAACAGATTTAACTGCTCTCACTTCGATGAATCAAAGAAAATGTCAAAGGGAAGTTTCTTATTCAATATACTATAATAAAATGTGAGTAGCATAGTTGATGATAAAGCTATAGGTTTAATTTTAAATTCATTTTTAACCTCACAAATGTTACTTTTCTATTAATATCATTAACAACGCTTCGGATTTCAGACTTAACTGTGTTGATCCTGTTCGGATTCAGACTTAACTTTTCTGACATAGAATCAAAGAAAATGTCAAACTGGAGTTCCTAATTCAATATAGTATGAGTATCATCGTTAAAACTGAAACTATAAGTTCCTTTTAAAGTTTAATGTGTACCAAAATCGGTTACTGCACTAAAAATATATTTTAATATAAGCTCAACAACATTTTTAGCTATTTTTGTGCTGATGAATAAAAGAAAAACACTGACATTAACTTTCTAATTGAAGCAGAAATATATTCCAAATAGAATCTTGCAATAGTTCAGTTTTAACCAGTTTAGTTTTAACCTCACAAATAGGAATATCTTTCACAATAGGTTGCTAAACATGCTTAGCTGCTTTTGTCTTGTTCTTTTCCCTCTATAAAAACATAATTATAACAAGCCATAGAAGCTCAATCAGTCGCTTTGATAGCTCTATTCGTTCGCGCCTACCTTATACGGTCGGAAAGTCAATAAGAGTCAATTTCAAGTGACAATTTTAATTTCATCAACGGACAAATTCCGAAAAAAAGCCTCTTAAGAAATTATCGAAACAATTTGCCCACGCAAATGAGAGTGCGGGCGAGCAAGGCGGACAGAAAGATCTTCGACGTTGTCGTTGTCTACAGAGACTGTGGAAATCAACAACAACGAGGCATGACAAAATTGAGCTGCTGTCAATAGATGACTTCCCACCTCCCCTCCTCGCCCTTACCAGACTCCTACCTCAGTCAGCCAACAACAATGTATGTAACTCGAGACGACTGAGAGAAGGCGTTGAAATTGTAGAATGACGAGGTCGTGTCCCCCCTGGCCGGGACGGACGTGAGCGGGCAACAAAGCTGCGGCTTAGACAGCTCACATGGCGTGGGGCACAAAGTCTCAGCGAGATGTTGCAGATGCTGTGGATGCTGTTGCTGCTGCTGTTGTTGTTGTTGTTGTAGCCCAATGTAAACAAGACCAGAAAGGTGTGTAAATAATGCGTAAAAATAATAACAATCATAATTTGTGTTGACTCTTTTCGAGTTGTTTCTCCAGCCACAACTTCAGCCTCAGCTTTGAGGCTCCAACCAGCTCAAGTACTCAGTCGGCACACTGTGCTGGACTTATAATTAAGCGTAGCTGTTGAAATGTTTGCCCACACCGCCAGAGAGGGAGACGGAGGAGACTCAATTCAATTACCCGCACATTTTCCAGCTTCCAAAATATACGAAATTGCTTAATTCTGGCAAACCAGTTCCCTCGGGCCCGTACCAAGTTGGTTGCCTCGCGTCGTATCCATTTAAGTCCATGGCAACAACAACAAGTTGCAAAAAAAAAAACGCAGATACCAAAATGCTAAAATGCAGCTATGTACATCAGAGAGCGGCAGGCGGCGGCGGCAAGTGGCAAGCAGCAAGCGAGCAGAGAGCGTGTGGCAAGTAGCAAATGGTGCTAATGACAAATGAGGGGTCAGCGTCGCGTCCATTTTTGGGATATTCAGCTATTCGGGTATTTGGCTCTTGACGTGGCGGTTGTCACGCCACTTGACCAACTTGACTGGCGGCCACTCGACGCGCCAAAGCTTCGCACTTAAGCTGCCTGCCTGCCTGCCTGGATGTGATTAGAGGAGATAGATGGCTGCATGGGACAGCAGAGACAGTGGAGCATACGAAATGATGTTGTGGCTGCACAGATCATAATGCTCATGCAAAACAAGTAACAAAGCAACCATTCAAAGGCAAATCATAGTGTGGCGGAGGCGGTAGGCGTGGTAGCTGAAACTCAAATCAAACATTAGCTGTGTATGGTATACAGGCACCTTCATGCTGAATATGACGTCTCTTGCTCTTTTGCTAGCTGAGATTAGCGCGCTCATACAAACAGGTATGGCTTATTCAACTAGGTAAGTGAAAGGTATTGCAAAGAGAAGACAATGAAAAATCCGTACTGCAAAAAGTAGCAAAGCCCCCTTTTAAAGGCCAAAAATAAAGCAAAGCAGGGGCTGTAGGTGTGTCAGCTAAAAATTTAATTAAACATTTGTTGTGTATGTCAAATAGGCACCTTCATGCTGAATATGATGTCTCTAGCTCTTTGAGTGGCTGAGATAAGCGCGTTCATACAAACAGGTATGGCTAAATCGAGAAGTCTGTGTGTGCTAAGCAAGTGCAAGGTGTTGCAAAGAGAAGAAAATTAAAAACCCTTACTGTAAAACAAGTAACAAAGCACCCTTTCAAAGTCAAATTATAGCAAAGCAGGGACTGTAGGCGTGTCAGCTGAAATTGAAATCAAGCAATATCTGAATATGGTATAGAGGAACCTTCATGCTGAATATAATGTCTATAACTCTCGCGTTCATACGAAGAGGTATGGCTAATTCAACTTGCCTATGTATGCTAAGCAAGTGGAAGTTGTTTCTACTATTGAAACAGTTAATAACAATTCAAAAATCCTTCATCTGAGCAACCTATAAACGTACTAAGCTCTTTGATCTAAATATACCTTGTTCTTCATTGAAATTTCAATACGAAAACCATTCAGCCATAATCTAAATGGTGTTTTAAGCGCTCAATAAACAAGCAAAAACTTGCCGAAATAGATGATTATTTCTTAGATTTCTCTGCAGAATAACTAGTCTAGATATTATCGTTGTTATTATACCACTAGCTGCATATTCCGCAGGCTGCTACTTGTTTTGCTTCTGGCACTGAAGGTCATTCGTGGTGGTGGTGGTGGTGGTGCTGCTGCTCAGCTTGCGCCTATCTCTGGCTTAGGATCGTAAACCATTAAAGACGATGCCGCTTCCATTATAATATACACTTACAATAGTGTCATTGCCCAGCTGCCTACAGTCTTCTTCAGTCATGGGGGAATCTGTCTGTTTGTTGGTCCTCGCCTTGTGCTTATGTAATGCCAGCAAGTAGAATAAGAGGGAAAGAGAGAGAGAGAGGAGGAAAAGGAAAAAATGGCCGCAAAAAATGTGAAATATTTAAGGCAAAGTGTCACATAAAAATGACTTATCTGCTTGTATCAAGTGGCGGGCTGGGAACGCAAATGGAGGCCGTTTAGAGGAGTCGCCCCAGCTTGCCACGCGCTGAAAATTGTCAAACGGCACATTTGGGAGGGCAACACAGTTGGCAAGGGTGTGGCAAGGGGGAGGGTTGCTTTTGGGCAGATTGCCCTGCAGCACTGGCTGGCAGAAGAGGGAGCAATCGAGGCCGTTGTCTTATCTTTATGCCAAATCCAGTTGGGATTAATTGGCGTACGCGAGAGTTGAGAGTTGAGAATCTGCAGTGTGTAATTTAATAATGTGGGGTAGGCCAAGCTATACAGAGACTGGGACAGAATCTCGCCTCTCTTATCGTTATCAGTTACCCTTGTTGTTCTTGTTGTTGTTGTTGCTGTGGAGCCAGTCATGCAGTCTGTCATTCATTCATTCCAACAACAGCCATTCAAGTGGCCCGCTCAATTTGCGCTGCTTAAATCGCATTAAATTGCGCGCTGCTGTCGCTGCTGTTGCTCGCTCTCTTGCTGTGCTGTGTCAGCATACAATTCACTGGCACTGTAGCTGTAGCTCGACTACATGCTGTATAGAGATAGACATACATATATCCGCTTCTAAATTGAGTTTTAGTGCATGTTTACCCACGCAAATTGCTCGACTGACTTTGCCATAAATCTAACTAAGTGCGGACTGGAGACAGACAGCCGCGCAGGGTATCAGCGTCGACTCATATGCCTTGCCAGCAGCGTAGGCAAAAATATATATTATAAGTATTATGTACTTGACTATTTATTGCTGACAATGGACCCAAAGCAGAGACACGCAGATAGTGAGACAAAGAGACAGACAGCCACATGGAGAGTGCCAGCAAAGTGGAGCAACTGCATCAACTGTGGCGCGGCACAGTTTCAAGCGCCTCTTAATTACTGTGAGCCAGACAGAGGGACAGACAGACAGACAGACAGTGAGGCAGTTCAGTCAGCGCACGCTTGGCGTCGGCTTCAACTATCACAACATATATGTATGTAAATGTCGGGGCTGTAATTCGATTGTGCTAAATTGTTGCATAAAGTTGCGTCGCGAGGGCGCCCAGAAAGGTGTGTGAAACCTGCACGAGATCAAAAAATTTGTTATGTAGATTTTATTGGTGGATACAAATTGCTATTAGAGTGGTAACTGTTCGATATGTTGTAATGTTAAGTTGAAGGAAAGGCCAAAGATAATAAAATATGAAGGAAATAAGACTTAAGGCTTATACAGTAATAAACATTATACATTCTTATAGAACTCATTAAGTTTGAGTACAACTACAACTTGAGTATTGTAATTAGTAGGAACGTCTCTTGTATCTAAAAATCTTCATTATTTACTTATTATTCGTATTAATTTGATATGTATCTAAGACAAAGAGTAGAATGAAGTTATTATATAACTCAGACTGGTGTAGATAAGTTGCTGATCTATACCAAAGATGTTCAATAGAATAAAACAACTAAATAACTTACACTGAAGTCCATAAGTTGTGGTATTTTAAATACAGTAAATGGTTTAAGAGGGAAATTAACATGTATTGATAAGACTGTTTTTAAATAATTTCAACAGTGTATTATAGACATTTTTAAAAGATATGTATTATAGAAACTTCCCACAGGTTCTTGTATATAAAATTTCACTTTATTTATATTAAGTATAATTACTTATTGCAGTAATACAGAACATATGTACATACAAATATGCAAAGTTTAACCAGAAAGTTGTAAGAGTGAGAGACGGAAAAACCGAGTGACGCTGATTAAGAATATCGGTATATAGTATAGAACTTGGATCACATTTTTTAAATATACCAATATAAAATGTATCTATTATCTATCTGTATATAAATTTCTCAGTCTACATCGATATGTATTTAAATATGTATTAATATAAATATACATATGTATATGTTAATTCACACAGTCGGATTATTTTTACAACTTAACAGACAATTAATTCTTTCGTTTTATTTGAGCATATTGTCATTACTCAAATTGTAGGCTGAGACTGTTATTAGTTTTGGCATCAATTGCTTGCAAGCAGTTTCACGTTGCACTGTCTCGCCCACTGTGCCTGCCCACTGTGCTCAAGCACGAATGCAAATAAAGCTCACTGCAAAAGGCAATAGGCTAATTAAAAGCATTTGCCGACTAGTTTGACTCGCATATTCTGTGTTTGCTCTCACTAAGCTGTGGGCGGAGCAGTTGCAGTTGCTGTTGTTGTTGTTGCAGTTACTGTTGTTGCAGTTGCTATTGTTGCTGCTGCCGTTGGTGTCATCAGTCGGAATCAGTCGCAGTTTGCATTGCGCGTACAGTTTTGAGATGCAACTGGATTTCTATGTCAATTAAGCGACAGTTGGCAGATGACACTGGCGCCCACCCACCCATGCCAGTTGACAGAGTGGAGGGGGCGTGGCTGGGCAGCAGCAACAGCAGCAGTCACAAGTCACTTGTCAATGCACTTGACTTATTTTCCAAGTCGACTCGGGGAATGCAAAATTGTTTACAACTTTGGCATTTGCATACAAATTGCTTGGGGAAAATCTTTTCAGAAATCAGAGCGCATAACAAATGACAAAAGCAAAGAAAAAGAACTACAACAACAACAGGTTTTAGCCGGCAGCGAACACAGAGAAAGGCATTAAAAAAGCTTAGGAAGCAAAGGAAAGTGTTAATGATGACGATATGTCATTGTCAGTGCCAGCTGTCTGTGCTGAGAGTAGCTGACGAGTGTCAAAGGGAGTGTGGGGAAGGAAGGGGGGAAGGGGAAGTAGTGTTGGTCTCGGAGTCTGTGGCCAGAGTGTGCAGATCTTCCATCATAATCAAGAGCAGAAGTGACGGGGGCGAAAGTCCTGGCACGGACACACGCGGCGGATGCGCAATGCCTTGGGGTGGAATCAATAAGCGGCTTTGCGTGTGAGGAATTACACAAAGACCCCATTCAAGCCGAAGTGGCAAAGCACTCAAATGATGGCAGGAGGGGGGGGGATGCCGCAGACCGCCCACGGTTCGGCCAGCTCATAAATTAGCTCCCATTCCTGGGGCATACGAAAAGATAACCCCAAAACAAATCAAAGGAAAAGACAAAGACCGAACCCAACAGGACGCATAATACACGCAGGAGCCGAGAGCGCGAAAAGCAAGAGCGAAATTTGCATGTAGCACTAAAATAAAATTTAATTACGCTTGTCGCCTGTCAGTCCTCATTAAGCGGGACAAGGGGGACGACAGTGGGCAACAGGAGGAGCAGCAGTAAGTCCGGCCTGGCAGCGCCAAGTGCTGGGACGAATTACACGAATTCAATTAAGGCCCAAGTGGACGCCAGAACGGACAATCTGCCGCTGCTCCCTCTACCTCTACTTTTGCCTGTCCCTGTCCCTGTCCCTGTCCATGTCCGTATCCGCGTTCGTGTCCTGACAGGTGTGAGGACTTACCAAGCAGAAAGCTTAGACAATGAATTAAGTGGATTTGGATGGGATAAGCCCAGCAGCAACTGATAGCGGAAGGGAGTGAAGCGAAATTGACTGTGATCAAATCGATATAGGTAGAATGGGGGAGAAAGAATGGGATTGAGGAAGAGCAGGAAGAGGAAGATGAAGAGAATGAGGTAGAGAAAAGAAATTGAACAGACAAATTACTTGACATACATTGAAAAGTAAAGTAATTGGAAAGGTAAACATGAAAAATCTTTGATTTAATGTGAAGGGAAAGTGCAGAAATAATATTTATTAATAATTATATTATCTATATTTTTAAAAAGAATATAAATTATTGAAAATACTCACTCTGTGTACCATTTTACTATAATTATTTGCCTTATCCTTATCATTGCCTAATCGTGGCACCAATCTGATATTTTATGTAGAAACTGCATTCTTCTTTTAATATTTTTCACTTCTTATTGCAAGATTAAAAATTTATTAAGATATATACTAATTATATAATTTGGATATGATAGTTTATTGTGTTTCTTTAATTTATAAATGTTTTCGCAGAATTTCAGTCTGTTCACTTGGCTTTCTCAAAGTGATAGTGACGCCGTCCCTTCTCTTCAGCGTTACTCAACACTCTCTTATCGATAGGAGTATCGGCAGGGCAGCGTAAACTAAATTACACTTAATAACATAAGATTTAACATAATAACATATAGCTTAACAGAAATGAACCTTTGGTAGAAAATCTAGTATAATCAATTTCATTAAATTATAGTATTATTTATATTATATGTACATATATTAATTCCATAACAATTATAGTAATCACTTATAGAAACTTCAACGTACCTACCTCATTTGCCAGTTCAGTTAAGATTGAGACATCTGTGGGTTTATCAACAGAGCCTAGTTGATTCAGCTGTAGAGAGGGGGCAGGGAAAACTTTTCAGTTTTTCTCTCGAGCAAGTGACAAATTAACTCGTAGCTTGAGTTGGCTTCAGTTCGCAGCTGTTGGTTATTGGGCCGTGATGGACAAACAATTTCCATCGCCAGGCAGTCTAATGAATTGATAAACATTTCGCTTAGGCAACTCTCCAGAGTTGTTGCAGTTGAGCTGGGCAACAGCAGAACTCGACAACAGCTGCCCCAGAATGAATTATAGCAGCAGCAGCCATGGCGAAACTTTTGCATTATTTTATGAAATTTTTGTTAAACAAATTTGTTGCTCGTCGCAGTTGTTGCTGTTTGTGTGTTATTGCTGTTGTTGCTCTGCTTAAGTGTAAACAGTGAAGAGCCAACTGGGAAGGGGAACAGGGCAGTGGAAAGGGGGGGAGGGTTTGCCTGTCGAAAGTTGCGCAGTTTCTGTCACATGCGTCCCAGGCACACACACACCTGAGAGCAGTAGCAGAGGCAAAGCAGGAGCTGGAGCAGCAGCAGTAGGGCAGGTACTGGGCAGATAGAAGCACACGAGTCCCCTTGCCACTCATCCTCCCCCTCTCCCCTCCCCCTCTCTAGTCTCATCGCTGTACTGTAAGTATGGTATTATAACTTTTTTCACGGCATAATTTATGCGCACTTTATGCAAATTTTTTCTATAAACCAACGATGCTAACCATGGCGAGGGGCGGCAGAGGAGGGAGGCGTGGCAGAAAGGATGTGTGGAACGGATCGTTCGTTGTGTCAGTTGTGTTGGTGTTTGCAAAATGTAAACTGTAAGCGGGTTTTGCTAGCAGGGGGAGAGAGGAAGGGCAAGAGAAAAGAGAGATTTGGCAGGGCAAGCTCTACGTAAACGCCCGTAATTATACATTTTTGTGTTCTCGGCGTAAAAGTTTTTACACTCAGGTTGAAGTTGGCTCCCATAGGTGCCGGCCCCCCAATAGAGAGAGAGAGAGGAAGAGAGAAGCGCTTAATTTTAATGAAAAAAGTTGGGCAAGTGGCGCGTGCCAGGCAAGTTCTAATTGATTTTCAGATTGATATGCAAAACAGCGTGTCCAGAGCACAGTTCCGCCTCCTGCCTGCCCCTCCTCCACCACACTGCCGCTATAAGGCTTATTCCCCTGAATGAGTTTATCCAACAGCAGTTGACAGCAAACTTTCGAATTTGGCATATGGAATTTCAATTAAAATGCCTACGATATGCCAATGACAATTTGATTGCAATTTGTTTGTGTTTTTCTTTTGTTTATAATGTTTTTTCGTCATTAAATTGCTGTTTGATTGAACTCTATGAAAATAATCTCACACTAAAGTTATTGATGCCATTTTAAAGCATTCAAATCGATTCTTGTTGATCTCTGAAAATCTGTGGCAAACTGGACTAAAGCCAATTAGTTTTATAAATTTATAAACTGGCAAATTAAATAGATTTTCGGAAAAACTTTGATTGCATTAAATTACAAATGAACCAAAATGAATGTGTGTAATAAATATGATTTATTTTGAATTTAAATAAATTTACCAATTATTTATGTTAGTTGAAATATTCTGGTTTTTTTTATTTTGTATACGAAAATATGTTGCAAACTGGTTTTTTTTAGACCTTAATTCGTAAATGAAATTGACATTTTTATGAATTTATATTAAATGAAAAGTATAGCAGAATATTGAATTATCTGTTGGAATGTTACACAAAAAACTGCATGTGTGAACGAAAAATATTGTATGATTTGTTTACTGTTTGAAAGGTAAGCCAATTATTGGTGACAACTTTAACATTTTGACATATGTTGTAACTTTAATTGAAGCTAATTTATCTTGATGAGAATATAAACGTATTATGTTAAGGTTGAAGTATTAATAATTATTTATTATAATTTCTTACACTGCAAAGCGAATAATATAGGAATAAATATGAATAAGTTGAAATATTACTTATCATTTATAAGAATTATTATCGTCGCAATTCTTATTATTTTATTATAATGATAAAGAACGTTTATGTCTGTCTTTATTGTTTACAATAATAACAGATTTACTTGAATAACAACTGTGTTGATATGAGCAAAACTAAATGCTGTGCTGCCTTATCATTTATTGCAACTCTATATGATACATTGTATTACATTGTACATTTGTAGTCGTTAAAATCAGTCTTTAAAAAACCTTTTGCATAGTTAATGCCAAATGAACCGTTAGTTCCATAAAAATGCCCGCTACATTGCCTTTTCCTTTCCGCTATTCAAGCTGTTGTTATTGTTGTTGTTGCAACTCCAACATCAACTCCAGCCCTAGATCCATTCGCACCAGCTGCACTTTAACTAAACTCTAATGCAAAATTCATGGTCGGAGCAAAAAACCCAGCAAAAAGGAGGAGAGAGAGAAGAGGAGGGACTGCTCTGCATTTAATATGCAGTGCAACAAAAATGAGCAACGACTATGGCAAAAGGAAAAAGGCAGTCAGCAAGAGAGGAAGTGCCAGAGAGGGAATACAGAGAGGACTACAGAGGCGAAGAGTGAGGGTGTGTGAGAATGAAGAATGATGGACTATGCAGCACGGACCACAACAACGGCGTGAACAATTCAATCGGCTGGCCAGCTCGACTTGTGCGAAGGGCTTCGCTTTATAAACATTTGATGAGACCTTGCCACCGTGTAGTGAGCCGTTGGTCCGCCATTTTGTTTTTGATTGATAATGATGGGACTTGGGAAGAGGGAGAGAGAGAGAGAGAGGGAGAGAGAGAGAGAGGGAGAGAGAGAGAGAGTTATGGCCTCGTTTATATGCGAATACTTTAGTGCTCGCATTGTCAGTGAGAACTAACCGCAAATTAGCTTATTTGGCATTTTTACAGTCATTTCATTTAATTTACACAAACAAATTTGCGCCTGGCTCCAGCTACAGCTACTCCGACTCCAACTCCAACTGCTCCTTGTCCTGGCCACCAACAGACCGAGATGGCCCCAGACAATGGGCGAGCCCAACGAAGCGCGCCGCCGCCAGCCTCATAAAAGTAATGAAGCTGTTTAGGCGTCTCTAAGTAGTCGTCGGAAGTCGACAACGGCAACGACAACGACAACGATAACCAGAGCGAACAACAACAGCAACAACAACAACCACAACTCTCCACTACGGCAGCGACTCCACCAGGTCTTGTGTCAGCACAAAAAGGCTGGTGAGAAGGTTTCCCGTTCTGTGTGCGTACATTCAAAATTCATGAAGTTGGCTCAAAGTTGGCGCCATTTTAATGCCATCTCCCTTACTCATTCCCTCTCTCTCTCCCTCTTTTCTGCTCTCTTTCTGCCTTTGGTGTGTGCATGTGTGTGTGTTGTAGGTGTTCCGCCTGGCTCGCGCTGTTAACACTCATTGTTTTGTTGGGGGCGTTGAAAGCATCGCAATTACCTTCTCTGGCATTGCATTGCAGGCCAATTGCCTGTGAGAGGCTGCCTAGGTTCAGGCCTTTATTGAGGGGGGAACCCTCTTTAGTGGCCTTAAGTAATATTGGCGACGTGCCTCTCCACACACACACACCTTTGATTGGGCAGAACAGTTTGGCAATCTAACCGCAGTTCCAATTAGCCTGTCTGCGGAACATGGCAAAGACAAAGTCAATGGATTCGTCTGTCTGTGCTTTTTTGTAGTTTGTCTGCCTTTTGGTAGAGTTTTCTTTGGGTATCTTCTTTATATATTTACTTCTATATTGCCTTAGGGCACTTGCTAGTTAATTTACTTCCAAGGGATCAATTGAGAATGCGGAATAGAGAAGGTATAATTTAAATGTGATATGATTTGATGAAGATATGCATGAAATTTTAAGGATGGTATCAGGATATACAGATGGAATAGAGACTGTTAAAAGAAACCGGATAGTATTACAGAGTAATTATTATATAATAATATAATATATATGTATATACATATAATAATATAATAATTATTTTGAATGATAAAAAAGAAAAGTAATTATAAAGGTGAAAGGTGTGAAGAATGCTTTTATGAAACAACTATTATATCTAAATCTCTTGAAATTAATTAAAATAAAATGAGAACTTACTTGTCTTGAGGTGAGCAGATGAAATTTCACTTAAGGGCAAGTTCATTCTGCTTATATACCCTGTAAATGAGAGTTCAAATAGTTGCAACATAGGAAGAAGAGATTCCTTTGTTGGCACAGTGCTCTGCTATTCTGCATACCATGTAAAGTAAAGAATTGTTTAAAAAGAACGAAACTACAACACATTGGCGATTAATAAATTAACTATAAATGCAAAAACTCCTTTAGGTACAGCTTAGATTGCAACGCATACTGTCTGCATACAAAGCCCTATTGCATAAACTCTATTAATGACATAGGGAAAATGGGAAAGCTAACTATGAATTCAGCATCTATGCGAGAAAAGGAATAAATTGCTAAGAAAATACTTTGCACATTCAACACATAAATCGCTTACACTAATCTACAAATTTGTCCCCGTACAAAGATAAACATTTAAAAGTATTCAATTTTGTTATTATGCGCAAAATGAATGCATTCACTTTTGATTGCTTTTGAATGTGCTTGTTTATTCTTCACAGCCATCAATTTATTGTTGATGGCCGAAAGTAAACAGAGCTGGGCTACCTGTTTCCCCTCCCTCTCTCTGACTGCCTGGCCTGCCTGCCTGGCCTGCTGTGTCGTCTTCTCTTTAATAAAAACCATTTTCATGTGCGGAAGGCAGGAGGAGCAGCCACGTCGACTTGGAGTCGCACACACTGCGGATGATTTCCTGCAACGCCCAAGACAAAGCCGCACAACGTCATTGACGACGACGACGACATCGCTTTGTGTCTGGCCATAATTTTGCCAAGGCATGACTGGGGCACCTCCTGAGAAGGCAAAGACAGAGACAGGCCGAAGTAGAAGCAGCTCCAGAGGCGAAGGCGAAACAGGGCGACTTGCCGCAAAGTTAAGCAAAACTTTGTTATTTGTTTTAAGTGGCAGGTTGCGCGGCGCACGCTCCCAGTCTGTCTTCTATATATCTTTAGAAGCACAGCCAGAGTTTTGCCGTTGCCAGTTGGCAGTCGGCCGTGGGTTTTCCCTTCCCTTGCTCAACAGTTCATAAAGTTAATTTTGCCACAGAAATTATGTTAAAACGATATATGGATGTCGGGCATTTTTTGGGGTCTGCTCTATGTTAAATCCTGTGTGGGAACTGCAACAGAAGTTATTGAAATGGCAGTCTCGACCTGGCAGGTTAAGGAACTTTCCAACTTTTGCAACCCTCAACGTGGCGTATGCGTAATTAGTGGCTTCGCTCTCAGGTAGTTGCAGTTGTAGTTGGCCTATAACTTTTTCTGTTTGGGTTATTTATGAAAATTAAAGAGCAGAGACGGAGGAGAAAGAGCAGATAGACTGCTTTGCGGTTGGCTTATTGAACTGTCAACGTTAAGCCAAATAAATTGCGCATACGAGGCGCGACTGAGGGCAAAACTATTTGCCAAAGTTCAGAGAAAGAGAGAGAGAGAGAGACAAATCAAAGCGGCGAGCGCAATCAGCGCATAGTCAGGAACTTTTGATTATAACAAATGTTTTGCACAGACAGACAGACAGAGAGGGAGAGAAGAGTATAGAGAGAGACAGGGAGGAGACAGGGAGAGGCAGAGTAGAGAGACGATAATAAATCTCTTGGTCAGTGTGGCTGCTGCCATTAAGGACATGTCGCGGGGGACTTGGCCAACAATGGCAAAACAAATGCGAAGCAAAATGTAATTCGCAAACTTTTGATCGACCCTCGTGAAGGAACTATAACTATTCCAAGACGTTTGTGCTGCTTCTGCTCATCATATATTGGCATTGTTGTTTAGGGTATGCGCTGTGCGACTTGGACTCGATTCGATCGTTTACTTTTATTTATTTCAATAAAAAATAAAGTAACTTCCGCTGCCATAACTGAACTAGGACTTCTAGTCGAGAAGGGGAGAGAGAGGGAGACAGGGGAGAGAGCAGGCAGTGCAGTGTGTAAAAGTTTTCTAGAGCCAACGGCAGACACTTTTCATTAGTCTTGAGTCTTGAGTCTCTTTGGGCTGGTCGAGAGTACAAGCAAAGTTTGGGCAAGTTCTTGTCCCTGACTATGACAGACAGGCCACAAAGATGGCCAAGTATTGTTCAAGTATATGGCTGACATATGTTCGGGGCAAACCTTACAGTCTCCTCTAGCAAACTTCGCACTAACAAACTGTTTTTTCTCTTTCTACCTTTGCAGACTTGGGAAAGCCTTTAAGCTAGCGTTACAAACAGCAGGAACAACGGTAAGTGTCAGAAATACACGAGGGATAGAGAGAGGTGGAGAGGGGAATGGGTTGAGTGACATTTGCCAGAGCGCCTAATTGTAGGCAATTAATTTGTGGCACATCAAAGAAAGGAGAGCAGCAGAAAAGTAAACAGCGACAAAGCAAAGACAAAGCAAATGCAGCTGGTGTCCATTTTAGGTGGTTGTTTCCGCCATGGAGCGTGGCAAACCGCACCTTTTAACCCTTCGTCGTCTGCCACACGCCATTTGTTTCCCCAGCTGAGCTGAGGGTTGGAACTGACAACGGAAGGAAGCACATGCAGCTCTAATATGCTGGGCAAACAGAGTGACTACAGTCCCTCTTCCCTCTTCCCTGCTGCTCCTGCTCTGAAAAGCAATTTGCCTAACATTGCCAGGGCGTTAAGTAATAATGACCCCGAAAAAGTAGCAAAGCATATTGAGAGAAGGCTCTGCCTGGACACGGTCCTGGCGTATACGCAATGTCCATATGAAGGCACTCTTTTTTTATCGCTCGGTTTCGGTTTTGGGTTTCTATATTCCCCATTTCTAGTCCTTGGCTGTGCTGGGGTCAAATAAAATATTTATGAATTGCAGGCAATGCGGGGCGGCTTAATTGCATTACAGCAAGGAAGAGGAAGATAGAGAGACTGGGGTGGGGGGTGGGAGCAGGACTAGCATGAGTGTCTTTCTTATGCTTGCTATCGGTACGTGGCAACAGCAATTGGATTGGGCTTTTTGGGTAATTGTGGCTACAGGGCAAAGGGCATTACAAGTGTAGAGACCTGCAGGGAAAGGGGTGGGGAGAGAGCTGGAGCTGCTTCTCCTGCTGCTGCTACTGCTTCCAGCTGCCTCATCTGGGGGCACTTGCGGCGAAAATTTGCGAAATCAATCGTGTGGAAATTGTACAAAATGGCTTTTCGAACAGTAAATAAAGGAGGGGTGGTAATGAAAGGGGGTGCAGAGGGGAGGGAAGGGGAGGGCATAGATGCCAAGAGACAAATTGAGAGCTGGCAATGACAAAGGTTTTTTGTGGGGGGGTGGGTGTTAGTGCGATGAAATGAGTTGAAAAAGAAAGCAAATAAGAGCGTGAAGAAGGAACGAGAGGAAGCTGAGAAGGCAGCAGAGACTACAGTGCGTTAAATGATTGCAGCACTGATTTATAGATACCCTATAAACAGATGAAGGGGACTTGTTATAGGTTGATATTGATATATCTATATACCCTGTAAATGTACCATGGCTGCCAGTATATACAGATGAAATGTACTTGATTTTAGATTGATAAAGTTTCGTTCGAAACTTTAAACTCATTAGAATTTCGAAGAAATAATTACCATAGGTTGCTTATATACACACCTATACATACATATGCACGCATACACCTACACATAATTTACTCAATAGCATCAAGTGCAGTCAATATAGAAATGAATGAACCAAACAGAAAAGGATTCTTCAAACAGTTTTTACTCTTTTTGCTAAGCTCAGCTGCTTATTACTTGCCTGTCTCTGTCTCTCTCTCATTCGCTTTCTCTGTCTCGTTTCTCTACTTTTTCCTCTCTGTCTCTCTCTCTCTCTCCCTCTCTCTACCTTTCCCTCTCCTTCTCTCTCTCTCTGTGCGTTTTCAATAGACTTTTCAGCTTATTTTTATTTATTTGCTCTTCACTTCTCATTGTTATTTTTGCCATTAGATTCTATTTCAACACATTCACATGCAAATCACAGTCATCTGCTCTTTTTCTACCCCCTGTCTATCTCTCTCACACTCTGTCTCTCTCTGTCTGTCTGTCTGCTGTTCTATGCTGCTGTATCTGCGCGTTAATGTGCTCAATTGTTTGTCTGCCTCGTGCCTCGCCATGGAACATGTAAATGTTTGGGACTTCCACACTTTCTTGCCCTTGTTCCCTCTTACCCGCCTACCCTGTTCCTCCTCTACACCCTCGCGTCTTTATTGTCAACGTAGCGCAGTGAAAATTAATCAAAAAAACTTTTGCCAACAACATTTTCAATTGACAATTTCAACTTTTATCTCGCAAGATATTTTACATAAAAGTTTTGTGTTAAAAATTTTTGCTCAACTAAAAATGAAAAATGCGGCAAGGGAGAAGATTGGCAGGGTGTAGCTAGAGAAGGAAACGAGTGGAAGGAAGGAGGGTAGGCATGTGGCAGGTTGTGTAGGAGCTGCTGCTCGAAGTAGGCAGCTCTCACAAGCTATCAAAACTTTTGACGCTTAACTTACAGTGGCACTACAGCTAAGTGGACTGGAGGGGGTGAAAGTGGGGGGAGGTGTAAGGGGATTAGGCTGAAACTGAAGCTGAAGCTTTTTCCTTTGTGCTTTGTCTGCTTGTTGTTATTGTTGAAGATAGCCAAAGAGAGGTGGTGAGGAGAGGGAGGGAGCACTGTAGATGCTTGGCCACCCTTTTTGAGGATAGATTTCCCCAACACACGCACTTTAATCAAGTTTATGCGTGCTTCATAGCGCAATAGATTTGGATTTATGCGATTCATTGAAGTTCTGGAAGTTATGAAAGTATGAAAAAGTATGAAATAAGAAAAATACATCAGCATGTCTTATAAAACTTCTCTTATTTCTAAGAATACATATATCAAATCTTTCACATACAACTTTTCTTATTTCTACTTCTTTTGGTTCATTACATTGAAATAGATTTTTAATGACAATGGATACTAAAACTGAGAAAATAACAGTTATATATATAACATATATATATTTTCATATACACATATGAAATCTATATCTATATCTATATTCCTGTATAATTTATAAATTTTTCTTTCATTTAAAGTGATTTTTGTTCGTAATTAATTTGCCTGCTTTGCCTCGTGTAAACCTAAACAAACAGGAACGACTTTGCCTCGTATTTATTTACATTTTACAAGGCAGCACAAAGAACACACATAAACAGGAGCTAAGGAGCAGCACCCCCTTTCCCCTTCACCCTCTCCGTCTTCCCCTTCCCTGCGTAGAGGAGGTGCCAGCAGAAGTTGCAGCATTACAACAAGGCTCAAAATTATGCACAGAGTTGCCATTTACCATATCTATGTGTGAGTGCGTGTGTGTGTGTAAGGGATAGACGAAATCCCAGTAGCGTGTGTGCCTGCGTGTGTGTGTGTGTGTGTGTGTGCGACACAACAGCATCAACAGCAACAAGGTGGAGAGACACAAACTCAACCGAGCCCAAGCAGACGCACACCAAATTCAATATGGCGACACAGGGTTGCTGTTGCTAACTTCTGACGGATGACTACCTCATGACCCCCCCCCCTTACAGCCTCATATTCCCCCCTTCCGCATGGCAGATAGCCTCGTCATGTGTGCGGCGGCATGTTGAGGCTGTATTGGGTGCCAAGTTGCAAGAGAAACAAACAATTTCATAGCATTTTAAATGCTCTACACCTCACCAAAAGGTTCAGATAAGGAAAAGTTTTTATTTATGTTTACTGTATATATTTGAGATTATATAACATATATAGTATTTATATTTATGTTAACTGTACAATAATATACATGTACAATATATCATATAATCATGTACAACATATTGAATCATGTACAACATATTGAAGAATATACAATATATATATCTGTTCACCAGTTGGCCAAAAGCTATTCGGTTTGCTTATTACTGTCTTCTTCATTATTTCTATAAGTTAAGTACTTAGATATGGTTATTCTTCAAGCACCTTTCATTATACGATATAATAAGTGACCAACTCTATCACTATCCATAAGTAACATACTCTGACTATTAGTTATGTTTCCTTGTCTATAGACTTTCTATCGATGTACATATGGTCTGTGCCTAAAAATATATAGTTATTCTTCAATTCAAAATGGTATCCTCAAATTAAAGTATTAGAACTATTCAAATCACTACTCTCTTCTTCGTCTACCAGTTTGTTTATTACAGTGTATAAGCTTACTCATCTTAGATCTTATAATCGATCATCAGTTCCTCGAATATTGTTTAATATATCTCAGCTAACTTTCTTTGAAGACTTTTAATGTCTTGTCTTGAGTTGTTTCTCTTGAGTTTATATAACTGCATTAATAAATAGTCCATTTTGTCATTATAAACAATAATATGTTATCAACCTCTAAAAGATAATAATATACAGCTAGTTTATAGATATAACTTATCATGAATCACTTAAGTACTTCGTTTTAAAGTATTCACTCAGCTCATAGAGCATCTTCAAGTCTATCATGTGCACCGTCGTTGTCGTTGCATGCCGCCACGAGTCTGTCATCAACTCGCATGGAGTTATTCGCAGTGTATCCAGGGAATCCTTTCGGCATCTCGTCTGCATTTGCCTTGTTCCTCATCCCGTCAACTTCAACCTTCATTGCTGGGTTAACTGTCAACTCTGCCATTGATGATGTCGATGCTTGTCGACGCTGCTGCTGCTACTGCTGTCGATTGTTTTGCTGTCACTGTGTAAACATCATTTAAGACTTTCTGCTGATGCTGATTTAGTTTGATTTTCTTTCAAGCGGCATGTGGCATGTAGCAAGCAAGATGCGCCGCAGAGTGCCGAAAATGTGTGGCAGAAATGTTTGCCAAGTTTTGAGCGCAAACTTTGTGCATAAATTGCTTATCGCAACCAATGCGAATGCTTTAAGTATGAGTTGAAGTATGGAGAGAGTGTAGAGAGGAGAGAGAAGGCAGGGCAGGGAGGGGCGGCCTCCATACACTCATTTAAAGCAGAAACTTTGGGCCTGGAATCTAATTTACCTAACAATAATTACGAAAGAGGCAAGCGCAAATTATGTATTATAATTTATGTTAATTACTCAATTACATTTGTGCCTCCTGGCAGTGGCAGCCTGGAGGCGCCGCCAACCCTGAGCAGCGCCCACTTGCCCCCCTCCCCCACACACTTCATAGCAACCCCCACTACTTGCCAACCCCCCAACCCTGTCACCTTAGTCCAATTATAAATTCCGAACACAAATGCGCCTCATTAATAAATATGAAACGTCAATGCACGCGGGCCGGGAACACTATCGAAGCGCAGTTGGAGCTGGAGAACTGGCGGGAACTGGAGCAAGAACCAGGAACCAGTAAGGAGCTGAACTCCACTTGGTTATATGGCCGGCGGCATCGGGCGTGCCGCAAAGATTACGCAAGAAATCAATATTCAAGTGGGCCACAGCGAAAGGGGTCTGCGACATTCCCAAAACGAGAACGTACTCGAGTACGACTGTGTCTGGAGAGGAGTGCTCCAGTCGAGGCTGGACTGTCCTTAAATTTAAATAAATTACACACGTTCGACTTTGGGTTGCGGGCAAACGTTTTTTGGGGGTGACATTTGCGCTGCTCTGACATACGAGCGACTCATTTTTCAAGGGCAGAACTTCTCGAACTCCTTAGCAAAGGTGAGTGTTCGTGTGTATCAGTGTATGTGTGTGTGTGTGCGTTTCTGGGCACGGCCTCTTTTGGCGCCCTCGTATAGCAATTTCCGTGCGGCGTATGATTTTTCCTGTTCCATTTTCACATAGCGCTGCCATTGCCAGACCGAGAGCAAAAGATTAATGAGTTTTTTTGACAGCGAAAAATTAGGCAAAATGTGATTTAAGGGTTGCTTTAGTTGCCCACCAGCCACCCCCCTTTCCACCCTCTTGCCACAGTCCCCAGTCCCCAGGTTGGTGCTACTGGTGTGGCCAGAGATAAGCTGAAGCAGCCGGAAAAAGCTATGGCAAAGCTGTAGCTGCCTGCAATTTATTTCACTCGCATTTGCCAAGTTCCCCAATTCTGGCATATTATCGTCGTCGTCGTCGTCGTTGTTGGGCGTCCGCCATTGTTCGTGTGCAACACGGGCAACTATTTATTTGATGATGTATTTTTATTACCATCGAATTTATTATGTAGTTTGTGTGTCTGCCGCTCAAATTGAAAAAAATGAGAAGAGAGAACATATGTTGAAAGCTTTGTGGAGCCTCCCAGAAAACCAGAGATTTATTTACGTAATATTTTTACTGGTATTCGCATTAATTTTCTATAGATCTAGAAATTTATGGCACCTTTGTACTGTAGGAAATCGTGCAGTTCCATTATTTGCTGTAATAAAGAGAAGTGAAAACAGCGACAGCTCAGAAGATTGTCTCTTCTAATGCCATAAAATCGATATAATGAACAGAAAGTTGATTGTTTGAGGTTCGTTAAGTAAAAAGATGTGATTAAGTAAGTAAATAATATCCATATTATAAAGAAATAAATACAAATTTAATGCTAGTTCCCCTTTTGTTCTTTTTATAAGTAATCCCAAGTTTAGTTTTACTGCAGTACAGTTCATTTTTGGTTAATACAATAACAATCAAGGCTCAAATGTTTTATGAAAATTTTGTTGCAATTGGATAATTGGAATTAACATAGAAGTTATCTAAGAAATCATTTTAAGAGTAACTGATTTCCAAACCGCTCCTTAAAGTATGCCACACAAAATAGAATTCATGGATTTAAGATTTAATCATTTTGGTAGGAGTTTTTATTACAGTCGCGGAGACTGGAATGTACCTTTCGTGCTTTTAATAATGATTAAAAATGTATACAACTTTCTTTTTTTTTTTTTTCTAATATGAATAAAGATTTCTAGATTAAATCCTTCAATTCTTCCTGTAGTCTCCTGCATTGCCAGCTAGTTACAGGGTATTTTAAAAGGTGTGCTCTCCTCTCACTCATTGCTCTTCTTTTCCAATGTGGAAAATGTAAATAGATGAAATGCTTCATCAATGGGTAATTTTCCTCTGGCTTTGAGCTTTTCACACAGCATTTTCTGCTGCGTTTCCGTCTCTTTCAGCGGCTTTTATTTTCCTTCTCTCTCTCGCACCCCGTCTCACTTCTCGCACTTCCGTCGACAGCGACCCGCTGACAGTTTAATGGCCGACTCTGGAGCGAAGATGAAAAAAGCAAGCAAAAACAGCATAAAGAAAAATGGAATATGAAAAACACATTCTGTAATCACTTGATTTACAAGGCATCTTCGCTGTCATCTTCCTCTGCTGCTTCTGCTCTTCTGTTTTTCATTTTATTTCATTTTTCTGTTTCGTTTTCGCAATCTGCCAATGAAATTGTTTGTCAACGCGTTGCGAATTAAAGATTTGATAATGATTTAAGCAGGAATGCGCAGACTGTTGATGGAGAAGGGAAGAAACTGAACTCATCGTATAATTCTGTGCAATTAATCAAGAGCCAAGTTTTCATCTATTTACCTTGGCGATTTCCATACGCTTTTCATCATCAATCCCATGGCTCTCACTCAGTGCTCACTTAGCAGCAGTCCCCCTTTGCCCCTTCCTTCCACGAACATATATTTCTATATTTATATAGCCCATTGGTGCCTCCAGCTCTGGCTCCGTCGAACGTTGGTCGATTTATAGCCAGCCCAGTCTGAGTGCCTTTAGATCAAAGCGAGGCAAACATATTGCAATCAATTTTTGTTGCTAATGAGCTAAATTTGATTTTATTGAGTTGTGTTTGTGCCCGCGCTGCCATCAATTACGACGCAGGCTGCTGCGCGGGGGTGCGTATGCGTAATTTCTGCCATGATGCAAGCAACAATAATGCCGAACTGACTTCAGTCATGATTTTAAAAACCTTTATGCATATTTCAGAATATTACTAAAGTAATTTTAATAATATTTTATGCTTTCCTTGTTTAAAGAGGCAGCGCTTTAAATTTTAATAAATTATTATCAGCCTTAACCTGAATATATTTTTTATGGTTCCTTTTAAAACAGTTGTGCTCATTTTAAAGTTATTTCAACATGATTCTGACTATTTTAAAAAGAGCTTAATATTTGATTTTTATGTTGAATAGATTGTACAATAATAGAACATATTTATAAGTATTAGAATTCGAAGCGAAATATTGACCTCAAGTTATCTAGAAATGTTTATATTATAAGTACATATATATAATATCATATATACATATATATGTTTATACTAGTTTAGCTTTAGTTTTATTTTTATTTGTCCTGCACAATCTTTAGAAAATAAATAACTTAGTTTTTAATATTGAATCTAAATTTATTTCTTTTTTATTTATTGAATATATAAATAAACTTTTTCTTAATCTTTACAATCTTTTTAAAGTGATTTTCCGAATCTCAAAATTCTGCACATTTTTCCTGCATTTTTTAATAAGCTTAAAACATTTCTAAATCTTTCTCCTAATCTGTATCTCAATCTTAGTCACTTTATTGTATTTTGTTCTCATATTTATAGCGTTTTTCTGCCAATAATTTTTGCATACTTCCCTCCAAATTTCCTAAGCATATTAAAAGTACACCCTGCCCTACCTACCCTACCCTCAGTTTAGGCAAATTTTAATATTCTCCGACACGTTCTGTCGACCCATTTCGGTATCCCGCTTGTAATCTTTGTGACCTTGTTTAGCGGTTTTTTCTAATTCAACGCCGCCGCCGGGCTGTCGCTGGGCAAGAATCCAGGGAGCAGCGGCTGCTTGTAAACATGCCAGGAGAGGCTGCTCCTGGTGCGCAGCTTCTCAGTGCGAGCTGAAATTAATAAATTAACTTCCTTGTATCATAAATCATTTTTGCCGCTTGGCCGGGTTCGCATGCTGGCGTTGCCAACTGCGAACATTTTGCGCCATTAACCAAAGTCGTTTCTTCTTGCGGTGCTTTTCACTTACCCTTAAACCGTTGGCTGCCCCACCAAAAAGAAACCGCAGCACCCAATTCAACTGCCGCGGTACCTTCTTCCTGCTGTTGCTGCTGCTGCTCGTCTTCATCCCTCAAATCTCCTTCTGCTTCAGCCTTCCTCCCTCTTCCTCCCATCGTCATCGTCATCATTATCGTCCGTGTTGTTGCTAATCATCGTGTTACAGCTGCTGCTCCAGTTGGTAGGCCTAGTTGGAGCTGTGCCAGGGCTGCCTACCAATCCCAATCATAATTTGCGCTTTACATAAATTAATGGCCACCGGTCTGATTTCATTTTGCAGCAGCAACAAAGGCAACCCACAAATATTTCGCACATAAATTGCCAGAGATGGGGAAAGTGGGTGCTCTTAAAGGTGCTGCCCAGATAGCATATATCCAGCATAGTCCAGCAGTCTATCTCTGTTTCACTGTCTCATGCTGTCTCATTTCCCCTCTTGCTCTGCTCTCCTTTATTTACACAGTCGTCGTGTGTTTTATGGCATGTTTTCGGGTAGCTCTCGAGATTTATGACTACAGGCTGACTCGGAAAATGGGTCCCTCATGCGACATGGTTGCATTGCACGGAGAATGGAGAGGGTAACGGCTTTAACCCCACTTTGCCGTCAGCTTTAAATAGTTGCTACTTGAATGTCTCAATAAACTCATAAAGGCCACCCACAAAATGGGCTAATTGCCACCAGTTTGTTCAGTTTTCCAGTTTATAGATTGGTCATTAATGTAACTATCTAAGAGAGAGAGAGCGAGGCAGAGTGCGGCAGGGTTGCTTGCTTGTGGTTAATTGTTATCGTCGCCAAGCGGCAAATCAATATTTACAACTTTATTATGACTTTTGTGAGATTCACTTTCATTCCATTCGCACTTAACTCCCCACTCTCTTCTCCTCCTCCCTTTCTCTCAATCCCCAGTCGAATCGGATCTTGAGTTTAGTCGTAAACTTTCCTGCGTCAGTATAAAAATCAAGCGTCATAAAGAAGACACATGAAAATTCATTCAAACGAAACTCAAACTCAAACTGAAGGGGGGAGAAATCATAATAAAAATGCATTTATAAACATGAAATACGATGCATACGACGGGGCTGCCCGTGGATAACTCACTAAGCGTGAGTCTATTAAAAGCGCATAAAAATAACTTTACCGTTTTACGAGGTCGACTGGACCGTACACTCGTTCCGGTACCCGGTACACGGTACCCGCACCCACAATCCTCTATGACCCTCATCATCTATGCTTGTGGTCGCAGTTGCAGTCGCGGGTTAATTAAATGACGCCGCTACACAGTTTAGTCTTTTCTACTGCACACGCCGCACACGTGTTTGCAATTGTTCACTGGGTGTGGGTGTTGGGAAGGGGAAGAGAAGAGGGAAAGCATAGAGGGATAGCTTGATCAGCTTGTTTTGAATGTGCTCGTCGCTCCGTTGGCTACATTGGAATTAGAAAGAAGCTCGTAAATGAATTGTAAATGGATTAAAATGATATTTGGAAACGCTTCCATTCTCTGATTTTATGAGTGTTGCTCGAACATTCACTTTGGATAGATTTGAGTGTAAATTAGACACATAAATTAGACATTTATTTGATGTTCCATATTGTAGTTGATTTACAGGACAAGATCAGGAGGACTTAACTTGTAGTTAAACTAATTTTAAGGTGTATTTGTGTTAAAGATAAGGCAGAAAAAGGTCTGCTGTACTTGCCTTACTGGTGTATTATATCTGAATTAATATAAATATAAATATATATTATATATATACATATAGTATACGCATATTAATTATAAATATTTATGTTTATACTTTACAATTACATACTTCTAGCAGTTTACTTTAATTGATTCCAAAATTCGCAATAATTTCATTTTCAATTTCGGCATTTAAAACCCTTTTTCCAATCAGTGCCTGCTTGACCATGGGTCACTGTGCTGCTGGTGGTACTGCGGGTTGATAGCTGTCAATCTTGTGGAGTGTAGAGGGGGCAGGGTGCATTAACCCATGCTTGTTTCATGTCTATATGCGTCCACATGCTCAGCCGTCATAATTGACGAATTTATGGCACTTCTTAGAAACGAGGCGGGCCTGGCAGACCAGGCGAGCATGGCGGGTACTCACAGCGAGTAACCGAGTACCCGCTCGAATTGTTCTCTGTTTTCTCTGGATGTGGTCGCTATATTTGCAATTGTCCATTGTGTCCGCCTACTGTGCTCGTTGTTTTACTTTGTTTTGACTAACCAGACGTGCAAATTGCTCGATTCTTCGAGTCGGTTTGCATTGACCGCAGCGGCAAGCTGAGAAAGAACAGTGCGATTCGTGTGGCATGTGGCATGGTGGGGCATGCGGCATGCGGCGGCACATGTTGAGCATTGAACCGAGGCAACATTAATGATTTCTGTTCGCCAGTGTAAAACCGACAAAACTCATTTTCAAATTGTGCACTCGCTACGTGACTTCCGCGAGAAAATCTACAAGACAAATATGAAGAAAGAGTGCGAGACGGAAAAGAGGAAGAAGAAGGTGGAAAGAGGGAGTGAAATCTATCGAACCAGACGAGACTGTAAGCAAGGCAGTTTATACTATCTCTCCCGTTGCTTCGCTTTGCTAAAACTTTCCCTATCTGTTTCGCACTTAATCCATGTCAATTTGTTAATTTAATCAATTGCGACTACAGATATTAAATCATTGCTCCAATTGGCCACAAATCATCAGCACCAGCTTCAGTTCCAGCCTTATCTTTTGGTTATTTATGGCTTTTTAAATATTCACATCGAATTGCATACGATCGTTCGAATGGCAATTGGGATTCGATACGGAAAGGTTTTAATTAAAAACAAGTTTCCGTTATGGTCACCATAAAAAGAATCATTTTAATATTCGATTCTGTTTTGTATCTTGTTAAAAAGCAACTTAATTATGCACATAAAAAGCGATGCTCTACTTAAGGATAAATGAGATACTCATTACAGCGAGAGTTGGGGGAGATTTCGCATCTTAAAGACAGACGGCGGCAAAGTTGCCAAGTCAAACAAAAAAGAACGTAGAACAAACTGAAAGAGTTGCCAGTTTCAGTTACAGTCAGGAAGAAATCTCCCTCGGCTTCTTCTCTACTTGGGATTTAAAGAGTTTTTTTTTTATTTGGCTGTCCTTAACTCTTCAGGCACTTGTTAGGTCCAACTTGACTTGGCTTGGCTCGGTTTCAAGTGGACGGGCTCATAAATCTCATGTTAATTTATGCTAAAACTAAAGACCAAAACAAATTTCGTATTTGTTAGCTATGCTGGCCGAGAAGTTACCCATTAAAAGGGAAGATTAATATATTTATTTACTTATTTAGTAAATTTTATCTTAGTAGGAGATGAATATATATAAAAATATATTTGATTTACTTTGACTGCAATCGATTTAGTAATTTTTGTAGATATTTACAAGTTGTCTTAGTTTGCAGTTTATCAACACTTATAAAAAGTGGCGGTAAGTCGATTACCAAGCTAGTCATTAACAGAGCTCATCGAGTTGTGTTTGCTAAATATTCTTTGAACTTAATCAACACTTAACCATCGAAAGTGGCGGTAAGCCGAGAACAAATCGATAATAGAGTAATCGAAGGGGAAAAGGATGTAATAGAAACTTAATAAATGACATAAATAATATATACATATATATAACATAAATAATTATTTCTAAATCGAAATTAACTTGATTTTTAATCAGCCTGACAGACATAGTTACCCCATTCACACCTCTCTACAGGATATACAACGCAAATCACAAATATTTTGTTACCAGTTTTTATGCCTTCTGTCGCGTCGTCGCCGACTCTTTGGAGCGGCTCTTTGGCCACAGCTTCAGCTCGCCTCGCTTGTCATAAAGAAATTTTAATAATGTGCGGCGCCAAAAAGTTTTTTTTACGAGCCGTAAAGTGAGGATGCCAACGCAGACGCCAGCGCCGACGCTGACGTTCACGTTGACGCTGACGACGTTGGCAACGCATAAAAGTGTTAAAATTCAAATGAGTTTCAAATGAGCGCCGCATTAGGCCAAAATAACTTTGTCAGCTGGGGTCAACGCGGCGTATGAGCGATATAAGCGAGACATCATTTAGCAGTTAAGCGGATTACGTAAAGAGGGAGACAGAGATAGAGAGAGGGAGGTAAAGGGAGGGCCTCTTGCTCAACTTTGGGCTGTAAAGCAGTTGCATTTAAATCCATCTTCCACAACCTTTGTCACCTTTCATTAAATCTCATTTTATTTTTCTTATTTCAGATAAAACACTCAAACTTTTCCCCCCACAATCTGTTGGTGAGTATAAAGCGCTTTGTCAATCGCATTTCTATTTATCGATGCAAGCAAATCAACAGGAATTAAGCTGTCTATCTGTCAATCCATCGTATCGTGGCCATTCCTAGGCATTTTATACTTAATTCCTGTTCTCTTCCTTCCTCACCATCTCTCTTTCTTTCTTCGTTGTCTTCTGACTTGTATTTTAATAGCGCGCATAAAATCCACAAAATCATTTACACAAATTAAATGTTAACTCAGGCATAAAATTACCAAGTTAACACCCGCTCGTTGTAGCTGCCTACTCCTCCTCCTCCTTCTCCCCCTCGTCTCGACTTGGCATTAAATTATGGCCAAGTCATGGGGGCCTAAACTGGTCAGGCCAGGTGGTCGTACAGCAACAACAACAACTGACTTTACTTGGCTGACAAGTTTTCTACGCTTTGCGCTTTTCCTTCTGCGCACTTTTCATTAAAAATTTCCGCGCTCTTTCCACTGCGTGTAATTTGCAAATTTTCTAATTGTCGCCTGAAATTTTAAGCCTTTTGGCCGAACACGTTGCCGCCTGACTGACATCCGCAACGGGGCAGCAAAGAGGCGGGACACAGAGACGAGTTGGACACTTGGACAGGTGTGTGTGTGTGTGTGTGTGTAAAAGTAGGTCGACTTGCCGTGCAAAAAGTCTCGATTTAATGGAAACTGTTGCGGGTCCTCGACACGAGGCGCCTCACTTGCCTCACCTTGTCGCACCTTGCCGCACCTTTAATTGCAATTAAGTTTCAGTTTCAGTCTTAGTTGCAGTTTCAATTTCAATTTCAGTTTCTCGCAATTGGGCACAAGGTTTTCCACTGGCCAAATCTAATTTAGCAAAGGCCTCTCCAAGCCTGGCCCCGACATGCTGTTGCTGCTTACAGGGTATGCTACATGTGGCAGAAATAACTGCCAACTAAGTTGCAGGTAAAACACATCTCCACTCGCCACTCATCAAAGGTCTTTACACGCTGTAATTTATTTTTTTGACTCGCTCTTTTATGCGCTCCTCCTCCATAAATAATTCACAATTCATTGACATATTTTTATGAATATGACTTCCGATCGTTAAACAAGGCGCATAAAAGTGGCCAACCCGTTCTGTGCAGCATCTGCCTTCTGCCTTGCTGTCTGACTACTGTACACCCCTTGGCTCTGCCCCCACAACTCAATGGGGCAGCCCATTAAAACAACATGAACGCACAATTTAATTTATATTTTTTCAAGCGTGTTGGCGACACTTCATTGTTGCTGTTGATGCAGCTCTCGGGGAAAAAACAAACACTGAACGCGACCCCTACAACATGAGGCCCCCTCCTCGAGCCTCTCACAGTGGCAACAACAGCCACCACAGCAACCCCAACCCTAGGGCAGACACACAGCCTCGATTCAAGCTCATCGTCAACCTTTTCGAAAATATAATCACAGCATAAAAATCAATTCCAAACGCGTGTGCGAAGAGCAAACAGACAGCGGCAGTTGGCACTGCTGGAGAGAGTAAGAGGGGAGTGGAGAGGAGGAGAGGAGAGAAGTAGAGAGGGGACTGAGGAGTCGAGAGTCTGTCAAGAGGCGCACACATGGCAGTCGTGTGAGGAAGAGAGGCCTCCACGGCGATTCGCGCTGCCTGCTCCCCTACGCAACTTGCTCAGTCCTTTACACACACACTCATACACGCACACACACAGAAATGTCACACATTTGTTAAACATTCGCGAGTCTGCACGAGTTTCATGCGCCCTCCTTGCCCCGCTCTACATCAGCAATATAAACAACACGGGGCTGCCAAACTGTGGCCCGGAAAAATCAGCATGCAAATAAAATAAAAATAAAACAAGCGATGAAGGCAAATAAAATAAATAATTAAAGGTTGCATCGTCTAGCTAATACCCTGTTTAGGCAGTAATAAATATAAGTAAAAGGTTTTCTTTAACTTGTCTAAATAATACTTGTCTTTATTATACATTTATTAATGATTCCAATTTATGACAATACTTTGCATCGATTGTGCCTCTGCTTACCACAATTACTAAGTTTTGCATAGGTATTGTTTAGTTTATGCTATAATATATGATGTAGCGCATCCGATACGTTTATATTTACCCTCAGCAAATATATAAAAATTTATTTAACCTTTTTGGATATCATTCTTCATGATATATGCCCGATTTATTTTTCTTCACCCTTAGCAAATATGTAATATTTTATATCTATATTTTATATTTATATTATATCTAGCGAAAGTATTATTTATGAAATTTCTTTATATTATATTCTATATATTAATATGATTTTCAAGTATTTCTTATTGCATTTTCTTCTCTCTTGAAATATTTATGTTTAGAATTGCTTTTATTTCTTAATATATGTATATATTCAATGCAATATTTCCATCAATGCCATTCGCAAGCTACCTCTAAGATTTACAGGGTATTGCACTAAAATCATAAATAGCTTAAAAACGAAGCGAAAAACGAAGTCGCCACGCAGTGCTGGCTTGGAGCAGGAGCAACAGCAGCAGTGGCAGCTGCAGCAGCAGCTCCTCGCCGAGGCGCAAATAGGCTGTCAGCTACATACCAGAGCGACCCATTTCTGCCCCCTCTTGCCACTCCTCCTGCACCTAGATACCGTTGTGTGTGTAGGCGCATTAATGTAGCCGGCAAAAAATTTGTTGTAGGCAAGCAAAAAAAACAAAAGAAAAGAAAAACTGAGAGAGAAAAAAATTGAAATACTTTTTTGTGATTTATGGCAATGTGTTGCGGAGCCCGGAGATTTGCTATAAATGTGTAGCACACTCGCACACCATCTCTCCCCTCTCTCTCTCTGTCTCTCTCTCGTTGTCAATGTCACACACACATGAAAATGTTCTACAAGCAATTTTTCAAATGGTTTTTATGTGTGTTTGTGCATTCGTTTAACAATTTGGCCATAAAATATGATGAGCCCCGCTCTCTCTCTCTCTATCTCTCTCTCTCTATCTCTCTTTCTCTCTCTCTCTTACTCTCTTCCCCTCTCTCTCTCTCTCGTGTTCTCTAGAGGAGTCACTCGTTGTCGCCGCTTGGTTGTGCCTATTCCCGCATTGTCGGCACTTTATGGCCACGTGCTGTGGCGGCCGCGTGTCCTTGTGGCTCCCCTGCCAGCTTCCACCCCTTACATAGGGATACCATATATACCATATATATATTTTTATAGTCAGCTGGCAATTTGGTTTTTTTTGGCTCACAGAGGTGCTTGCCAGCAAGTACAGTGGGCACTTGAAGGAGGCAACTGAGGTAAGGCTTGTCTTCTGTCTTCAACTCTTCAGTTTGATATCAAGACAAGCCTTGTGCTTTGGCTCCCACTGTCAGCTCTTCATATTTCCAGCCACATCAATCTCAAGTGGCCCTTGTCGCTGTTTTTTAACAACTTCATTGACGAATCCGCAGTCTCAGTCTCCAATCCCTCATTCGAATTTGAGTTCCACTTGTAAGCAATTTCAGCTGTCAGCTTTGCTGGCAATTGTTGCCTTTGTTGTTGTTCTTGTCTTTTGGCTATGAAATCTGAATATGAACAGAAAATAAATGTTGCCTCCAAATGTTGTTGTTGCAAAACGTTGCAAAAGTGGCACGAAAATCTGCTGAGGTTGACACCCAAAGTGAGCTCTCGACTCGCCTCTAATAACTCGTGGAATTCTGTAATGGAAACTTGTTTTGCAACAATAATAGCAACAGAAACATCGTCAGCTGTGACTGTGTCAAGCTGCGCCCAATATGGTTGCAATCTATTGCTGATTTGGCAAAAGCCGCAGAGACAACAACAAGTCACATGGGGAGGGACAGTCAGTGACGGACAGACAGACAGAGAGAGACTTGTCGGCACTTAAACTGAGTTACATCTCCCACAGCTTTGTCAATTGTCCCAAAGTGGCGCCGTTTGGTGTGCAAATCCTTATAGAGATCCGTCACCAACTGTGCGAACTGTCAGTCAGAGGAGGACAAGCATCGCAGCAAATCAATTTCACTGTCTCAGTCTCTCTCCCTCTCGCTCTCTTCCCCTCTCTCTTTCTACATAATTTATATGACTTGGCCTATGGCCACAAATAATTTTTGCAATTGGCCAGCGACAACGAGGAATGAGGATGAAGACAAAGCGGAAGGCCGTGGAGCGGCAGAGAACACACACACAATACATTTTCAACAGTGGGTGGAGCTGTGAATATTGGCCATAAAATTTATGCCCTGAGATAATAACGCAAGCGGCAAGTCGTTATGGGGAGCCCCGGCCAGCTAACCGGACACGATGAACGAATGGACAACGAATGAGCGTGCAAGGAGGATGACTAAAAATAAAATTATTACCAGGCAAACTCGTCTCGAGATGCAAAGCCAGCGATAGACCACGGAACGAGGCTGCAGCTGAGACCGACACCGAAACCGAAACCGAGGCCGAGGTTGAACCTGAAGCTGATGCTGTAGCTGAGGTTGAAGTTGATTCGCTTGCTGTGCCTGTTCCTGCCTTGTCTCTCTGTATGTGTGTGTGTGTGTTCCCCCTTCTGTGTCCAGGTGGCGACTGCTGCAAGCAGATTCATGCGCCTGGCACAGAGGAGGCACCCAAACCACTTGGTCAATTATGCGGCCGTCTGCTGTCCTCGACTATCTGCGCTCTCAGGCCTTGTTATGATGCCTCGTTAGCAGTAGAAAGGGTATATCGAATGGTAGGGAGTACTATATCATATATAACATAATGTATTTCTCTTTTTGTTGTCTTTTTTGTCTATTTATTTATTTATTTAATTTAATTTATAGTGGAACTATGGTCAGTCGACTGTTTAAAAGTAAAAAATAATTAATTATAATTTAAATTTTAAATTGAAATATTAAACTAAGAATAATTTGAAATTAAAAGTAAGATAGAAATTAATTGAGATTAATTGAAAAAAAGAAATTAATTGACGAATTGAATTGAATTGAACGAATTTGTGACGATTATCATAGAATGTCTATCGATCGGTGGAATTGTTTTTTTGTTATTTGGTTAAACTATACTATACTATCGATTAACTTTCGGCTATTAAAAGGTTATACTATCAATATACATTTATTTCATGTTATAACATATAGTAACATATAAACAATCGATATTTGATTACACTATACTATCGTAAAACTATCAATATCAAAAGAGAAAAGTTTCAAATGCAATATAATGATTCATTTCATATAAATGATTTAACTTAGCAAACGTCTTGCTTTTTTATTGGTTTGTAAGATAATAATCAAAACTTTTAAACTTAACTTCTCATACTATCGATACATTATCGATTGTAAAGAGACACTTGTGCAAATCTGACTATAATCACTTTAAGTTGTTTATTATTTGCCAAAATTCACTTGAAGTTGTTCATTATCTTGTGTTTTTGTGTGCTATATAAATATATGTAGTTATATCTGCACTTTTCAATCTTTCTTATATATAAGACTTACTGCGCATCTGTCAAGTCTATCATCATTCTACCATCTCTAGATGTTGCCCCGCTTTGTTGTCCGTTTGTTGCAACAATATTTGGTTGCCAACTTTGCCATGTACCAACAACGTTTAGACAGTTCTCTCTTCTCTCTTGTCTTGTCTCGTCTTGCCTCTTCTCTTCTCTTGGGGCTCTTCTTTTTGTGTGTGTGTGTGTGTGTTTGGCTTTTGCTTTGGCTTCGTTTGCAAATATGCCCAGTTCGAGCTGAATTCATAGACGGTAGCACAGAGAAGCCTCTTGCCAAACACAACTGCAGCAGCAGCAGCAACTACAAAAGCAACAACAACTGCGAAATGCGAATTCACATCCTTGCTGGGCTGCTGCTGGTGTTGCTTAGTTTCCCCCTCTCCCTCTCTCTGTCTGTTGCCAGCTATGGTATCTGTTTGTCTCGCTATCTGCTCTGCCTGCAGCTCATTTGGCTCTTGTGTTGTTATTGCCCCATGGTACAGACAACATTGGCCACAAGCCCATCGTCATCATCATTATGATCATCATCATCCGCATTCTCTGGCTCATCATCCGCATCCTCATTGCCCTGCAGAGAGCTGTTTAAATGTCTCATCAACTGTTAGTCCCCCTCTTGGCAGAGCTGCAGACTGTTTGGCATGCTAATATGCAAACAGGGCTGCCAACTTAATGAAATTGAAATGAGCAAATTAGTGTTGTTTGCTACCCCCAAAGAACTCTTCTACGCTCTGCTATCTATCTGTATATGTGTTCTACGTATTAACCCCAGCATTAACTATAACCATTATGGACTGATATATCTGTATGTGCATCAACTTTATCCTGAGTATGATTCCCATAAGAAACTATAACCACAGTCTCTTATGTATCCGACTGTGAACATATAACTTCTTTAACTTAAGACATGCAAACTTCTCTCTATTCGTATATTATCATACACTTGCACAGGGCTTTTTAATGTTTGCCAAAAGTATGCAACGCAAATAAGATTAGCCCATAAACTATATATATTCGTGATCAGTAGCAGACGAAAGCCGATATAGCTGTATTTGTCACTCAATTTAAAAGATCTTGCTAAACTTGACACACTCTTTTTCCTGAGTGCTAAACATATGTAAAGACGATCAATATCGATCAAAATCAAACCTATATATCTACAATAATAGAGATTAAAAGTGCACTTTTTATAGTTTTAAATTTTATTAAGAATCATATAAATCATATATAATCTAAATCATATAATTTTCATTGGCACAACCAGAGAAAACTTAAGATTACCCACAATACTTATTCAAATTAAAAGTCTTATACCCCAAACCTAACAAGTCCTATAAAAACTAAATAGTCGAAGTGTATTTAATTTTCTCCATGTCAAAGCACACCTTCCTTTCCTGTTCTTCACTATAAAGATGCACGCTTTAGCCCAGACAGCTCAACTAAAACTAAACAAAAAACCGCAAAACGAAACTAGCATTATCCTTGGACCCACTAAACCAGCCTTGCCGCAGTCCCAAAGCCGATTCTCATAAATCTCTAGCGGAACTTGGTCAAGTTTTTGGTCAACTCGGCAGCTGCTGCTGCTGCTGCAGTGGGCTAAAAAACTAGTCTAGCCGTTAGAATGGGCAATAAAAATGCTACCATAGAAAACAAGATTGAAAGCAAGGAAACCTAAAAAAAAAAATACACTACAGAAAGGAGAAGGAGAACGAGAAGAAGAAGAGGCAAACCCACATGTCATGCAATGCACTTCACAGCACTAGACGCACCCAATACTCCCTCCCGAACTTCCCAGTTGCAAGTTGAACTCGGCGTTTCTGATAGATACAAACGACTTCATGACGATACAAAAGAATGATGATGATGATTTGCAAAAAGCGCTGAGAACACTCACTCGATAGCGTCTGTTGACTCAGTCCCAACTGAGCTGGGCTGGATTGGGTTGGGTTGGGTTCGTGGCTGGGTTTAGGTTTGTGGGCTAGGCCGAGGACTATCCGGGCGGGGTCTGTCATTGAATTGGCTGTGCAAACGTTTGATAAATTGATGAATTGCAATGCTCAAGTGGCAACAGTTTAGCGCACAGCATCGACAGACGATGCAGAGATCGATAATGTGACCAAGGAAGGGACTAGAGTTGAAGTTCTGCCTGTGGTTGCGACTCCAACGGAGATTGCTCAAGTAGTTGCCAGTGGTGGCACAACTCATTAGTTCATCAGCCACTCGAGTCTCTCCCTCTCTCTCTCCCTCTCTCTGTCTCTCCCTCTCTTTCTGTGTGTTTTGTTTACTCAAGTTTAGCATAAAAAGAAATGAAACAGTCATCATTGCTATGGCTAGGGAAAATGTTTCCTCCTCATGACCATCACAGCTCGCATCTTGTTTCTCGTTTACCGGGAAGAGCTCATAAAAATTTATGTTAATTTCGTTTAGAGCTGCAATCTGCGACTGCATTCGTAATGAGCAAGCTGAGGCTAAGTAAACAAGGAATAGTACAGTGGGCCCTCCCCTCTTGGGAAGCTTGGAAATATTTCAAAATTGAAATAATGATTAACGGGAGCTGGCAAGGAGAAGGCAGGAGGGAGGGTGGTCGGGGGGTGGGGGGGTATGTGATCCACCTACACCTAAATGCACGCGCATTTTCCGAACTCGTCGTGCACTTCAAGCAACAATTGAAAAGTTCCACGAAAATGCCGTTGTGAAAATGCAGCGTAAACATTTAAGATAAACAGCAGCAGCAGCAGCAGAGTGAGGGATCCGTTTTTGTAGGGATCCGTTTGGGATACAAATTAACTGCAAGCTGAGAGCTGGAGAGCTGGAGAGCCGGAGAGCTGAGACAACGCGCCGTATGAGCAACGACGACCTGCGCACAATTTGTTTATTTATTTGTATTTATTTTCCAGTCAATATAAACTATGTGAATTTGTACTGTACATAAAAAAAGAGAGAAAGAATGCCAGACATGCTCGACATGATGGTAATAATAACAACAATGCCAAACGACAACCCCCTCTCCCTCCCCGACGTCTCTACTGAACTGGGGGCAAGTAAATAAATCAAACGAAGCACAGCTGTGGCTGTGGAAAAAGAGTTGGAAAAGCGAGAACTAGATGAAGTTTTTCCCGGGAAAAATGCAAGTCGAACAGTGACGAGACGAGACTGAGACTGGAAAAATAAACAAAATGGTCGAAAGCGAAATAAAATACGATGTTTGGCTAAAGTTGAATCACTTGATTGGGGCAGCAATGAAGGGGAAAAGGAGCTGGAGAAGGGGAAAGAGAGGCAAGGGAAGACACATAAGCTTTTGTGGATATTTTGACAGTGAATGCGATTAGAGAATGTTGCTTATACCGAAACTGAAACTGTATTAAAATTGCCACGGGCTAATCTAGTGGAAAGCTGATGCTGCTGCTGATGCTGCTGCTGCTGTTGCACTGACGCTGCCAAATAAGCTGCCGCACTTGCTGGTGCAGTGTCTAAGCCAACCCTCCTCCTGTCACACGGCGCTTCTATCAAAGTCATTTGCCAGGCAGAGGCAGCAACGCCAGCAACAACAACAACAGCTCATCAACACCTTTAGTCAGCCATTTTTCAGTAGAGCTATAATACCGCAGACTGTGTGGACTGTATGGAGAGAGGGCAAGGGGGGAGAGGTGCAAGGGGGGCAAATACGCAAAACCATCGCACACTAAATCCACTTAAATTAATTGCAAAAGGTGATTACGTTGCTGTTTTGCCTGTGTGCCTCGACTTGGGCTGCAAACAGACAGCGAGCAGACAGCTGAGAAATGAGAAACCAGGACCAAGCTCACAGCCAGGACATTCAACACAGCAGAGAGAGGTGAAAGAGGGTGCGGATAAGGGAAAGGGGAAGGGAGGAAAGGTAAAGGAGGAGGTAGGTTATCAAGAAGCTGCAAGCAGGACGCCATTTCTCAAATGCCCGTGGCCAAAGGCAAACACAGCGTGCAACACTTGCAACTAGGCAAATGCTCAGCAACGTCTGCTGCTGCTGCCTCTGTCGCTGCCTCTGCTGCTGCCAAGTGTTTGCACATATCTTGCAGCGAGGGAGGCAACTGTCGCTTCATTTTTGCAAAGTAATTTGCAAAAGAGCCAAGACAAGACGCAGCAGCACAGGGAGCAAGAGAAGGCGAAGGCGAAGGAGCAGCGCCAGAAAGCAAGTGCCGCCAAAATGCAGTCAAGGATGAAACAGGCAAGGCATAACAAAGGGGGGTAGCTACCTGCTGAAGGTGCTACAAGGTGTTAAGGTGTCGCTGTCACTCTCTGATTGCGTTTATGCGTAAACGTTAATCAGAACAAGACACGCGAGCGAGCAATGCCATGCGAAGGCATTCTCTGGAAAAGGCAATTTCACCTGAGTTTAGCGGATTCTGAGTTTAGCTTGACGAGATAGAGGTTTTAAAGCCAACTGTGGTAAATTTAGTTACAAAAATAAATTTACTATACTATTATAAACCAATTAATTTAATATAATTGTCCGATCCAACTTATTCTAACTTATGACAAACTATACAACAACAAAATTTGCTTAATAATCACAAGTTACTGATTTGCGTGGGCGGTGGGCGTGGCATCTAACATTTGAAATGAGCTGTTACTGTGCACAGCATACAGCAACCCTCATGCTGAATTTGGATGCAGTAGCTCTTATAATAACTGAGATCTTGACATTAAGACAGACAGACAGACAGGCGGACAGACGAACAGATAGACAGGCGAACAGGAAGACAGACAGATGGGCAGACTAACGGACAGACGAACAGGCAGACAGACAATCCGACGGGCAGACAAACATACAGACGGACATACAGACAGACGGACATACAGACGGACATACAGACAGACGCCCAGACTAACGCATAGACAGATAGATTGACATACAGACAGAAAGACAGGCAGATAGACAAATATAAAGACAGACAGACAGATAGCTTGACAGACGGAAGGGCAAAGAGACAGACGGACAGACAGACAGAAAGGCAGACTGAAGTACAGATAAACAGACAGACGAACAGGCAGATAGACAGACAGACAGACGGGCAGACAGAAGGGTAGACAGACTGACAGAAAGTCAGAGATACATGTCTTAATCGACTCAGTTAGTAATCCTGACTAAGAATATATATGCACATGTATATATATATATGGTGCCTGCCACGCCTTCTTCTGCCTGTTACATACATTTGCACAAAGTTAGTATACCCATTCTTGACAAATTTCAAAGGTTGTAGGGTATTCAAAGTACCATATATTCTCTCCAAAATACTTCGAATGAAACATAGTGGAATGAATGAAACTAAAGCAGGCACAAAACAATCAAACTTGCACAAAACATAAGTTATCATAATAAGTGTCAGAACTTATCAAAAACTAAAGTTAACAACAGATTCTTATCTTAAGTCTAACTTCAACTGAGTCGAATCTAATATAGAATTGTTATAGGAAACATTACACATAATTGAAGCTCTTTTAAACTGAAAACTGCATGGAAAAAACTCTCCATCTTCGATCATTATCAAAGTCACAAAGTCATTATATTAAATTCCAATTAAGTACGGAATATGTTACGCAATGCAAAAACTTCTCAATGAGTTCTCGGCATAGTCGCAGAGTGCTAAGTTTGTTCACATATCATTGTGGGTGGGGCGAGGGAGGGGGAAGATGCCTTCATGTTTATTTTATTATTTAACTTTGCGAATTTGTGCAATCATAACATCCTGCAACGCATAAACACGACTTTGCTGGGCGAGTTCTCTTTGAGTTCTGCCCTCGTTCCCCTTCTCTCTATCATTCTCTCTCTCTCTCTCTCTTTCTCTCTCTTTGTGTGTGCTTAAAATGTCATTAAAGCGCAGAATGGGCGTACACTGGGCGTGGTCGGGGCGGTCAGGACGGGGGTGGCGTCGGAGCAGATAAAAGTCAAAGACTCAAAGACAGTTCCAGTTCCAGTTCTCCCCTGCCCATCCCCCTCCCCATCTCCCTCCCTCTCTCTCTCAGTCACTTTATATCCTTAATCAGCGCCTGACGATGTCTTTGCCATGTGCCTTGGGCGGAGCAAGGGGGCAGGCGAAAGGGGGGCTGGCGTTAAATTTATTGATAATTGATTATTGCTTCGTTAGGTCGGCGCTGTTGTTGTTGTTGCTGCTGCTGTTTGTTGCCTGTTTGTTGTTGCAAATTGAAAATGCAAATTGCTGGAGTGATTTGCCAGCCCGATCCCGTTGTGACCGATCCTGTTCTAGATCCCAGAACCAGTGGCGGCTTTTGATGTTTGGCGACGCTTGGGGGGTAAAACAAATTTTCATAAATTTTTAAAACAAACACGAAAAACGAAAAACCAAAAAAAGCAAAACAGAAACAGAAACAAGACAAAAATGCGAAGCTGGGTTTTGCTGCGGGATTTTTACGCCATTTTGTTGTGTTGCCAGTTGTTTGCTGTGCCAGGCAGAGATGGGGAGGGGGGGCAGGGAGATGGACAGAGGCAGGGGGGTACGTGCCTATGCGCGTTGCTTTGCTCACCTTTTGAGCTTTTAAATTATTTTCCAAGCACGTAGCCTCGTCGACTGTTTGCGTATTTAAACGTGCAGAGAGTGAGCAAGATAGAGAGAGGGAGGGAGGGAGACAGCAGCAGCAGCATTGGGGTGCTGAGTGTGAGAAGCGCGTAGAACGGCGGCTGCCGGCTTTGCCTTTAAAAGGATTTGCGCAATTTGCGTGCCGGGCTTTTATGAAGGGTTCGAGCTGCCTCCGCCTGTCGCCGTGTTGACAAACAAACAACGATGCCGAGTGACGCCCAAGACAGGCGACAAGAGGAGCTAGCCAGGATCGAGATGGCGTGGGTGGGGCAAGGACAGTAGCAGCGTAGACGGCGGCGGCGGCTTTGTGTTGACAATGTCCTTGCTGTGGAGAATTGTGGAGCTCTTTCATTCCGCGGTGCGTTGCGTACGTGACTTGCATTTATTTTGCGGCCCAAACAGTGAAAAACTCGTTAGTAATTTAGCAAAGAGAAAGAGAGAGGCAGTGGGAGAGAGGAAGGGAGAGAGGGAGAGGTAGAGGAGGACATCCAGTGAGTGAGGCTGTGCAGGTTAGCAAAGCAGCGGGCTCAGCATGTTTTCAAGCCATCAAATGCTCGTCTATATTCATATGGAACCACGTCGAGTGCAGCCCAACTAAAAATACTAAAAATACCACAACGAGTTGAAGAGCGAGAGATAAATAGAGAGAGAGAGAGGGGGGGGGCACGAAACGTTGCCACTGCAAATAATTCCATCAACACGCCCGAAACAAAAACAAAACGCAGAATCCACAAACTAAAAACCAAAACCCGCGCAAGGGCAACGACGATTGATAGCCACTTGAGCCAGAGCACAAAGAGAGAGAGAGAGAGAGGCAACATCCCCCTCTGTCCCTCCTACTCCTGCACATCTCTTTGAATTGGCTTGGCCCATTGACATTGCACAGTGCAGTGGAACGCATTGGGAGGCCCTCGTGAACGCTTTTGCACAGTGGGACACAAAACAACAACAAACAGAGAAGGCAAACAGAGTGCGAGCGCCAGATTCGAGTGCAGTTAGAAGCTCAGCATGGGCAGCCCAAATAGTGTGGTAACTGTGTGGAGCAGGGGGCGGGGGCAGTGGCAGGCAGTAGCAGCAGCTCTGGCTCTGGCTGCTTAATGGCAGCGGCGCAGCGTCGAAAGAGTTATTGAAAATGTTTTATTGTGTGCATTTGATTGCTGTAAGTGTTGAGGTCATGTGTGTGAGTGTGTGGGTGTGTGTGTGGGGGGGGGAGTGTGTGTGTCTGCCTGGTGTCTAACTTATAAATATTTCAATAACATTTGAAGTACGCCTGCCTGCCTCTGCTGGCTCAATTGGTTTGGATTTAGTTGAGAGAGCGGGAGAACCCAAAATGGGAAAATAGGGAAAATCGGAATCGGCATCGAAATCGAAATGGGAATGGAAATGGAAATGGAAATGCACTTTCCCATTGTGTGCGGGTGTCTAGGGCTTTGGCACTCCAACACTCCAAATTCTAAAGGGCAGCCTGCTAGCAATGCCACTTTTGCCATATTTGGATTACCAACAGTAAACTAAACCCAAATATTATGGAAAAGTAACAAAACAAAATACTAAATATACTGTACAAGTTTTCACGATGTTCATATGTATGAGCAATAGGTTAAAATGAAAATAGGTCTAAGAAATTTTAAGGTATTATGAAAGTAGAGCTATAAATTAGGAATAAATAATATATATCTAATATTGTATTAAATTCGAATAGTATGTAATTGTAGCATTGATATTATATATTATTTGTTATATATAATTTATTTATTTTATAATATTATTTGTTAATATATTATAAAAATATATTCTGCAACTTATTGAAATTTAACACACACAGAAAAGACTTATTCAAATTGTATTCAAATAGAATTAGAATCTATAAATGTTAGTTTAAATTCTTATTATTTTTCTAAATATTTCAATTTTATCATGAATTTGTTAGGCGCATAAACATACATTGAATACAAATTGAGCACTTTAGGGTAAAGTTCTATTTAGAATATAAAAAATGTGTATTCTTTGAACTTCATTGAATACACAGTCATATAACAATAATATTATATTGGTTATAAAAAAATATATTTTTGAGTATTAAAAAATACATTGGTATTATTTTTCAAGCATACTTTACCATGCATCATCTGCAAGCAAACTTAGTAGACTAACTGTAGATTCTCTTGACTCAAACAAAACATGTTATCAAGAATTCGATTAACGCACAATTGTTCACATATCCTACGATTATTGATAATATATAAATAGAATAGAATAGAAATGGAATACTTTATTTATAAACAATTTTTAATATTACACATAATACATGAGTATTAAAAGTACAGGCCTTTTTCAACCTTTTCTACTTAGAAATATGATTTATACAGAAAATCAATTTTAATTAATCATTGAATTTAATAAGGGGAAAAATATTACATTATTTTAGATAATATATAATTATTTCTACTACAATCTTCAATAATAAATATTTCTCACAATTCAAATCGTCTACGAAATTATCTTGAATAAGGCCAACGCATAAACGCAGCAATAATCGTCTCGGTATGCGAGGCATCTCTCAGTATGCGAGGCACCTTCTCCATAGGCACACTTTCAATTGTGTGTTTGTGTGTGTACGGATGCGAATGCGGGTTCTCTAAAACTTTCCATCGTGTGGCTAAGAGCAAGAAGCTTTTTGGCATTGGACGCTTGTGATGCAATCGTTGCTGTTGCCGTTGCTGCTGCCTTTGCCACACGGCTCAATGAAGCCTGTGGCATGGCCTACTTTGGAGCACACAAAAGTTTAACTCAATTACCAGCAACGGCAGCAGTTGCCACACGTGACTGGCCCAAGTAGGGGCAGGGGCGGGGCAGGTGGTGAACTGAACTGACCTGCTTAGCTTGCTGGCCAGGAAACAAGTAGGAGAAGTCGACCGATGGTTCCGTTGGCCACCTACAAAGCCCCTTTCAAAACTCATTAGCACAAATTTTCGTGCCTTTCAATGCGTCGCTTTGGCTCCGACTCTGACTCTGACTCCGGTTCGGTTTTGGGTTCAACTTCTGGTACAGATTTCGTCTCTAGCTTGGGCACGGTTGAGCAACTAGGCCGGCTAATTTGGCTGGAATAAGAGAGAGAGAGAGAGAGTGGGCAGTGGGGGTGAGGTCACCTAGACAAAATTTATGCTGATTGTGCGGCAATTTAGGGAAAACTCAAAGCGAAAACTGGAAAATTGCAGCTGCCACGTAGCCAGAGAAGGAACCGAAGCCGCAACCATAGCTGGAGTCAACAAATTTGCGATGCGACGCGCTGACAATAAATATGAGCGGCAACTCAGCCTTGAAACAACAAGGGGCGACCTTTAACCTTTTGCATCATTCGATGTGATAGGTTAAAAGGGTAGATATAGACAACTCTGTTCGTATGAACACCTTTATCTTAGAAAGCATTAGAGCTAGGACTACCAAATTTGATGAGCATAAGTCAAGTCAGTGTAGGCAGATAAAGATCGGTTTATAATGTGACCACGCCCACTTCGGCAGCCGTAAAACGATAAAAAACGAATTGCATGCGTCATTTAAATCAAGAAGAACATTCATGTGTGATGTGCTCAATAACTATTAACATCTAAAGTTATTTATGGTATATATTAAGTGTATAAACAATCTATGTCTTGGTTAGCGGGTATATCACAGTCGTGCATACCCGTGTATAGCTTTCTTATTTGTTTTTTCTATACTTCGCTAATGTTTTCTATTTGTCTGCTCTTCTGCTTGCAGCTTCCTGTCGCTTGTCTGCTTTATTGAGTACAAAGGACAACAACAACTGAAGACGGTAAGAGAACCATAACCTTTTTTCAGCAACAGCGAAGTCTATGCAAAGTAGTTGCCGCTAAGTGGATGTACCATACATACACACATAGATACATATACATATATAGGTGTATGTGTATGTGTCTGTAGAACGCTTGTGGGTCTTGGGTTTGCCGGTTTCCGTTTCCGCCTTTGGCTTTCGCTTTTTCATTTCCGCCTAATAAACTACATAATTAAACTGGCAGCAATGGGATTAAAGGATTCCTTGGCCAAGTCGGGGGCACAACAACAAGAGTCATGTGTATGCGGCATCTCGCGTGCTACTCAGCTGCCCTGCCTCCTTCCCTGCCCTCCTCCACTGTTGCTCCTTCCTAGTTCTTAGTTCAACTTGTTTTTTGTTACTTGTCGTGGCAAAGGACTCACTCCATTAGCCTCGACTTGGCTCCCTCGGCACGCTCCAAGAGTGAAGTTTCGTGGACGAATTAAGCTAAATTAATTTTTGTGCTTTGCCTGGTTGCGTTGCTGATTCTACTTCTTCGTCTTCTTCTTCTGCTTCTTCTGCTTTCCATTGTTGTTGCTACTTAAGTCCTTTGACTTTTGGCTCCTTTGATACGTGGCTTGCCATCTACCTCCCACTTTCTATCTCCTCCTCTCTATCTAGTTTGCTTCATATTAAATTAATGATGTGTTTTATGCTGTTGTTGTTGCTCTTCTTATTGTTGTTTCTGCTGTTGTTGTTGCTGGTGTGTCGCAAGCGAAAAATCACTGCGAATGCGATTTAGCAGGCAAAGCGCAACATTAGCAGTAAATAAAATAGGATAATGCGGCAAGTCGACCGCAAAGTAAAGGCCCTTAGCCCCCCTCATCCCCGACACCCTCTGCCCAGGGAGAGATAGAGAGAGCGATATGAAAAGTGAGCCAAAAAGAGTCATAAAAGCAAACGCTGTACGATGAGCATATGCGACTTAGAGATGCACTACACTTGAAAAAAATATGAATGTATTTCTAATGTGGAACATTGAAAGAACTGAACTCAAACTGTATCAATTGCACAATTAAATAAATATACATTGCATTTAAGAATTTACATATATTTATGAATTTACATATAATTTATATATTTTGAATTGAATTTTATATAAATATTATATACATACATATGTGAAAATGAATATATATTCTATATGCATGCATATGTATATATATTCTATATAATCTAAAGCCTTAAAATGCAATTCTCTTTTATTTATACAAACTGTATGAACTGTAGAGTTGTATGGAATTTCAGGAACTTCACACATAAATATTTCACATTAAATACATTTGTCGCATATCTATTATCTATTAATTTTTAATAACATTATAAGTATTTTATTACATAATAAATATTATCCATTCATGATGAATAACAATAATTTGGAATATGTTATTTTTTTCTAATTTTCTTTTATTTCCATTTTAAAATTGTTATAATTTCGCAATAAGTTCTTTGAGTAGTAAAAGCCTAGAAGGAATTTCAGCAATTTAAATGGTAAATGCATTGCAAAATTGTTTTGTATTTGGAATATACTAGAATACAATATTGGAATACATTTTAGTTATTTTTTAAATTTCCATAAATTTGTTAGATAGTTTTATATATATTCTCTTATGCCCTAATGAAAATGAAAACTTCACTTAGAGTTTGCGGGCGTTACATCTGCGCTGTCGCAAACTAACTGGTTCACTGCGTAAGGCACACAAGAGCAGCTGCAGCATAACATGTGTAGGGAGTAGGGGGCGTGACAGTGCCAGGGGCACACAGGACAATTCATGCTGTATATATATGTATGTATATGTGAGGCGAAAGGATTATACGATCGCTCGTTTCAGCCTCGTGCACTCATAAGCCCCGCAATTTTTCATGCTAACCCCGTTTCGTAACCAGGCGTAACTGCCATGGCCAGAGCACAAATGGAAGAGGGAAGAGGGCAGAGGGGATAGTGTAGGGACCTAGAGTCAGGTCAGAGACAAACCAAACACACAGTGTAATGTGCACAGTGTCACCTGGCCTAAGCGGAACTCTGCAGAACTCGTTGCCTGCAAAATGACTTAATATTAATCTGTAATGCAGCTCACACACACACCAGCATACACACACACACACCAGCCCACACACACTCAGCTAAATACAAACAAATAATATCAATTGTAAACAATTTGTACGGAACTGCTCTTGGAGAAATCAAACCAAAGATTTGTGGCTCAATGCGACGCCGCTGTCTCCTGCCTTAGTTCCACAAATATTTTGACAAAACGCCTGCTGTTTCCACATAACTATTTATATTTGCCTTGTACAACAGCCACACACACGCACACACACAGAAAGGACACACACTCATCGTTGTCTGTCGCTGGCTGTTTATCATGTGCCTGGCATCTTTACCTGCAGCAGGGAACATGATACGAGCAGCAGGCAGAACCACCAGCATCTTGTAGAGCTGCTCGCTTGGGCGCGTATCTTTAGCATCAACAGGGAGAGAGAGAGAAGGAGAGGGAGAGAAGAGGGCATACAAATTTCTTGTTGCCTCCTCGGAAATCGAATCCACAAAAATGCAGTTAAATAAATTACAAACGCTCTGTCACCCAGCAGCAGTTCGAGGAGCGGGTTGCCAGTTGGCCTCGACTTGAGGTTGGGGCGCATGTCGCGGGATTATCGCCAGCCAGGCATCGCCAGAGCAGAAAGAGAGGGGGAGAGTTAGCGGGAGAGGGGTATAAAGACTTGCCTTACAATGATTATTCCCATACGAATTTTTCTTTTTAATGAATATCGTCGTTTGTCGCCTGGCACCCAGTTCCCACTTCTGCTCCTTCTCCTCCATGTTCCTCTACTCCTCCATCTCTCTCTCTCTCTCTGCGCCTTCTCATCTGCCTCCACACTCCTTTGCGTGCTAATGAAATAAATGCCTGGACAGCGTTCTCAAGTTACCCAAACATGAACAATCTGTGACATTGCCCACATATGTGGAGCCAGATACAAATACAACTACAGCAACAGATACAGATACAAAGATACTGCATGTATCTTAAGTTATGAGACATCCAAGCCACATAAATACCTCAACGTGTGTGGGTTGCCAACATTGTTGGAGTCTTTTCCCCTAATAGAAAACTCTCTTTAAACTGAAAAAACTTTGGGATTAAATTCAATTCCATTTGGGTTTGCTATGGCACTACAATGATAGAACTGCAGATTAAAAAGGTTTAAAAACAATTAAAGAGACTGGAAAATCTTTTAAGCTGTATACAAATGAATACCCCTAAGTTGCCTAAGCTGTGAAGTATTCCAGCATAATCTTAAAGAAATTCACAACATGGCAAGATTTCAATTAGTATGATGTATATGCAGGCAGGTGTCTGCTGCCATAAACCCCAAGCACCTCTACCTTTCCTACCCCCTCTACCTTCCCTAGGCGCATCTAATCAATTACCAAGCTGCTCTACCTTACCTACCCCCTCTAGCTTCCCTAGCTCATCTAATGAATCACACTTCGTTTCCGGCCCAGTGACAATTGCAATCACTTTTCACATCCCTCACAGAAGTTGCCGCCAATGGGTTAATTATTAATTTCGCATTTACCACAAAACGTTTATGGATTGTCGGCTACAACAGAGCAAGAAAGGAAGAAGGAGTAGGAGAAGAAAAAGTAGGAGGAGGATGAGTAAGTGTAGGCAAAGCAATCTCCGTGCAGAGTCCGTTCAAGCACTTCCTCAATTGCATAAATCGAAGAAAATTCTGTTGCGGCGCGTGTCACGAATAAGCAAAGCAAAAGCAAAAGGGAAGCTCCAAAAAAAACTGCTGCTTCTTCTCTAATTTTTCTGTGCTTTGAGACAATGTGACAAGCCCGACGACCCCATGGTTTGGAGAGATCTAAAGAGAGAGGTCTCACCTCTCAATGAGTTGTGACTGCAGACGACAGGGTTGCCCGACACAGTCTCAGTTGAAGTCGAAGTTGAAGTCGCTTGGTTTGTCACCCAAGTCATTTACATGCTCCGCTGGCGTACGTGACTCACATATAGTTATCGCCGTTATACATATGTATATGTAACATACACATTCATATGCACATTATTGGAAGTATTCGCTTGACTTTTGGGGAATTTCTTGGCATGTCTGTGACTGCGGCGAGCTTGGCTTACATTTGATGAAAATGCGAGCGAACTGAGGCAAGACGAGGCGAGGCGAGGCGTAGCGGGACATGGCGCTGTCAATGTGGACTCGAGTGTCCACAGGGAGTTGGCGGCTTCATCGAAGTGTCTCCGTCGTCGTCGTCGTCGTCGTCGTCGTCGTCGTCGTCGTTGTGGTTGTGGTTGTCTGTCCTCTTCGGTCTAAAGTGAGTCACGCAGCGCATCGATAAAATATTTAAAATTCATTTCTAAGCTTTTAGTAGTCAACGAGGCGCACTTCGCTTCATCGCTCTCTTATCAACATTGGGGCCCGGCTGGAGTTGCCTTCCCCTGCTCTACACTCTCTTCTACCTCCCCTTCCCCTGCCCCTTCCCCTACCCTCTTCGACGATTACCCAACCCCATTGCGAGTGCAGCAGCAATTGCAGAGCGATAACCGTTAGCCAAAACCTCCGATGTCCCTCCCCTCTTCTCCTCTCTCCTCTCTCCTTATCGTATCTCTCGAGTGCGCTTTGATTTATGTGCGTGCAGAAAGCCAACACACACTGCACACACTCCACGAATCGTAGCTCTGTATCTGAAGGTAAACAAGCCAGTGAGTGCCAGTGAGTTTACCTGGCCACACGTTCACCTGGAGAGGAGCATAGCACAGCTACCAGGTGGTCCGATGACACTCGCAATTGCTTTATTATTAGTTTTGTTATTGAATTTCAATTTATTGCATTGCCAGCCAACTTCATATCGAGCATATATAGTACATACTATACATCTATACTGTCTGTCTGTGCGTGTTTCTCGAGTTGATTTTTCCTTAGAAGATTCATGGATTGTTAATCGTAAATATTGTGCAACGTGTTCTTGAGAAATTTCAAAGGCAGAATGTAAAATATAAAAACAAAATAGAAATGATATATAAACTAGAAATAGAGTAATATATTAAGTCGTTTAAGTTTCTACTATTGAAAGCAGCTATTCTGTTTTCATATATAATTCATTTGTAAACTCTTGCAATATTCGAAATATTTTAAAACAAGAAGCCACACCTTAGTTTTTTAGATATTTTATTTTTTTATAAAACATAAAATTGATTAACTATAATATATATATAAGGATTGTAGATATTTCTATTATAATTCCTGAAACATTTCCTTTTTAAATCCGTGATATTTAAATTAAATTGTTGAATTTTTCATAATGTCTTTTCTTATTCAAATTGTAAGTTCTAATTTCCACAATATTTGAGATTTTTAAAATTAATTTGTTCATCAGTAATCTAATGTTTTTATAATAAAAATATTTTGTACTCATATTGCTTTACAGATTCTTTACAGAATCTTTCATATTCAAAATATGTTTAAGTATTCTTATATCTTATAGATCCGTCTCCTTATATGCCTTGCTGCTGGAAGATTTTTTTCTATTCTAGATTTATTTACAACACTTAAAAACCGTTCACTACTATATCATTTCTACAGCAAATAATATTATATATAAATATTCCTTAAAGTGCAACTAGCACATTGAACCTTCTATATTTCCTGCTCTGTAATCATCTTTAACTTAAATTCTCAATTATTTCTTGAATTATTCTCAACACTCCTTATGTATTTCCATTAATATTTAACCCCCCTTCAGTGTGCAGAGTTCTTTCTTATCCACATGCTTATCGGCAAGTGTTTCCTTAACAAATATTTCCACAATTTGAGGACCATCTATAACTCAATTTATCCGCAGTAAACTCACATAGGGCGACCCTACACGTTGCACTGTCGCAGATTATTTATTGTCATATATGATATTTTATTTCTTTGCAATTGCTCCCAGCCTGGTAGCTAGGTAGGTCGTTGAGTATAGAAAGAGGCAGGCGGGGACGAGGCAGAGAGCTGTAACTCACTTCAGTTCGATTCTTTTGTTGATTTTTCTAGATTTGAAGCACAGATTGTGCGCCGTTTTACAACTGGCTACGGCTGCGGCAAGGTGTGAATTGTGTGCAGCAATTGCAGTTGTTGTTGTTCTTATTGTTGTTGTTGCTGTTGTTATTATTGACCATGCCCCCTTGGGTGTTTGATCGACAGCTTGCCTAAAACTGTCAACGCGTTTTTTTTCCCTTCTGTTTTATGGCGCATTTTTCTTTCGATTTCCAACGATTTATTTGAGTTGCCTCGACTGCCTGTTTGCACGGCTGCCTCTTTATTCTTGTAGTTGTTGTTGTTGCAGTTGTGTGTTGTAGTTGTGTGTTGCAGTTGTTGTTGTTGTTATTGGTTGTCACTATACAAACGGTATATTGCCGTTGCTGCCTGACGCTTAGATTAAGATTAGCCGCCCCAACGAGCTGAGCTGTTGCAAGTAAGCAACGCCTGTCACTGCTATCCCTTGCCCTCCTTCTCCACTCCCTCTTGCCCATATGACTGACATATCTATAGCTGTGGCATTTGTGTTGAACTTCATGGAATATACAGCGACATATCATAAATCAGCAACATCAAACATGTTGACCTCATCTTGAGGTTTGGTTTGGTTTTGATTACTCTTGCTACTTCTATTTCTTTCTCTTTGTATTATTCTAATTTGACTTTATAATATTTTATTAAATGCTATGCAAGTTTAAACTCCCCGTTTCTAGCCCTCCTCTCCCCCTTTCTGCAGTAACAAATACATGTCAAATAGTTAATCAATTTTCCATAAATCACCTGACAAGTTTGCTTGATACCTTTGCCTCTCCACTTCCCCCTTCGGCATTGCATGCTGCAACAAATTGCTTAACTATATGGAAAATTGACAAGTTTAGACAGCTGACAGTGCGGTTGTGCCCCCTTGCCCCCTTGCCACCTTTTTCTTACCTTTCTTCACTGTTTTTTTGCCCCTTTTCCCTTGTCATGCTCTTCTCTGCATGATTTGCAGCTAAAACTGCATAAATACTGCAAAATTTGTTGCCCTGCCTTAGTTCACCTGCTATTCCCTCTTTCTCTACTTCTTCCCCTCTCCCTCTTTTGCTCTGCTACACCTCCCATTGCAACATGGCGTGTTTCTGCACATTTCAACTGAAATTATTTGTACGTTTCTGGCCAATTTACGAAATAGAAAAAGTTTTCTTTAGCTGCCGCTCACCTTGCCCCACCTCGTTGCACCACTCTCTCCCTCTCTCTCTCTCTCTCTCTCTCTCTCTCTCTCTCTCTCTGGAATTTGCTTCAGACATGACATGACGAGCGACATGTCTGACTACACGACGTTCCGCTGGGTTCCGTTGCGGGTTTATTGAACTATTGAAATTGATTAGAAAATTGCGAGCAATTTGTCAAAGATTTGTCGAGGACAATCCAAACGATCCATAATATTGTCTAAACAGCGAGTAATTTCTATAAATCGCTGCACACAAGCATTGAGCATCGAGTGGGCACAGGATGCAGGCGACAGGCGATGAGGCAGGACCGAGCATAGATGAGACATGTCACATCCATGTCTGTCAACGTGGCCCGACCCTGCGACTCAACTTGCATCTTGTGTGAGCTGACCTGCATCCTTGTGTCCTTTCAGGGCCACATCCGCTTAAACGAATGCGAGAAATTGGATTTTCACAGCTGCCACACGAAGAGAAAGAACGAAAGAATGAAAGAAAGAAAGAATGTATCGGGTCGCATTTAACACGCTTTAGTTTTCGGGAACGTTCTTTCCCGCCTCAATTCGTTACAGTTTCCCGTTACACAATGCGACAATTTCAAGCCTCATCATTGGACTGTGCCACATACGGTTTCCATATTCGCATTGTCAGATCAGATCGGATCAGATCAAGGGGATCAATCAATTTGAATGTTTTCATTTTATGCACAAGATTTGTCGACACCTTCTCCACACACATGCCGCAATCAGGCTTGTGCATGCATGTGCAAGCATGTGCATGTTGCCACTTCCAGTTGCACATCCACATCCACATCCGGTGGCCATTTTGCGTCAAGTCGTGTAATTTCCTTTGCCAGCCACTAAACTGTGTGCGGTTGATGACAGATAAGCCTGCTCGATGCTTTTAACCACAAACCTCCTGCCCTCCCTCTCTCCTTTCTTCCTTCCTTCCTTCCTGCCTGCCTGCCTGCCTGCATGAATAATTCCCAATAGAAACTTCTTCACCCACTCCCACTCCCCCTCCCCATTTCTACCTCACTCAGTCCTTGCCCTGCACGGCGAATTTGTTGTCGTTGCCCAAAATGGCCGTCTGAAAACTTGTGCAAATGCATTGAATGATTTATTTGGTGTGATTGCTTCACAAAGCGCACACACACACACATGCACGCACACTTGCAGTTCCGCCCACGCACACTTGCAGTTGCTCCCACACACGCACACTTACATTTGCTCTCTCTCACACACACACACACTGAGAGCGATTTGGCTCTCTTGATATCAAACAGCAGCAGCCGTTTGCCGTCTGCCTTCTGCTGTCGACAGAGGGCGCCTTTTTTGGTCTTTGTGCATTTTAATTGGCCGCTGTGAATGATGTGGCCAAGTGTTTTGATTGCTTTGTCATTGCAGCCGAGGCAGCGCAGCCCAGCAGCACTAATCAGCGCCCCCTACTACACCTCCCCCGCTCACTCTTGTGTCTCTCCTTTTGCTCTCACACTGCTCTCTTTGGCGTGCCTGCACGCAGGAGGCAGGCATTTATTAATTATAAATGCCGTCAATTGCTCAAAGTGATCGACAGGGGGCGCTGTAAATGCTGCATATACCCAGTAATCAGTGTGGGGTATACAAGAAGCACAGGCTCCCAGTAAATTGAAAGAATGTATAGAAATTTTAAATAATTCCAAATGAATTCTTATTTGTGAATTCAGTTATTATTTGTGGCTGTAAGTTTTGTTAGTTATTGATTGCATGTTTAATAATCATCTCATTTATTAACATGAGTATATAGAACACTATTTATTAAAATTGTTTAAATATTAAACAAGTGTTATTGATTATTATTAATACATGTCATATGAACTAAAGTATTTTCTAAGGTATCTTAGGACCAATTAATATACAAGAAACTTACTTCTATTAGCCTGCAAAGAAAATCTGGCAATGTTAACCAATTTTCAAAGTGTACATAAATACTTACAGAGTATCTCGCGCGTCGACTACAGCAGCAAGGCATTCGCTTGTTGTATAAACTATTTGCCATTGATTTCTTTTGAACGCATCAAAGTTAACATCGCAGCATGCCATTGCAGTCCATTGAAGCTGAAGTGAATTTTTCTCTCTCTCTCTCTCTCTCTCTCCCTCTCTCGGTCTCTCTGTCTCCCTCTCCCCCCCACTCGTGCTCTCTCTCTCTTTCTCACTGACAAGGCAAGCAAAGCGCAGAAAGCAAAAAGCATTTCAATTGAGATTTATTGCGGCGTGCAGTGGGCTGACTAAAGGGCAATGAAAGGGGGTGCAGGGTGAGAGGTTCAAGTTAGGCAGTAAAAGAAGTAGAGGGGGGGTGCGGCACGTTCTTCACTTGTTTTGCATTTTACACTACTTACACGAACTTTACGCCCCAACTGAAACGAACAGAGGAAGGCAGAAAGAGAGAGAGAGAGAGAGAGAATTGAACAGAAGCTGCGCCTTTGGTTAAGTTTTAGATTGAAATTTATTGTACTGATGGAACGAATGTTCTACCTCTCTCCCTCTTTTTCACTCTCTCTCTCTCTCTCTCTCTCTCTCTCTCTCCTGCCTCTCTGTTGCCTTCTCCCTCTGACCCTTGGACAGAGTCAATTCCTTTGATTTGTGGCGCTTTTGCGTGCAATTTTTTAAATTGAAAATCACTGCCCTGCACAATCCTTTTTACATCCTGCGAGCTGTGCCCAAATGAATTCGTCTCGTTTCGTTTCGTTTGCTTCCATTTTCTTTGCGTATTTTTCGGATTTTCTTTTTCTGAAATATTATGCACAGCGCGTATTTACTTTTATCGTGATTTATGCGCCACAATTGATATTGAGGTTAATAAATTGAAGGCTGCCACGAAGCAGAAACAGAAGCTTCCCGAATTGGAATCAGAATCAGCAGCTGAAATGGAACCAAGTTACGCCCCTTTCCAATTGAGCTCAAGTGCAGCCAAGGCATTTTCAATTTCAATTTCGATTTCCAATTCTGTTTCTCTTCTCTGCCCATTTTAAAGTTCAATTTCACAGAGGTCACTTGACTACTTAACCCCTAACGTGAGGAAATCGTTTAGGATTTGGCTTTGAGTTACAGTTTTTTGTTTTACGACCGCCTCGTCCGGCCTTGACAACCGTGAATTGCCTACAGAGCTCGACTCTTTGTGACTCTGCAGGATGTGCTGGGTTCGCCTTGCCTGCTAACCTTTTTCTCTGCTTTGTTTGTGTTTCCCTCTTTCTGGCCCGAGGTCAAACATAACTTGCTCTTTTGACATAACTTGGCTCGTAAGGTGTTAACTGAGGTCACAAATCTGCTTCGGCTATAGCTGCGCAAATTCAAATGTTGTCGGGTCTGCTTAACAGCCTTTAAATAGTTATTGAACCCTTTCCAAGAAAGCGAGTGACTTGTGAAAATTAAGGTAAACTGGAATATATATATCCAATCATTTGTTCAGATATTTATAAAGAAACCTTAGCCAAATAATTATTTCAGACACAGAAACTTTTAATTTCTAAATTCCCTCATTAAATCAGATATTTATAAATAATTATTACTTATAATTATTTGTATTATTATTATAATAATAATTATTATTACTTCTCCCCTCATATACCAAAAACATCATAAACCCAACTTATTGAATTGTTTTTGATTGAATTTCAATAAAGTTATAAACTTGCAAATATTTCCTTGATGTTTTTCACGCCTCATGCTAATTTACTTCAACTTTCTGCATTGCTTTGCGTTCTTTGGCTCCCTAAGCAGCTCATAAATATGATATTAATCGATTTGCATCAAAAAAGCAAAGTTCTCCAGCCTCGAATCCATTGGAAAACAATGAAAAAGCAATCAAATGGTAAATTTTGTCGGCTTGTAAAAACTTCCTCACACACACACACACACACACACACACACAAATTGGAAACTTTGGGAAAAACTTTATGCGAAAATGGCAAAAAACAGTTGACAATATATGCGAGTGTGTGTGTGTGTGAGTGAGTTTTAAAATTTGCGCATATTTTTGCTGGGTGGCAACGCCAGCAAACGAAACTTGATAAAAAGGACAATAAGAACAGTAACTGCAACAACAACAACAACAACAACAACAACAACAAGAACTGAGTGCAAACTGCAAACAATTCGAGTTAATGTAAAAACAAGACGCTTAACCCCCGCAACAGCCACTTCCCCTTGCCCCCTCTCTGCACTGCTCAGTGTTAGCAATTCCTATTGCAATGTTGGAGTTGGAACTTCCTTGTGACTTCAAACAGAGTCAAAGTTTTCAGCTTTGTGTCGTTTGTATAATTTTCGATATGTGTGTGTTTTGTTGTTGTTTGTTGCTTCTTCTCATTGTTGTTGTTATAGTTTGTAATATTGTTGTTTTTGTTGTTTGCACTGTTGTTGTTCGTTGTTCGTTGTTCGTTGTTCTTCTGGCCGATAAACTGCTGCGTTTCTAGTTGGTCGAACTCCGTTTGGAGCAACGCTTCAGTGCCAGCTTCTGCTGCTGCTTCTCTCCATGTGCGCCTCCTTCAGCTCTGCCTCCCACTCCCCCTGCACCACCCTCTGCTCTGTTGTTATCTGATTTCGAAACTGCATTGGACGCCACGACCTAAACCTAACCTAACCCCGTTTGAAACTTCTCCTTGTCACTAGTTTTCGGTTTGGCAAAGTTTCGCTTTGGCTTCAGCTTCAGCTTCAGCTTCAGCTTTGCCTTTGGCTTTAACTTTAGCCAGAGTTGTCGCTCGATTTGCCGCTGCTGCAGTCGGGCGATTTCTCTTTACTGCATGCCCTTTTGTTTGCCCCAATGCCCCCACCCTGTGCCGTGCCCCCCGTGTGTTGCACATTGTTATTTGCCGCACTGCAATCGTTCCGCACAGTTGCTTGCAAAAAGTTTTTGTCATTTGTTCCTTTGTATTTTTTTTTGGCATTTGCAACTAAATGAATTGGAAGAGATTCGGCTAAGTGAATTGACCCGCTACTCCTTTGCCTGCCCCTGTCCTGCCTTCTGCCTGCCTCTCTCCTCTTCTCCATTACTTAACAAATTTACAAGCTAAATTAAGCAAATTTTTGGCATGTTTATGATATTTAATATTAATTTAGACACGGCTGCCATGCCAGGCACAGTGAGGGGGGGTTGAGGTGAGTGTTTATATTATACACATCGTTGTAACTCTGCCTCCGTGGAATGTGGCACTTCCAATAGGTTACACAAACACACACACACACACACACACACACACTCGCACACTGTCAATTTAGCAGGCAATAAATTTTAATATTGTCATCGTTTTTCGGGCCTCCTTATCTATGCGGGTTATCGCGCACACCCAACACGACCGAGTTTATCTGTCTAACCTCTCCGATATCCCCCCCCAGTATCGGGCAATCCAACGATGGTCGAGGCTAAGCATAATTAGCTCAGTCAGCTTGGTGTGAATTATTTGTAGTTGGCTCCCCTTCTTCGCTCCTCTCTCTTCTCACTCTCCATTCTGCCGTTTATTGCCCTCATTACGGGGCAGAGGCATCGCCCGAGAGCTGCTATATCTTAATTATTTTAATGGTTTATTATGATCCCAACTGCATTTCGGTCTGCATTCTTTATGGCCAGGCTGCTCCTGCTGCCACCGTTGCTCTGATAATGTCGCGTGATTGACAATCATTGTTTTTCTACTTTTTTTGTTGTATCTTTGTATCACATTTATGCAGAGTTGCGATAATGATATGATATTGGGGGGAATATTTTCTATAATAATAATACTAATAATATCGTTATGGCTCGTGTCAGTGCGAGTGCCATAAATCGTGTTGCTTATTTATGGAAAATGAGATTTGTAGTGGCGCATTAATTGGTTCTCATGTCTCTCTCTCTCTCTCTCTCTCTCTCTGTGTCTCGACACGCACGCAATACTGGCACGATCGGAATGTCTATTACGCGCTGTTATTATTGCTCAACGATGACATTGATATTCCCCGCCACAGACAGACTGACGTATAGATGTATATATATAGTACTGTACTTTATATGTATTCAATGTTCTGGTCGAGTAAATTAATTGATATGCTGACAAGATTAACATGATCTTTAGCCTTACGGGGCGACAGTCTCTTGGTCATGATCAGTTCAACGACAACGACAACGTCAACAATTTTTTTTGTTGAACGACCCTATTGATAAGGATTTGATAGGAATATATTCAATTTGCATGTGATTGTTGAGCTGGGATCAGCTGACGATCAGTCTGTACGATCGTTGTCATTATAAATACCATTAATTATATATTAAAAGTCGGCTACAGTCAATGGATCATCATGAGTTCGAAGAATAAACAGATATATTCAATTTGCAAGCGATCTTCGGAATGCGATCAGTCTGTGCGATCGTTATATTATTTTATTTATTTATTTATATCAATAGTATTATTTATTTATTAACAGTCTTCCAAGATCAGTCGATACTCTAGAGTTCCAAGACTTGATAAGAATTCTATCAACTTACAGGCGATCTTCAGTCTGTGCGATCGTTAACCCTCGGGACAGACTGGGATTAACTAAAGCTTAAGTCTTGTTGTTGTCCTTAAGTATGGCTACATGGCTAATGGGCGATTATCTCTCTCCACGATCTTTTCAGACAAGATCGATTTGCCTGGCTGTGCGTAGCGACAACATGACAAGATTGATGGAACTGTACAATCATTTTCCGCTTTGCGATTTATGAGTTCTAAATGTGATGGCTCATTTGTAATCCACTGTCAATTGCCATGACTGGGGAAACTGGCCAACTGACCAGAGTCCTCCTCCTGCTTGGATCAATTGATTTGTCAGGCTGAGCTGAATGAGCAGCTTAGCCACCCAGAGAGCATGGCACCTACGGCTCTGGCTCTGGCTGGGACTGAGACTAAGGCCGAGGCTCCTTCTACGTCTCCAACTGTCTCTGGCTTTGGCATTGCTTCCAGTGAAGTGAGCTGTTTAGTTCTTGGCTGCTGCCTTCAATGAGCATTGACAGAGCGCCAGAGTCAGTTGAGTGTTGTTGTTGTTGCTGTTGTTGTTGTTGTTTTTGCTGCTTGTTCCTAGAAGTCAAGGCAAATTCCCCTGCGGGCTACCGAGACGAGGCTGAGAAACAAACAAAGCGCAGACAATCGGTTCAGGTGATCATCATTGCAGGCAAGTAAAACAAAAGCTACCAGAGATTGAGAAGGTAAGGAGAGTTAGTGAGAGAGAGAGAGAGTGAGAGAAAGAGAGAGAGGAGGGGGAAGGAAGAACTGCGCCACCCAGAAAAATCACGATCGCAGTGGAGAGTCTGACAAGCTGATGCATGGCCAGATCACTGTTGTTGTTGTTGTTGTTGCTGTTGTTGTTGTTGTGGCTGCTCGTTGTGAGTGCAACAACGACAGAAGCAACACCTCTTGTTAGTTTTGCTGATCATGATCAGCAGCAGCGGCAACAGCATCAGGGATCGACATCGTCTGGGCTGGGCTGGGCCTGGGCTAAGACAAAAGGCAGCAGCTCTCTACTCCTTTCTATCTGCCTCTCCTTCTCCTCTCTTCCTCGCCTACTTCTCCCCCTCTCTTCTCCCTCTCTCTACTCCTTTCGTGCCTCCCTCTTGCGATGCTAACTGATTGAAGCACGAGCAACTTTTGGACGGTCAATCATGGGGCGAGTTCATGTTTCACATTGCAGATTGCCAATCGAGTTGGCCTGAGTGTGGGAGGAGAAGGAGAAAGAGACTGAGAGAGAGTGATAGAAGAGAAGAGAAGGAAGAAGAGAAGATAGGAGAAGGGGGCAAAGGAAGCTCGTCCTGGCCCACGACTCGCTCGCCAGAGCCAAACAAGCGAACCATTGTAAGTTCATTAGCGGCCAAGGCGCACGATTTGCTTGTTGCTCGAGATCGTGGGAGGGCAGGTGGAGGGCAGGGGGAAGGGAGTGGCAACTTTGTGGCAACTTTCTTGCAACTGCAACTGCAGCGAGCAACAATCGAAATGCATATAAACATGAGATTCTGCAATGTCTGCACATCCGACTTGCCTCCTAACTAGGCAAAATCACTCATACCCGTGGCCAGCAGAGCAGAGGGGCAGCAGCAGAGGAGCAGCAGCATTGGCACCACATGTGGTGTGGTATGCTCATTCGCTGCTGCCCGATCAAACCGGCTCCCCATGCTGGCTGAACACGTCCCTGGTCCGGCATGTTCTGCTGCACGACCGGGCACTGGGCAAATGGACAGGCCCGTAGCTAGGTGTATTCGGTGCACAAGGGCCCCCACTTATAAAGGGCTGTGCAGTGGACCGACAGTGAAAAGAACTATAGAAGACATTGCAATTCTCTTTGTCAGATTTAGATTTCTCAATAACTATTGATCAATTGACATCAAATTGAGAAAAAGTTTATGTTATTAGTATAAAGTCTCGTCATTTTGTGAAAAGTTTAATGCAGGGACTGTAAATAATGTTTATTTTGTTTTCTTTAATGAAAAATCAAATAAGAATTACACTTACCAATTCTTGGCATATATAAAGTATTTATAAACTAAATAGTTACTGTAGTTTAAAGTTACATTCATATTTTACAAATTTACATATTTGGTTTTCTTTAATGAAAAAAAAAACAAATTAGAATTGCACAAGAAGACTTCTACTTGTCTACTCTTTGAATACCTAAAATAATTATAAACTAAATATAATACTTACTGTAGCTTAAAGTTAAATTCTTTATATTAAACAAGGTAATTAACAAGGGGCCCTTGTTAAATTGTGCACAACGTGCCTTCGCGGACATCGCTACGGCCCTGGCAGTGGGCACCCTGCAGCTACATACACGTCACAGGGTGTATTGAACTGGCAACGAAGACGAAGCCAAAAGTCAAAACGTGAGCCTGGCCTGATCTTGAATTGTGGCTGCCTCTCTGCGTTTTTATCGCTCTTTTAGCAAGCGAACGACGCTAACAAGCCAAGTGGCGGATAAAGCAGAAGAGCCAGAAGAAAACGAGCAACGGAGAATCGAGAACTGTGGCCCAACTGGGAGCTGGGCGACTCGGCAACTCGTTAGGAGACGGGCAGGGGAGGGGGGCAGAGCGGCGTTATCTGGTAACAACGTGTTACGAATTACTTTTAACAAGACCCTTAGCAGATAAAAACCTGAAAACCGGTCCCGCAAGCGCAAAACAGAGAGAGAGCAAGAGCCAGAGAGAGTGAGAGTGAGAAAGAGAAAGAGAGAACGTGCGCTCATTAGCAATTGGAGAGCGCGCTGAGCGTGCACAGGAAGGGATTGCAATTAACGCGGTGAGCTCTTTTCTAGCCTTTTTTCGGCTAGTTCCTGTGATTGTCATGCACTGATAGGCTCCGGCCGCATTTAATGAGTGCAGTGGCTAAGGAGAGTGGCGAGAGAGAGAGAGCAGATTGTATGCGAAACGTGCTCAGCTTCTGTCGCTGTCTCAGCCTCCGCATCACTCACCACCACCTTGTTCCCCCTGTCAGCAGGGTGCATGCCTAAGGAAAGGAACGCACGTTCCTAACTGCAAATTTGCGCTCTCTCAGAGAGAGAGAGACAGAAGCGAAAGCATGCCAGACAAATGCCTGGGGCGAACCACAAGGGGGGTTGCTGCTGGCATGCGAAATGCAGCACATGTGCAGTTCGACGGGGAATGTCAATCAAGCAGGATTTGTCAACCTCCCGAGGGGGTGGAGCAGGAGGAAGAGAAAGGGAAAGAGAAAGTGCAAAACTGTGCCAGACTGCAGCCCTCACATGCACTAACTAACCAAGCTAATGAGTAAATACTGATAAAATAACAAAATATACTTGATTTGTATTTCCCAGAGTATTCGCCGGGCGAGCATTGACAATGTATACGCCTCCTTTGCTGCCTCAACACTAGTCAACGCACACACACACTCTCTCACATTCGCTCTCCTTCGCCTTAGCTCTCCCACACACACAGTCACGCACGCACTCACTCACGTTCGGCTCGCTTTGCTCTCTTTGATTTGCTGCTCTCTCTGACTGCTGCTCTGTCGCCACAGCTCTCGTTCTTCGCTCTGCCGCAGCGACGCGGCGAGCCGAGGCCTCAGTTTGTCTTCGACGATCGTTGCGTTTGGTGGTGTCGCGCTTGTGTTCTATGTGTGTAGAGCCGCTTTCGCCTTATCGAAATTGTTCAGACAATTGCGCGACTTTGCCTTAATTACACCTTTTCAAACTTCAATTAATCAATAAAAGCATAAATACGCACTGCACAGCACAACATAAACGAGCGGTAAACGCCACTGCTGCCGCTGCTCTTGTTCCTATTGTTGTTGGCGCGTCACGTTGATTTCTCAGTCGGCTAACGAGTTGCTTTTTATTTGTAACAATAAACGGGCTACAAAACAAATGTACAACAAATACAATAACAATAACAAGTACAACAACGAATACAACAAATAGAGGCTGTCATAAATTAAAAAGAAGTTAATAAAACAGCCGCCAAGTGGCATCATAACAAGAAGCGTCGAAGTCGAAGTCGCCGTCGCTGTCGCCGTCACCGTCACCGTCGCCGTCGCAGTCTCTGTCGACGTCTGCGAGAGGCAAAACGAGTTATGAAAATACAAATTGTGCGTGTGCGTGTGTGCGCGTCGTGTCTGTGTACGAAATTGTTATAAAAACAAAACAAAAAGAAGAAACAAGATTTTTTCTGTCGCTCCTTGTCGCAATTGTTGTTGTTGTCTCTGTTGTTGTTGTTGTTGTTGTTGTTGTTGCCATTTGGGTGATCTGTGATCGATGACGACGACAAGCGTCAACTGAAATTGGATTTTGGCGCTAGCCACACGGCACGGCACGGCACACGGTGGGGCCCACATCTCCCCAAGATTGCGCAGAGCTGTCGCCAGTCTACTTCAGCCTGACACCGACGAGTGTATCCGCGTCTCGACTCGTCTCGTCTCGTCTCGAAGATATCTCAACAACATTTGCGGCGCTACATGAAATTTTAATTAAAAAATCTGTCCAAAAATAAAGACAGCAAGGTTTCCCCCTTCCCACTGTGCGCAAGTAAATGTATCTGTATCTGTATGTGCAACGTGAAATTGGATTAACCCTCAGCGACAGTTGCAAGGCGCTTTTTAATTACCAACGCTTGGGATTACCAACAGCAACAACATATTGCATCTTCAGGTATGTTGCACGACACTGAAAACTGCCTCAAGTGCGCGCCAGATACAAATGTATCTTTGCGATCTTGTCAAGTTGTCTTGTCAACTTAAACGGCATGCGAAATATGTCAGAAATGTACAGGAAACTAAGTTCAAGAAAGATTTATAGCCAGAAATATGTGAAATATTTGAGACTATTTAAGTATTTTATGTGCTTTACATTGAAGTGAAGATCTTTAGTTGGAATTGTTCCTTTCTTCTGCTACCTATCTACATATTTTGTGTTCTTTATAATGAATTAATCCTTTCTTTTGCCAACTATTTACATATTTAATGTTCTTTACATTGAAATATTCTTTTCTTTTGGCGCCTAACTTTGTATTTCATGTTTCTTACTTTATATGAAGTTGTTTAAATTGAATTAAACCTTTCGTTTGCTATCTATCTATTTATTTTATGTTCTTTACATTTAGTATACATCTTTACAATGAATAATACCTTTCTTTTGCCACCTATCTGTAGAGATAACGGCGCCACTTGCATATTTGCACAATGTTTTCATTGATTTGTTTGTTTCTCTCATTGATTTGGTTGATTTGGTTTGCCTCTGGCAACTCAATCTATCACACTTGCGGCAACTGCAGTCTAGCCACCTTCATAACTCCCATTTCAATCCATTTAAATCGGGTATACCAAACCACAACAATCGCTTGCACTATTTCTCTTATACAGTTATTCCATATTCCATTCGGGGCCCGTTTTTTTTTGTATATATCTCACGGTTTGTTTGGTTGTGTTTTTTTTCGGTTATTTTTGGTAGCTTGCGCCTTATCCCTCTCTCTCTCTCTCTCTCTCTCTCTCTTTCTCTCTCTGTGTCCACTGTTGCTCACCTTTCTCGTTTTTCTAACGTGCCACGGGCTTTGTTTACCCAACAAAGAGTGGGAAAAGAAGAGGAAGAAATTGCGGCGGCAAACGTTGCTTGTATTTTCCGTTTAACTGTTGAGTATTTTCCTTTTTCGTTCCGTTCAAATCAATATTGCTGTCAAAAAAACATTGGCGTGGGGGGGGGTTAACAGAACTGAAATCTTATCTCTCTCGCCCTGAACATTATTTCATTATTTGTTGTCAAAGTTGGCTGCCGTTGCGACTACCAGACGAGACTGCTCTATCGTAACCGTAGCTTCCAAATTATTGGGGCCAAACTGAACTTGGCAAGAGACAGAGGCAGGTGTCCGCCAGAGGGAGAGACATAGAGAGAGAGATGAAGCGAGCTAGGTGCAGAGAATTCAGGGAAAACTACCTGATACAGTCTTTGGGTTTAGCTCATTAATCTGCCATCAACTCGTTGAGTCTCGATGTAGATTTAGATGCAGATAAGAAGCCCCAAAAGGCATCGCATGTTACCTCCCTCTCCCTGTCTCCCTCTCTCACTCTCTCTTTGGAGACAGTACACTGCAGTTAGAGATCGTCTCGGAATCGTATCGTATCGTATGGGGATCGCTTTGCTTTGCTGCCTGTGTGCGGGTTGCGTGTTTGCGGCCATTTGGAAAATTATTGTTTTTGTGGTCATAAATTATGCGTAACGTGACACCTTTTCCATGTATTGTAGCTGCAGCCCGACGACGGCGATCTCGCGACAGTCCAACAGGTTTGAGGATCGCCTCCAACTCCGTCTGTAGCTCTGCTTGGGGTTTGTCGTTAATATTTTATTTGGCTTTGCTGTTTATTTTCGTTTCATGAGTTCTCTTTTTATTAGTGCACACAATTCTGCAGAGAATCTCTGCCTCTCTACGAAATGATTTCATTAAGTTTCAGTTTAAAGAAACGACGCGTTCAAGGTTAACGTTAATGCGGCAAAGGAAGTGGCCAAAGGTGCCAAGGCAAAAATATCAATTTACATACAACAGCAGGAGGAAGAGGAGGCAGAGGTAGGAGTAAGAAGAGGCAGAGGTAGGAGTAAGAAGAGGCAGAGGCAGGAGTAAGAAGAGGCAGCAGGCAGCAGGGGGAACTGGCACTGAGAGTGAGACTGGAACTGGAACTGAGACTGCCTGCTGTCTGCTGCCTGCCTGACTAACTGCACAGGGGACACCATGCAGCGCAGTGTGTTCTCTCTTTCTCTTCCTCTCTCTCTATCTCACTCTCTCTCTCTCTCTGTTGCTTTGCCCGCACATTGCAATGCGAAATATTGCACACTGTCACACAGCAAGGATCGAACTGGACTCCATGCTGTGGCGACACTCAAATGCCAGACGAGACTCGCCTTTGACTTTGTCATGTGGCTCGCCCGCAGATCTCAACTGCTTCGACCCGCCTGGCACGCCTCCTCTGCGTACTCCTCATGCTTCTACCTCCTCCTCTTCTGCTTCGAACAGGTGATCATTTTACAAACTCTTCTGGCTACCTGCCCCGAAAGATCATAAATTTTCTTTTTTGCTCCGCGACTGTTTTATTGCCTTCGCTGCTGCTTCTCCCTCTCTATCTCTCCCTTCCTCTCTCTCGTAGTTGGCTATAAATTTGCTACTCTGTCTGGTCTTGACTTTTTTGTAACTTGTCCAATTCGCATTTGGGTGTCTCCCCTGCTTAATTGTGCGGATTATCTCGTTGAAGTTTTTCAGCGTTTTTCGTTTCGTTTTTGCCACAAAATTTATTGACAATCGCTTTGCCACTCAGTCAGTCAGTCAGGAAGGTGAACAGGGGGACAGGGGGGCAGTGAGGCAGTCAGTCAGCCACGAGACAAGTTGACTTGTCATGAAGTTGAGTTGTCACTGGAGTATCTTGGGTATCCTGCTTAACTACGCCGTGTGTGCGGAGCTGTCATTTGGGCGCTAATGTGCATACTAATGCGGCACGATCCAAACCGATTTGCTGTTTATATTGTCGATCTTCTAATTTGCATTTGGACAGACAGGCAGGGATGGGAAGGGAAGGGTAGAAAGAAGGAATAGAGAAGAGAGAGAAGAAGCTTCGTACTCAAATTTCAGAGTCAGAGAAACTTCAAGTAACTTAAGAGATCAGTTATAGCAAGATCTTTTATAGTGACGGTATATCTTATATCTAAGAATGTGGAAATGATCTTAAGCTGACTTTAATAACGATCTTTGGAATGTTCTAGTTAGTGATCTTACCGATCTTCATCTTAGTGATCTCAACTTGATATGATCTCAATCTACCATTGACTAACGATTGTGTATCTTTAATTTGACATGCATAACCAACAACGATCAATCGCATATTATACTCTAAATCATGATCACACTGATCATTAATCAATTCTTTGTGTTTAACCGCAGTCTCATATCAAATTACATGCGAATTAATACAAACTGAACTAATTTTCATATAGGAAAATGATAAAGATCTATGATAATGCTAGCAAATAAATAATCAACAACTTTAATCTACAATACATATGCCGATAGTATTAGGCGATTACTATCGTACAAGGCTATATAAATAACTCTGTGATCCACGCCCTGAACTCCTACATAGTTGATTTCTACTCTCTTGCTCTTAATGATTTATTTGCTCTGCTGGAGTACCCCTAATCGAATTTAACGAGCTGCTGCAACATGTTGCTGGCAACATTTCTGCCTCTTGCATTCTATTTCAAGCTCATTGCATTGCTTCCCAGGGTGTGCCAACAGTCTGAGTGTGTCTGTGTGTGTGTGCCCAACTCTAATTATTGACCACAAGAATTGTCTTTTGGCTTGTGTTGTTATTATTGACAAACAAGTTGTACTTATTTTGGGTCAGCCCTGCTCTCCTTCAACGAGCTCACGTCGCACACAACCAACAATTTCCACTCAACCTGAACGCGACCCTCATAATTATAAAACCATTTCCCCGCCAGCTCCCCCTTCTCTGCTCTCTTCTGTCTTCCCTGCCTGATGCAGGGACTCCTCTCTCTCTCTCTCTCTCTCTCTTTCTCCATCTCTTCTTGTCTCTACCACACGAACCACATCAGCAGCAGGCACAGCCACAGCATATTGATTAATTTTTACCGTGTACCCGCAGTTTGCCAGAGAAAAAGAATGAGGGAGAAGGGGAACGGGAAAGGAAAGGTAGACCCCTCTGAGCCCTGTTTAAAGGCAAATCGTTCATCAACTCAAGACTGGCCAAGTCAACGCGCCCGTGTGCTGCAATTCATCAAACTGCGCTGGCTTCAGTTACTCAGCTTCATCGTTGCTGTTGTTGTCTTTGTGCCTCGTCGTTTGTTTGATTTATTCTGCAGCTCCTTCAAGCCTCAAGCCAGGCTTTTGGGCCAACTTCGTGCGGGTTACGTAGACCCCTAAGACACACACAGTGGGGAGGGGGAGAGGTTGAGGGAGCCCACCAAAAAATCAATTTGACATGATTGCATTGATCATAATTTTGTACAGTGGCTGCGGCTCAATCGATTTCAGTTTCTTCTGCTTGCTTTCTTCATTTTCTTTGCTCTCTTTCTTTGTTTCCACTCCCCAGACCTGGCGCTGTTTGTTTTTCTTTGCTTTGCCTCGTTTTGTTAGCCCGATTATTTATGAGGCTCGTTTGAATAGGCACAGCAATTAGCCAGAGACAAGATAACTACAGACAGACAGTTGAAGGAGAGGGAGTGAGAGATAGGGGGAAGAGTGAGGTGCAAGATGATGGCCAAGTTGAGCCCGCTAATTTTTAGCAGTCTCTGCCGTTCGTTGCGGCGTCTTCAATTAGTTTTCTTAGCCAAAAAAACGCAATTTTCGGGCCAACAATTTTTGTTTACCAATTTCAAAAACAAACTCTTGTTTGTCTTTGTTCAACAGTCGCGCGTCAAATTGGCTTTTAATGGCCATTTTTTGGCTAAATGCTTTTAGCTGTTTGTCTGTTTTGTTGTGTGCGTGTGTGTGTGTTTCTTTAACAATTATTAAGTGTGTAGATTAGAAACCTTCTCCATAACAAATTATGCTTGCAAACATTTTGAAGCTTTTCGATTTCTGTATTGAATTTCAAAGTTTCGCCATTTTGTGCCAAAGCATTTGCGCTTTTTTGTTTGACTAGCGTGTTTTTTATTGCTTTTTATTTGTTGCTTTATTTTGTGCTTTATTTTTTTTCATTTTTGCTTCTTTTTTTTTGTTTGCTTTTTGCCATTTTGTTTCTGCTTTTTCAATAAATTCTTGTTTTATTGTTTATCGAAACATTTATTATGCATCGCTTTGGTTGAGCACACTCGCACACACACACACACACACACATTCAACAGGCTATCAATTTTGTCAGCATTCGCGTATCTGGCAGATACATCAAACTAACAACAACAACAACGACACTAAAACTTGTTGCTGCTGCTGCTAACTGTGTCGCCAAACTTGTCGTCGTTCTCCTTCACTTTGTTGGTGTTGCTGTTGTTGTTGTTGCTGTTGTCGCCTGACGTTGTGCAGATAAATTCCATAAAACTAAAACGTCGACTACCTAAACAACAACAACAACAACAATGACAACGTACAGCGTCGCTGCTGACGCTATCGCTGTGTGTGCAGACTGGAGGAACTGATGATGATTTATGAGCGTCAGAAATCAAGTAGAAAATTACGCTAATAGAACAGCGGGGTGCTGTAGACGGGGAGCTGCCCCCCTGCTTCCTCTTCTAACCTTGCTTCACCTAGCTAGCTCTGTATGTCTCTCCCTCTCTCTCTCTCTCTCTCTCTTTTAGACAAACACAAAACTTTAAATTTGCAGCAATTTTAACTAGAATTTATTTTCATTCAGCATTATTGCTCATCGTATTCATATTCTATAATATACTATATTCATGTCTCTCTTTATTATTGTTTTTTGTGTTTGTATATTTATTTAATATGCTTATTGGCTGTGCAAATATCGAGCATACGCCTAGTTGGACAATTTGCATTTAAATGAATGGAGAAAAACTGAAAGTGTCAGTTATAAATTCAGTTAGTATGACATGTGGGTGTGAGACAGTGTTCCCCCCGTCTCTCTTCCACCTGCCGTACCCCCTCTCCTCCATTTATATGCCCCTCTCTCTGTCTGTCTCCTCTGCCTCTATCTGTCTGCCCCTCTGCCTCTCTCCCTCTAATTTATTTAGCAGACGCCAAGACCGAATGACACCTTGTTAGAGATGTGACTTATGGTCTCTCCCTGCCTACATGTATGTGCGTGTGTGCCTGTGTGTGGGTTTTAGCTGGAAATGTAGCGACTAGGTGTTAATTTTGTTTGTTGTGCGCAGCGTCTAAAGAACAAATACGAAAAGCTAAGGGAAAACACTCGATTTAGAATGAAAATTAACAAGGCATGCGGGCAGAAGCAGAACAGGGGAGTGGAGGCAGGAGAGAGAGGCAGGAAGGGGAATTTAAATGGAAATTTAAATGGAAATTAGTTATGGTATAGCGAACAGATAGCAGACAAGTGGAGTGAGAGTCGTGCATAGACAGAAAGATAGATTCAAAGATAGATAGATTGACAGATAGATACATTGATAGAAAGATAGATTGAGAGACAGATAGATACATAGTTAGCTAGCTGGTTTAATAGACAGTTGGCGAGTGTGATTGATGAAGTCCCCAATAAGTTGAGAACTATATACAAATTTGAAGAGGAACTTCCAAGCCGCGCTATTTAATTAACGTTGAGCTGTTTCCCTTGAAATCAGTTAAGGCAAAACGAAGCGAATAAAGGGAAGAAGGCATGAAATGTCCAAGTTTAAGCGGAATTCAAGATGCAAGAGAGATGCAACAGGGTCGAGTTGAGTCTCGGGGAGTCGCGAGTCTCGAGTCTGGAGAGTTCAGGCATCATTAATTCTCGCCCAAGTGTGCCGCGCAGTCTGCTTTGTCTGGCTGGAAGATCTGTGCATATTTCCAATTAAAGCAACTTGCAACTCTAATGAACTTGAAGATATCAATCTACGCGCTGTTAACCCTTAAAAAAAACCGCAGACAGTGAGCAGAAAAGGCAGAGAAGGAGTGTGGAAGAAGCGAAGTTCAGCAAAAGGCAACGAAAAATCAACGAGATGCGAAGGAGGCAGACAAAAAAAAAGCAGGGAAAATGTCAAGCTAATTAAAATGAAGCTGAGCAGAACACAAGGAGAGGCAGGCAGGGGGAGGGGAGGGTGGATGGGTAGAGGCAACTGAGGCATGCAATATGAGATTCATAAGAACGCATCCTACAGTTACAGCGCAAGTATCTATGCGTTTGCGCTTGGCAAATTAATTGAAATGATGCCCAAAAATAGACACAGATAGATACGTTCTTCTTGCAGTTACAAATGCACATGTATCCAACAGATACGCATCTCTGCCTCACACTGCACACGCACATGTTGCACACGCAAAGGAAGCGCGCGTTAAAACAAACAACAACATATTTTTCATATAAACAGAAGCAAAGAAGAGAAAAAAAACCAAATGAAATGAAAAGAAAAGAAAAGAAGTGAAATGAAATGAAATTATTTTATGTCTGTGCGTTGCTTTAGTGCGAGTATCTGCTAGATGTATCTGTATCTGTGTGTGTCTCTCTCTCTCCCCCTCTTTCCCCCTCTCTCTCTCTCACTCTTTGTCTTTCTCTCGCATTGAAACATAATTAATTTCTGTTTGTTTAAGGTCTGCGCCTTGTCTGACTGTTGCTTCCTGCGCTGCCTTTTCTCTGACTGCCTCCTTCGGGCTTCATTGGAATTTCAATTTCAAAGATACAAACATACAAAGATACAATACATATTCATTGTCGCATCCTTGTCCGCGCTGAGCATTTCAATTTGAGTCATAAATTTTTGCCAACGTCATAAATTAAACATTTGCAATCGGATACTTTTTGTTTTGTTGCTCTTTCTGTTTTTAAATGAGTTTATGATCGCATTTTGTTTACACTACGTTGACAGAGAGAGAGAGAGGGAGATAGAAAGAGAGTGAGAGAGCCATAAATTATGCGCTTAATTAATTGGCCTGCCACATGAAGACGACTCTCTGCGCCTTTGCCTGCCCATTTAATTAGCTGAAAGAGCTCAGCCTCAAGATCTGCGATCTCAGCTCGTTGCTGCAGGTTCCACTCTACAGATTTCTTTTGAAATATGTTTTTTTATGTTGCCCAGTCACATTTGAATTCGAATTCGAATTCGAATTTCTTGGAATTTGATTTGTTAGATCTCCCTCACACACACAAACACACACAGACAGAGATATCTTATATATATACATGATTTATGGCAGTTGGAAGATGACAATAATATGAATAGCGCACGCCTTCTCGTTATCGCATCGTGTGATCATAATTTTTTAACTCACACTCTGTCAAATTTCATTAAAACATTCATCTAAACAGCAAAAAAAAAGAAGACAAAGATCAAAGTGATCAAAACTCGATACACAGTTCGCACAAACCTTAAGTTTATTCAAATTTAAATGCATGAAATATTACAAAAACTGTACTATAAATTTCTATATTCAAATTGGCCGAAAACTTTGCCAATCTTTGATATTTTTAATCGTTTGCTAGCACAAACAAAACACTTGAAATGATTTTTATTAAATCTATAATTCGAAAGGGATTTAAAGAGAACTATTGATATATTAATCGATAACTTAGCTTATTACGATTTGTTACTTGATCACAATTTCAACGATAACTTGCACATGTTTTCCCAACTGTTTCGATATGTCTCTAATGAATCGATGTTTCTATAATAAAAATAACAACTGAAAGCATGTACCTTATCAGTGCAAATACTTTTGGGCGCAACTGTAAATGTAGCTGGAGCAAAAGCAAAACAATTTGTTGCCTTCTTGCTTAATTAAACAATAGCGCCAGAGTTAATAATTAAAAATTGTCGTTGTCGTTTGCTTAACTTTATCAACGAGCTGTGATTGTTGTTGCTGCTTGAGATTACACCTGGCAAATTGAGGGAGAGAAGGAGAAGGAGGTAAATCAAAGGCGGCAACAGACAAAAGACTCTCTTGCTGTTGTTGTAGTGTTCTTCCTGTTGTTGTTGTTGTTGTGCGACTTATCTGCAATGTGCTTGGTTAGGCAAATCTTGGGAGGCAGCTAGATAGAGCTACAAAGACAGACACCAGATACTGCAGATGCAGCAAGTATCTCTGAGTGTATCCGTGCTATAGTGTGTATCTGTGTGTGTATCTATGTTGTGTATCTGTGTATCTACTAACTGTAGCTGTATCTGTGAGCTGCCTCTCTGTGTTTGTTGTGTTTTTTTTTTGTCGCGCGCTGATTAAACTTGCATTATGGCATACAAAGAGTGCGGTTAACAAATACAGACAAGGGTCTCCCTTTAATAAGAAATAAAAACAAAAAGTTAATTAAATTGTAAGCGTAGTTACCGCCCGCCCCCCTCTCCATGTTTGCTGCCCCCTCTCTTCAACGACCTCAACGAACTCTTGGCACACGCAACTTCTTCATCATCTGCGGCATTTTGCCCTTAATCCCATGGCGTGATTAAAGTAGTCCACAGTGACGGGGCACCCTGTCGCTCTCTCCCTCTCTTCCTCCATCTCTCTCTCTTACACTCTTTCTCACTCTGTCTATTTGCCCCCTCTCTGTTTTCCTGTTTGTATTGCCCTCTGTTTGCCCGCGCTGCTTTTTGAAGTGCCTGCCTTCAGTGGAAAACAGCTACCACAATTGTCTTTGTCTCTCTGTCTTCTGGGGCTGGCCACCCCCATCCCTTTAGTGCCCCCCCCTCTCTACCACTCATTCATTAGCTAAATATTAACATATTTGCCTAGGCAAGGCTCGCATAACTCAGGCTGCAATTTGGGCAGCTAAACCCGCCAGGCCACAACTCTTTTTCTCGCCGCCGCCATCGCCCACACTTGACTCGCAGCCCCCTTCCCCACCCACTCACTTCCCCTGGCATTCTTTGGGGCAGACTGTAAATTATGTCGCATTACACCCTTCTTCTTCTTTCTCTTTCTCTTCTTCTTGCTTTTTCTCTTTCCTCCTCGAGCGTTTTATTCGCCCGTTTTTCACGCCATTTTCTGTTTTGCTCCTGTCACAACATAAATCAGTCCAAGCAGCGGAATTTTCCTACCCTTCCCCCTCCCTTCCCGTAACTCTCTTAAATGTCGAGCTCATCAACTTTAATGCTCATTACGTAATTAAGTTGTCTCCTTTTAATATTTTCTAATTAAAAATTTATAAACATTTTTTACGACCGAGATAAAAAAACACTCCGATTAGGGAGTATCTTCTTCGTGAATTCATGATTATATTGAGTTTGTTGAGCATTATCCAATATAAAGCACAGATAACTTATCTAAGTTTTATGTTCTCATCCCTCTCTCATTGCAGGCATAAAGAGAAACAACGCTAAAGTAGCATTATAACGGAATGGAAAAAATGGTAAGTGACATTTTGGGGATGTTTAAAAAAAGTTGGAATGTTTTGTATAGACTGAAAGTGGAAACAGTTAAGGCAAGAGAACAAGTCTGTAAGAAGCAACTATTAGTTGATAATATGTAATATTTAACTTGGATTTGTTAGTCTGAAAAGGGGCGTAGTTAGATTCTATATTTCACTTTAGCTGCCAGAAGAACTAAGACTTGTTGTCATCAAATTTAATGGGTCTAGGTCTTGTAGTTATGAAGATATAGATGTTCATACGAACAAAGCGACTTTGTGGGGTCGCAGAAGGGCTCGCTTGGATACTATATCTTACTTTATCTGTATGGTACAGTAAGACATATTGTCATTAAATTTGTTAGTCCTTGGACTTATAGTTATGGAGATATAGATGTTCATACAGACAGACAGCGCCTTCTACTGCCTGTTACATACATTACTCTTGAACCTCATAGGTTTATAAAGAGTCTGCTGCTATTTCTCTACTCTCTCTACCTCGCTCTCCCTTTCTCGCCCTCTCTTACTATTTGCTAACTTAATTAAGACGCCTACCAAAATGCACTGAGTAATCTCTCGCACTCATAATTCTCCTATCCCGTGCAATTGCAGCTTGCAAACTTGACCTCAGTCAAGCCGCCATTCGCAACTGCCTTGTCCGCTTGCCCCCTGCCAACTTTTGCTACTTCCTTGCGCTTAGTTTGCCACAAGAGGGCGAAAGGGGAAGGGAACAGTCTGCAAGGCGTGACCGAAGCTGGTGGAACAAACACAAGCTGACCCGGCGCAATTGACCATGCAGCTCCTCGTCGTCGTCGTCATCGCAGTTGCAGTCAGATACTTTTCAACGCCAATTTTGCTCTTCAAAATGTGGAATCCTTTGCTGCAGCTCCGTCTCCATCTGCGTCTCCATCTCTGACTGTGGCAACTGTTGTTGCCGTGGGCGACGCATCTCAGACGCGACTTGTTGCCCCATTGTTGCCTGCTCAGGCAGAGAGGCTCACAGTCTAAGCTTGTAGATGGAAGTTGCAGATGGGGCCCAGTCCGGGCTTCGTTCTTGTGCTCCTTCTCTGGCTCGTTCTCAGCCTGTTCTCGTCGTGTTCTCAGTTCTCTTTCCCGTTTCTCGTAGCATATCTCTTGCCACTTTAACGTTAACGAGCTGTTGACTTCTTTCTGTTCGCCGACAGCTGAGTGCGGAGGCATTCACTGTGCTTCTCACTTGGCTCTGCTTTGCTTTGCTTTAACTCTACTTCTGCCTCTGCCACAGCCTCTGCCCCGTCTTCTGCTGCTCTGTGGCATCTTCATCATTTACCTCGTCTGCTCTGTTAAAAATATCCTTTAGCTCCCTTTAGATTCAGCTTTATTTTGCTGCACAGCTCTGGCAGGCGTTTCAATCTAGTTAGCATGTCTTCCTCATCTTCTTCTGCCCCCTCTCTCTCCCTCTCTCTGTGCCTCACCCATGTTCAACTCATTTGTTATGCCTGTTGTGCTTGAGATGTTCTTGTAATTAAACACATGAATATTTCCATAAATGCGTTTACAATTCTTTTTGGGCAACAAGCGATCAAAAGTTTTGTTTACTAAAAAAAGAATTCTACAATAATTAATTAAATATGCCGAACATGCCGCGCCAGAAAACTCTCAGCATGTGGCGGCGCTGCCTTGTCAGACAAACATTTAAATTTACTGTTAATAGAATTATAATTGTGCGTCTCCCTGCCCCCCTCTTCCACTCTCTGTGCCACCCTCCTTCTTCATGTTGCCTCTCTTCAAATCGATCACGGCAGTCAATCAATCAGTTTTGTAAATTCATTTCCATATTTTTTGGTGCATTTGTTTATTTCGAATCCATATGCACCGCATGGGTTTGGCTACTGATACTGGGTGCGGTCTTTAAGGTAGTGCGGGTACTCTCAAGATGCGCTACTGTGCAGTGAGTGCAGTGCGAGAAGGTGTTGGAGAGATAAAGAGAGAGAGAGAGAGATAATGTTAGACTTTAGATCGTAAAGAAGCTTTTAAGCTTTAAGGAGAGAGAAACAGTTCTCTCTTTCCACTGTAAACACAGCTGTAAACACATTGTAAACCTTTGCGCTTTAGGGTTACCATGCTATTTTTGGGTTGCCATAAAAACTGACTGCCTCAATTAGAGTGTAAGAACTGAGGGCTGATACCATAAAGTTAAATTATGAAAGTAGATAAAAGTAGAGCTAGACATTATACTAATCATTAATTAGAAGAACATGCGTTATGCGATTTAGCAAGACTCTTCTCTATTTGCTTTTTTCGGCTATGGTTCTATAAAAGTAACCAAAATGTTTCCCACGAGATGCCTTTGAGTTTGTCCCTGAGCTTAGCTGCAAAGTGTCTCTCGTGTGCTGCCATCATATTACATCATTTAATGTCTTATATGACATCTGCTGCGCCCATTACCTGACATTAATTGTCAATGTGTGCAGGCAGTAAAAAGCTGAGCTAGCATAGACAGTGTCAGCTTTATGGCTATGGCTGATATAAAAAAAGTGTCGAAAGACGATATGAGAGACGAAAAAATGAGGCGTATAAAAGTTTGCCACAAATTCTGGCAGGTTCTTCAACCTCATGTGATGTTTCCACAATTCTGCTTCGAGCTGAGATTTGCCACGGAATTCGGGGCAGAATACGCTGCACACTCTGACTACACGTATAGTGAGTGTATGGTTCAATTGAAACACCTCATGCCCGGCGTCAAAGTAAACAAAAGTTGTGAAGTGCCCCAGGATGATGGAGTGGAGGAAGAGGCGAATAGACCTGAACCACCCGTCGGGAGTATCTAGCATCAAGCAGCCTTTCTCGTATCAACATTCAACATTTAACATTTAACATTGAAGATTGAACATTGAACAACAACAAGAACAACAACATCCCTTGGTGCTTCCGCCCTGAGAAACGCTGATTGCTTTAGCTGTTGAAATGCGCTTGGAAAAATAAACCAAACTCAAGGAAAAACGCATAAATTATTTGCAGCACGACCGAGAAAGTGAGAGGAAGTATGGGAGAGAGAGAAAGAGAGAGATGAGGGGTTGGGGGTAAATTAAGGTGACCATATGTGGCCGCAGGGCACAAGCACGGGCGCCCCCGACTGCGCCCCCATTTGGGGCAAGTGAAGCAAGAAAAACAGTACATAAAATCAACAAACAGCAACGAAAAGATGCGCGATGCGAGAAAAAACAACATTTGAAATGCCATGGAATGAAATTCCTGGTCAGGGCAGAGCTGAGCAGAGCAGAGCGTTTGCTTTCGTGTTTCAAATAAACTTCGAAATGCATAAATAGTTTACAACAATAACAAGAGGCAGCCCCCCAGCCACAACAGCAGCAGAGGCAGGAACAAGTGCGTTGATTGCCAGGCAGGAACGAGGCATGCAGCATGCGGCAAGCAGCAGCACGAAGAATGCAGCAGGAGTAGCGTGGGCTGCTCATGTCTGGCCCGTGTGTGCGATGTGGCTATTTTAAAGAACTCACCGCGTCTTCAAGAGTTCATTGCATCTGCACAGTGCCTTCCCTTTCTCCTCCTTCACTCTCCACTTGCCTGCTCGCATTTTGGGGCTGCTCATTTAATGCTTGGATGCAGGCACGTCTGGCCATGTGGCCATTTGGCAATTGGCACAACTGCAGCAGCACCAGCATCATCGGGAATTATGTTAACAAGCAATTTGCAGCTCGTGGCATCGTATTATTAGCAATGTAGACACAACTATCGATACTTTGCAATCGATAAATGAGTGCAAACACTGTTGATTGCCTGGAATATGAGTGAAAGAAATAGAGATGGCATGGGAAGTACTTTTTATACAATTCAATTGTAGAAAATAGTCTAAATTGTTAGAAGAAGGTTCGGTAAATACCGCAGAGCATGTTATCTGATAAGTATTAACGGCCGTATCGATTAATACACGCCTGTCTGTCCGTATGAACGCGTTAAACGCAGCTACTTTAAGAGCTAGAGATACTGGAATTGGCATGAAGGTACTTGAATATCTTACACAACTAAAGTAAACTTTAAATGTTGACTGCCACGCCCACCGCCTCCATAAATCAATAATTTTGCATAATATACGTTTTTCTTCTTTACTTACTGCTTTGACGGTATCTAGCCAGATCTATCAGTGCTGTTAAATATAGATTACTCTGTAATGTAAATAAATTAACACTGTAGAGAACTGAAACTACAATTTTATTATAATTAAAGGCATATTCGATATAGGTTCAGTATGAAAATAGGTTGCTACGGATCGTACCATGTTCTAGGAACAATCTGTGCATGAGCAAATCAATTTTGATGCATAGATAACTAGACTAAAATGCAAATGCTGTCTAGATTTCAATTAACATATGCACTAGCTAGACCTTGTCTGACTTGCAGCTGCTCGGATAGTCGCTCTCTCTCTCTCTCTCTTTCTCTGCATCTATCTCTGCATCTATCTCTCTCTCTGTCTTTTTCCTGGCAATTTGGTGCATAAAATTGGCGGAACAACTTTGAGTTTAACTACAACTTGAAGTCGTCGCAGCAGGAGGAAACTGCGCATAATTTTTTTGATTGACAAGCGCCCAGTGAGAAGGATGCACCAAAGGAGACAGAACAGCGACAACCTCGACTGTAGCTAGAGCAGCTACTACTTGCTCTGCTTCTTCTTCTCTCTCATAGGTCCGCTTCGGCTGCTTCGTCTGCTTCCTCTGTGGAAGCATATAAAAATAGAAGGTAGAACTCGAAAAGTAAAGTTTCCACGAGGCCCATTAGCATTTCTGCCACATATGGCAGGCAAATGGAGGAACCCAGAGACAGTCGGACTGCCAGACAGACAGACAGACAGGCAGGCAGGCAGACAATGCAGGCACTCTAGCACTCTGCGGGCGGGCAGGGCAACGGACGTAGTGCGTTTTTTATACGACTTTTCGTAGGCGTAACATGTGTGGCATAAACAAAGCCCAAAAGATACTCGAGCTGCGAATAGATACTCGCACAAGATACAAGATACACAGCACAAGCCGGCAAGTACTACAGTACGATACTACAGGAAGGCGTGAAACTGTTGATAGCGAGGCGACCCGTCCGTCTATTTGGTCTATTGCACTTTTTTATGGCGTGCAATAAAATGTTTACGATGCCATAGCGCCAAATATGTAAGAGCCAATTCTAACGGGGCAAGCTCGTAACGCCAACAGCAACAACAACAACACTAACAACAGCAACAACAACAAGAGGAACAACAACAACAATAACAACAACAACAACAACAAGCTGCTACAAGTCGAAGAATTCTTAAAGACTTGACAAATACGCAGATTTACGAGCACTTTGAAAATTATTTCTAAATCTTGAACAACTTTCAAGTTTACTGCGGAAGTCAATGGAAGAGCTTTGATTATAGAGTTTATAGCGAAAGGGTTTTTATAATTCATTGAAACTAGTTTATAGCAGACTGTATATAAGCTAAAGATTGGGTTTATCCATTCAAACTAGAAAAGTTTGTGATTTACAGAAGTCGATGCAATAGTTCAACTATTTATCTACATAAACTAATGGAACTTGTTCTTATGGGACTGCATATAGGTTATGAATTATATGTTAATATACATTCATGTTTGTGTTTTGCGGAAGTAATGGAAAAATAATATATAAACAATTTATAGTGTTTAATAGCTGAAGAACTGTATACATAAATGAATGGAACTGGGTCTCTTCAGACTTTAATGTTGTTAGAAAATATATATTTCAGCTTAGCCTGTTTGCAATTGCAGAAGTCCAAGAAAAGGTTTTATTTGTACAATTTATAGTAATTTATAGCAGAAGAACTAATATTAAATAGTACAGAAAACCAAGGGAGATATTTGTATGCTAGTAAACTGAATTTAAAAAATATATCTTTTACATATGTTAACAAGTTTGCAATTGCGGAAGTTTAAGTTTATGGTATATATATAGTTTTTAGTAGTTTATAGCAGAATAACTATATGTATTATGCTCGAATTGATCGGAAATCTAAGAAGAATGTTCGCATAAGTTTTTTAACTCAACATGTACTCTTTCTTACTCTCTGTCTCTCTCCCCCTCCCTCTCTCTGACACTTTCTCAATTGTATGGCAATGATAACATAAAGCTGCTCGCTGCTTATCAGAGCAACCCACGGCCAGCTTGACCTGTGCACAGGGGCAACTTTATAACGTTAGTAAATTTCGAGCATTTCGTAGTAGAAACTGACAGCTAGTTGATATCGAAAGAGGGGCGGGGCAAGGCGTGCCAAGAGACGAGGCGAGTCAACGACACAGTCCAGTACAAAGTTCAGTCAGTCACTCAATGGTTGCGTCAGTCAGGCTCAGATTCAGATTCGTGTATTGCCGTGGCTGCCTGCTTGTCCACTTTCCCAAGTAGAAAATGAACTGCGGCATTTCACTTTGATTCTTTTAATTTTTTTCTGTTGGTGCGGGCAAAAGTGCCGCGCCAGTGAGATAAGCGAACGATTTATTTATGATTTTGTTCGATTTTGGATTTTTCGATTTGTGGCTGCTTTCATAAATTTAAATTTTGTGCGCCTTCGTTGGGGCGTTTCAATTAAGCAATTGTTATAAATGTTTCGATTCGAACGTGACCATATCGAATACACTTGATGTTGAGTGATATATGGGAGGCCTGCTATCGATAAGATTGCACACACACAGAAGAGCTTAGCTTAGCCTAATAATTTCTACAAAGTGTGCGAGTGTGAGTGTGTGTGTGTGAGTGAGTGTGCGCATGTGTGTGTGTGTGTGTCTATTTTACTCTCTTGATTGCTCATATTTCTCGGCTGACTAGGAAATTAGTCAAACTGAAGAGACTTGCATGCAAATTATTGTTATGGGCAATTTGGCCATTAGCAGCAGCGCCATAAATTATAAACGAGATGCCTCATTGAAATTGCCCGCTAGTCAAGAAGCAAAAGAGACAGAGAGGGAGAGGGGCAGAGTGAGAGGGCGCTAAAATCAAAAACACAGACGAGTCAAACTCAAGTGGAGGCCCCCTCTGACTGGCAGAGGCAGCTGAAGTAGAAGGGGGGGGAGAAAACTGGAAATGGAAATTTATGAAAGAAAAATAATTTGTGGTATTTGGTAATTTGTGAACGAACGAAACGTTCAGTTCGGTCTCGGATTAGCTAAAGTTTATAACTTTTGCTGGGGTGTGAAATAATTTACAACAAATGTGGAAATATATATAGGAAGTCGTACTATATATAAACGATGATAAAGCTGCTGTAAAATCGAAAACGTTTGAAAACTGAAACGAAATTTACGCAACTAATTGATCTTATAACAAATAGAGTGAGAGAAGGAGAGAGAGGGAGGGAGAGAGGAAGAGAGATGTGAGAGGAGAAGAAGAAGCAAAGCAGGAAAAGCTGAAACAAAGACAAAAACAACAGGAATGCCATTAAAAGCCATTAACTGTAAACTTAAACGCATGCCGGAGACAGCCAGAGCAAAGGGCGGAAGGGGCAGAGAGGAATGGAGGCTATATGGCTGTGATATGGGGGTCTGTTGGGTGATGGGTGGGTGGTGGTGGTGGCTGGGCTATTGGGCTATTGGGCGATGGGGAACCGGCGACTGGGGCCGCGTGTTTATCGCTCGTCGTCGTTGGCGTCGTCGGTCGCACGCATGCCAACAAATAAACCACGCTAGAAATGCCATTAAATACAAGAAAATAATACAAAGCAGCCACCCGAAGAAGCAACATACAACAAAGCAGCAAACAGCAGCAACAACAACAAACACACACACACACACACACACACACACACATATGTACACATATATGTACAAAAATCAATGCCAGGAAGCCGCCCACCCAGAAGAGTTGCCCGCAGGCCGTATGCGTAATGTTATAGCAAGCCAAAGACTCCAAAGTGTATGCCAGTGTGCGCCTGTGTGTGTGCCAGAGTGTGTATGGCTGTGTGTGTGTGTCTGTGTGTGTGTGTCTGTGTGATAGTCAGCTTATTTTTATAGTACAACGGCGACACAATTTATGGCATTGAAATACAAAGGCAGACATTGCGTCGTCAAAGCTCCAAACAAAATTTCAAAATAAACACAAAAAACTCTAAAAAAAAAAGAAAGCCAACATCAAATTCAAAGTCAAGTTGTGCAGAAATTGCTAAACAAATAAATAATAAAGAATCTTTGGCCAATAAAATGTTGAATTTACGTGCTGAACTTTTTGCAAATGCAGAATGCGAATGCAAATGTAGAATGCGAATAAAATGTTGCAGCAACATTGTTGCAAGTGCCAACGTTGTTGTTGCTGCTGCTCGTTAACTTGACTGTTATTTATGCGAGGGAAACGCAACGAAGCGCACATGAACATAAATTAAATAAAATGTCCAAACAATTAATCCGACAATGAGGAAAAGCAAACAAGCGAATGATTCTTTGCTGTTTTAGGCCAAATTCGAATAAACCAGGCAGCCCTAAGTAAATAAATGAAACTAATGCGGGAGAGGGGAAGAGTAGGGCATAACACTATTGACTGCTAGATACCCTGTAAAGTATATGCTAGCAGACTGGCCTCTCTGGAAATTCATCAGCACTTTCAAACACTAGAAATGAATTCACTGTAGTTAGGTTAACAGTAGATTGACTGGAAACATTATATGTCATTGTGCAACACTACAACGTTAGTTTGCAATAGTCAGGCAGCTGACTTATAGCAAGTTACTTGTTAACCAACACTGTCAATATTATATGTCATAAGACATTGTTCAACACTGCAACACAAGCTCACAACGGTCAGTTGGCATTGCAGGCGCAGTAAACTTATAGCAATTTACACGTTGACCAACACTGGCAATGTTTTAATCTGTTAAGAACTGTCTAACACTGATGCATAGGTTTACAGCAGTCAGGTTATCCCATAGCAGCATTAGACTGATAGTAAATTTCACACCGATCAACACTAGCAACATTGCAATACTTTAGGCATTTTACAACACTGCAACTTAAGTTGGCAACAGTAATTTGACTGTAACAGCAGTAGACTGATAGTCTGATTAGCACAGACAATATTGCTATACTGTAGACATTGCCCAACACTACAATATTCGTTCACAATAGTCAGGTTACCTTGTGGCAGTTAGTGCGCTCGCTCAGGTTCAAAACAAGCAATTAAGAGCACTACAGGAACAGTCCAAGGAGCCGAGGTCACACACAGACAGAGAGAGGGGGGATGGAAGAGAGAGAGACAGGCACAGTCATGCACAGACTTATAGAAACACCTCAACCGCTCAACCCTGTCAGTTGACAGACCATTAATTATCCATGTCAGCGACATTTTGTCACATAGAGAACGTCGTCGACAACGACGATGAACAAGAACAAGGCTGCTGCTGCTGCTGCTGCTGCTGCTGGTGATGTTGTTGATGTTGATGTTGATGATGTTGATGATGATGATGATGGCGACAACATCCTCGGAAGACATTTGTGGAAGCATGTTGCAGATATATTTCCACACGGACATTAATTAATACGTGTGCACGTGTGAAGGGACTGAGGAATGTAACCGGAACAGGAGAGACAGATAGACAGACAGACAGAGGGACAGACAGACATCTCTAGAGAGAAGACAAGCAACAGAGGGGAACATGCTAAATTGTCAAGCTTCCACAAACCTTGCATGGCATGCATCATGGGGCATGAGAGCGCGTGTCGGCCACAGGTCGTTTTCATGTTGGCCATAAAAATCGTGTTTACGAGTTGCAGCGACTCTTTGCGACTCTCTTTTTTTCTATGTCAATGTCGCGCGTTTTTAGTGCTGCCATAAAAGAGACACGCCGTTAAATGGGCCTCAGGTTGTTGCATGCGGCACAGGTTGCAACACACTTGCAACTACTTCAATATTGTAAATTCAATTTCGAATTTCAATTACACAATCTAGGAAAGAATGCTCAAGCGAAGTCAGCATTAAATTAGCCATAAAACGCAGTCGATTATTAAAGTGGCCATAAAAAGGAAAAAGGAAAAATGGAATATTGTATATGCAGAGGAGTACCCCCTTGGAAATGCCCATAAACATTTTGTGGCTGTGGCAAATGCACTAATAACAATAATATATCAATAAAACATGAATAAACATATAGAATGACAGTGTAATAAATAAAAGCAAATTGGCCATCGTTAAATTTGGAGGTTTTTTGAACAGCTTTCTTTAGCTTTTTTTCCGGCAATATGAATTATGAAATTGGAAAAACAGGTATGGGAATATCAGATGGTATACTAAACGTGAATCGCTTGATGCCTCGGCAATATTCTGTGGAAATATTCATATTTGTTTTCTCTAATTTCATTTTATTTTCGAGTGCATCGTAAAAGTCGCCAAGAACTTCCGGAACTCAGTTCTCGACTTCTTTATAGCACCCACCCCCTCCCCCTCCTGCATCAGGGCACACTCAAAAGGTCATCAAATTTGGGTTTTATGTTGCCACTCCCATAATTTACGACTCCCCAATCGTAAAACAATCCGATTCTCACTTCTTTCTCCTTCTTTCTCGCACCTCTTCCGCCAGTAAATGATATTTTTGTTGAATTTCAGTTTAATTTCACAAATTCACTTTTAATTGTTTTTCCTATGTCCCCTGGAAGTATGCTATGTGGCAAGCAGTATAGGCAGGGGAAGTGGGGGGGTGTACGGCACAGACGGAAGCTTGGGCCAGCTGTCAAAATAAAAACGCCTGCTCATCCAACAAAATTATTGTGAATGAGAAATAAATCTGCACAGCAAAAGGCAAAGAGAGAAGGAGAAGAGAGAGAGGGAGTGAGGGAGAGGCAGTGAGGAAGAGGGAGAGTGAGGGAGAAGGCACTGCCACATGTTTTGCCTTTTTAGCGACACTTGACACTCTTTTTGTGTTTTGTATTTTAGTCAAGTCGACGCCGACATCCCTACATATAATACATACATACATGTGTGTTGCAAGCCACCCCCAGCACACTCACCCCCCCTTCCCCCTTCCCCTCGCTGTTGCAGCTGCACTGCGCTGTGTTATTAGCAAAATTTGCCGCTGCCTTTTGCCGGGACAAGCCCAAAAGCGAAGCCGAAGAAATCGGAAATTTAATTTTATTTTCATGTCCTGCAACCCCGCAACACCCCCTCCTCCTTTCCCCTCCCCTTCTCTCAACGCCTGTCACTTTTGTCCTTTTTCTGCGGTGTCATTTAGCCCCCGAACGGTCTGTGCAAAAAATTTAATAATAGAAACACTCTCGGAACTCGAAAAGTGGAACGACACAAACGAAAACCAACCCCAAAGCGACAAAGCGACGAAGTAGGGAGGGTAACAGAACAGAGAACACAACTTTGTGTCGCATTGTTGTTGCTCTCCTTGTTGTTGTTGTTGTTGCAAATCGTTCAGGGAGCACTTGCACATTATCTAACTGTTTTTTCTTCACCTTCTTCTCTTCTGTTGTTGTTGTTCTTCTTCTTCTTGTGCTGCTTCGACAGTTGCAACTATAATTTATGCATTTGCCTCATTACATAATTCATCAAAATGCGGTCCCAAGTGCGGCGCGTAATCAGCAAAGCCAAAGCTCAAAGGACAGCAAAGAGAGAGGGGGAGAGGAAGGGAGAGAGCAAGAGCAGGAGCAAGCGCAAGAGAGGCAGTGCGATTCCTTCTGTCCACTTAATTAAAATTTAATTGTAAAGAGAGAGGTAAGCAACAACAACAACAACAACTGCGACTGCGACTGCGACTCAAAGAGCATTTAATGATAGCCACAGTTGCAGCTGCTTTGCCGGCAGAGGGCGCTACACACACATACAGAGTTTGCATTCATTGCAAGCACAACAAAGCAACAAATGCACACTGGAGAGAGGGAGGGAGGGAGAGCGGACGAGAGAGAGCGAACTTCAAAGGGAGTGTGCTCGAAACTGCAAAAAACTGCCGCAACTCGACGAATGATGTCGCTGCTGCTTCTAAGCAAAGCTTAAATGTAGCAAAAGTGTATCCTGTGGCGCCCCCTGGCGACGTGCATAACAAAAATGCGCATTTAAATGTCAATGATTTTAATGGGCGGACGCGTAAAAATCTTGAGCCAGTTTTGTTTATTACGTTGACGTTGATGTTGTCAAAGGACAGAAGATGAGGAGAGGGGGAGCAGAGAGAGAGAGGAAGGAGGGCATGGTGCAAGCGTAGCCAGAGTCGCAGCCATGGCAAAAACCCCACAGGACTCGCTGCGGCTGTTGCACGTTGCCGTGTTTATTTCTGCTGCGTTTGTAAGGTCATGGAACTTGTCTGCATTGACTTTGCGGTCGCAGGGTGGGGTAGGAGGGGGAATGTGGCACAGGTCGACTGCCAGGGCAAAGTTTTTTCCATTTTTCGCATTTTCATTGCCCCCCCCTCTCTGCCCCTGCTGCGTTCCACACTGCCAGTCGACAAACTGTTTTCATTTTGCGCCGCTTCGCGCTTTTTGATGCCGCCGACAAGTCAAACAGTTGCAGCTCCCCCTGCCCTTTCCCTTACCCCTCTTTCCTTGGGAGCCTTTTGTTCCTTTGGTGCTGCAAGTTTTTCAATTGATTTTCGCGGTTTTGCAGCATAGCAAAGCAGAGGAGCCAAGGCCAACTCGACTTGCCCCAGCTCGGTGTGTGTGTGTTTTTTTTCTTCTATTTTCGGGCAATGTTGCACCTACGACCTGTGCTCCTTGCTGCTCCTGTTGCTGTTGTTGCCTCGACGCTTCTTTGTGCGCAGCGATCCATAGAAAAGTTTAAGTGCTCTGCGGTCTGCAAGTTCTTCCGTTCCATTGGAAGGAAGCGACGAGGCCTTTTCGCAAGTGCTTTGATTGATTGCCTCCATCATCGAAGCGAACGATAAGTTATCGATTAATACACAACAACTTCTGTTGCTCAATTGTTAATTTAATTGCTCGCCTCAAGTTTCTTTATTGGCCAGTTGCAGCTACGATTTGCTGCTTTAATCGATAGTTCGATAACAGTTACAGTGAGGGAGCAACAAGCGTAACATGATATCGGAGGCTATATCTGCTAAACTAAGCCGAAAATTGACAATTTTTACTTAACATTTTCGTCTTATCTCGTCGAATTCTATAAGCATCAATTATCAGATCTGTAACTGCCATCTATCCGTTTATTCGATCATCTATTCGATAATTACTGTGATTCCCCTTTACATCCAGTGTGTTCCCCGATTAACCCCAATTGTGGATCAACACCTGCACCCCATTAACTTGTATTTATGCTCCTTGTTAACACCTCGATAAGTCGATCGATTATTATCACCTAGCTCGATCTACATTTAAGCGAAACATTTTAATCAGCGTTCACTGATCGCATTTCGCAACATTGTTATCGCATTTTCGCATGGACGGGTGTCAACTGTACCCTGCATATAAAGCAAATAACACTGGCTACCTGTTGTTTGTATATCCCCCCCCATCCCGTCTCTCTCTCTTCCTACTTGCCCTGTCTCTCTGTTCCTCTGGCAGTTTGCTTATTTGCTTGTGACTTGTTTTCACTGTTGCCTGACTGCGCCTGCGCCTTGTTTGTTTAATTAAAACCAACGCCAGGTTGTAGTTGTAGTTGCAACTCTTGTTGTTGTTGAAGTTGTTGTTGTTGTTGTTGTAGTGGTAGTTGTCGCCAACTTTGGTCACAGCATCCGTCGTCTGCTAGGCCTGTTCAGGCAGCCCGGGTACGGCGACTCTCCGATCCGTAGTTGGCCTGTTTAGTGCATTGAAGCGCAGCCATTCACCGATTTCGAAGCGCTTTGGCACGCACTCACGCACGCACGCAGGCATATCTTCAGCCCGATCTCTGGCCAGCAGATCTCGCCAGCGATATCTCTCTCTCTCTCTCTTTCTATGTATCCCAGTCAAGTCTTGGGCAAACATGGTCAGGCGACGGCAGTTCGAGAGCTTGAGCAAACATCGTTGAGACTTGCTGGCAGCGTGATTTTGTATATGGTAAATTCTAGACCCAACTTGCTTGGCTCTCCTTCTCCTCTTTCTCTGCCTCTTCTTTGCTCTGCATGATTTGCAAAATGGATGCAAGTGGGAACAGGGCAGTCCTGGGTTCTGGGACTTGGTAATAATTTGTTACTTGTAACGAGGAGGCACGCTTGTTAACAATTAAATAAACAATATGAGTCGCATTTTTAGTCGAGAAACAACAAATCACTAAATAAACAACGCCATATACACTCACCCGACTGACGATCGGGGCCAAGACAAACACACACACACACACACATTATGTATATGGTATATTTAGCTACCACTTTCCATGGAGTTCGGACTGGACAACAACGACCACTTGAGACATTTTTTCTTATTCTGTTTTTGTTTTTCTTTTATTTGTTGATGTTTTCTCTCAGTCTTTGCTTCCCTCTCTCTCTCTCTCTCTCTCTTTCTCTCTTTCACACTCTCTCTCCCCCTTCTCTCTCTCTCTCTCTATTAAAAGCAATATTTATGCATTTTCTCTTTGGCTGCGAAAGAGGCACGTTTGCTATTATTTCCAAGCCATTTCCCATGAACACATGTGCCAGTCGAACCTGGAGTACTTATTAGTTGCTGTGTGAGGTTGCCCCGCAATCGAACCACACTACACTACACCACACCAGACCAGACCAGACCCGAGTCGGGCCCAAGCGGAGCGAAGCCAATAGCAAAACCAATACGGAACACAAATGCCAATCCTAATGTGTGCCTTCTATGCCACTTGATATTGTAGCCGAGCAGCAGCCATAACAAGGGCGTGTTGTTGTTGTTGTTATTTTTCTTCTTATTATTATTGTTGTTGTTGCTGCTATTGTTTTTAGGCCATGCCATGACTGGGATAGATTACAAACACACACTCGCATGCACATGGAAGTAGATGTAGTTTTTCCCACTGCTTATGGTTTTCCATTAAACTTGTCATCCATTTTGGTCACGTTTTCTAGTTAATTGTAAAAGTACATAACATACAGATATGTATGTAAAAATGTGCATGTATAAACATACAGATACATTTGTATGTATAAAGATATATATAATTATGTATGTATGTATATTACGACTATAATTGGAATTTCAATAACCAGTCAATACTCAATTTGATTTTGAATATGTAAATCCAACGCAAGCCTCGACATGCAATACTCATTGAATAAATCAGTAATATGATGAGGTCCTGCATGAATTTATAACTCTACTGTATAGATATGTACTGCAAAATATTCCTTTTCCTTTTCGATAACTTAATACGTGCGATTGCAGGCCGCTGCTTGCCAACACTGGCGACAGTGTAATCGATAGTTGCACACGCATTGCATTGTTCCCACGCCCGCCCACATTTCGATATTGTATTTCAACATTTATTTTTGGGGGCAACAACGGGGTGGCGTCTCCCCATTTTGGCAGTGCGCGTTATTTACTTAATTATTTTAAAGTGCTTGGCAAACAGTTTTACACGAAAAATGTTTCAGACAGCAGCAGTTGCAGGGAGAGAAAGAGAGCGTGAGAGAGCGTGAGAGAGAGCGAGAAACACTTGAAGCTTCGTTTGGAATGGAAGTTGTGGAAGGGATAGGGGGAGTCAAAGAGAGGGTGTGTTGACGTGTCGCACAAATGTTATTAATTAAAATGTCATTCATTTAAAAAATAAAGCAAGTATGCTGCGACAAAGGACTTGCAATCATAGACAAGGACAGCAAGACACACTGTCAGTGTACATGTGTGCGTGTGTGTGTGTGTGCAGAGACTATTTGCAGCTGCTGGCACTGACAGTTTTGCTCGGTTGCGTTTAAAGCTTTTGCTGAAATTCGCCACGTTGTTGTTTTTGGACCACACGCAGCTGCAGGAGCTGCCCGCAAAAGCCACAAATATGTATGTCATTTGACACTTGCACTTGCTCGTGTGTGTGTGTGCGTGTGTGTGCATTGTGCTTGAGTATCTGCTACTTAATCGCCCTTCACTTTTGGCTCCCACTTGACGCCACGCCACGCCCCGCCGCCCTCACATGTCCAGCTGTCAATTTTCGCCAAGAGTTCTCACAGAATTTTTTGCTGACCACAGAATGTGGATATCGACATCGACATCGATATCCAGTGCTGACACACTTTCAGAATCTGCAGCAACATCATGTCAGGTGGCAACGCCAGTCACGCAACGTTGCTCAGAGTAAACGTGCTGTTGCGGTTTAAAGCTAGATACCATTGGCTTTTCTGGCTGCATTTTGAATTTAGATAAACTCACTTATTGTTTTACTTTCCATGAACAATTGTTGTTATTTTACTAGCCCAATGCTTCGCTGACGTTGACAACTCTGGCAATGGCTCAAGTGAGCAATTGTCTTGAATTAATTTCTGCTTCATCACACGCATCGCAGAGCAACCAATCCCAATTTCCCTCGACTTTTCACACCCTTTTCCCACATGCTCTCGCTGGGCAAACACTCTGGCGACCAGCAGACGCCGTCAAATTTAATAAAAATCACTGATTTTGATTGATGCGCCACTTGGTCAGCAGTAAGAGGAACTCCGCCTCCTCCCCATCTCTCCTCCTCTTTCTCCTCCTGCTTCTTCTACTTCCATTTAGCTACTGCCCATTGCCCAGTTTTAGTTTCAGCGTCAGCAAATATTGGCGGAAGGGTTGACATGTGACATGTCGATGTCGCCCAAGTGTCGCTCCAATTGAAACAAATGAAGCGCAAAAGAGCGAACTGGAGGAACGAACAGGAAAGAGCAGTTGCTGCAACTTGTCATTGCCTCATCAGCAACATTTACAGCTCTACGAGAGCTATACGCATCGACCCCCCAACATTTGCACTTCTCCGCCTTTCCGTTTGGTTCATCAACAGAGGCAGAGGCAGCATCATCAGCTGTGGAATATAGAAAGTGATTTTAGTTTTTGAAAGTCAGTCAAATTGTAGCGGCGCTTAGGTTGAGTTCTATTTCTGGCGCCAGGATAGGCGAATCACGTTTAAAATAGAGAGGAATCTTTACCAATATATCCCTATTTATAATATCAATGGTTATTCAATCCCTTAACTCCACTGCAACCATTTCTAATCATTCTTCCATCTGTCCTGGTGCAAGGATATGCGAATAACATTCAAAGAGAGAGAATATCTCAGTGATCTACAATTCAATAAAGCCAATATATATATACATATATATGTATATATCTCATTATAATATAATATAAAATATATATTTAATATAATATATATGTATATATCTCCCATTATAATATCAATAGTTATCGATACCTTGAATCCTCTTCAACAATTACTAATCACTCTCTCCTCTTCCTTCTCTTTCATTACAGTTAGACCACGCCGTTTGTCAAGCGTTGATAATTTGACGCTCTCGAGAGTGCCAAATCGAGTATTCTTACAGCATTTATCAACACTGCTCCAAGCGCTTACGAGAGTGAAGCGATTGAAGGCGAGCAGGCAACACAAGAACAAAGAGTGACAAAGAGTCACTCACACACACACAGACAAAAGATAAAAGCTACGCACAAAATGCGACACAATTCAATGAGTCTGGCAACGCTGCTAGTGCTGCTGCTCACAGCATGCAGCAGCTTTGTGCAGGCGGATAGTCCGCAACACATGACGGAAACCGGTGGCGGGGGTGGCCACATGGGCATGGGCATGGGCGGTGGCATGGGCTCCCACTCGATGGATGTGAGTCCGGCGCCTGGCTACGGAGTGCCAGCCATACCCAAGGACCCCAACCTGCGGTGCGAGGAAATCACGATACCCATGTGCCGCGGCATTGGCTACAACATGACGTCGTTCCCCAACGAAATGAATCACGAGACACAGGACGAGGCGGGCCTGGAGGTGCATCAGTTCTGGCCCTTGGTCGAGATCAAGTGCTCGCCCGATCTCAAGTTCTTCCTGTGCAGCATGTACACGCCCATTTGCCTGGAGGATTACCACAAGCCGTTGCCCGTTTGCCGCAGTGTCTGCGAGCGAGCCCGTTCCGGATGTGCTCCCATTATGCAGCAGTACAGCTTCGAGTGGCCCGAGCGCATGGCCTGCGAGCATCTGCCACTGCACGGTGACCCCGAGAATCTCTGCATGGAGCAACCCTCATACACGGAACCCAGCAGTGGCTCGGGTAGTGGTGGCAGTGGAGGCAGCGGCTCCGGATCGGGTGGCAAGCGCAAGCAGAGTGGCAGCGGATCGGGTAGCTCGTCGTCCACGGCAAACAAGTGCAAAGGAAAGAATTCAAAAAACTGTCAAAATTCCCTAGGAGAAAAGGCAAACGCAAAGGAGTGCAGCTGCTCGTGCCGTTCGCCGCTGATCGTCCTGGGGAAGGAGCAGCTCATGCAGCAGTCGCCCATGATGCACCATCACTGGTACATGAACCTAACTGTGCAAAGGATCGCCGGCGTTCAAAACTGCGCCATACCATGCAAGGGACCGTTCTTCACCAACGACGAAAAGGACTTCGCCGGCCTGTGGATCGCCCTGTGGTCGGGCCTCTGCTTCTGCAGCACCCTCATGACCCTAACCACATTCATCATCGACACCGAAAGGTTTAAGTATCCAGAGCGACCGATTGTCTTCCTCTCTGCCTGCTACTTCATGGTCGCTGTCGGTTATCTCTCGAGGAACTTCCTCCAGAACGAGGAGATCGCTTGCGATGGTCGCCTGCTGCGCGAGAGCTCAACGGGCCCCCACTCCTGCACCCTGGTCTTTCTACTTACCTACTTCTTTGGCATGGCATCATCGATCTGGTGGGTCATTCTCAGCTTCACGTGGTTCCTGGCCGCAGGTCTCAAGTGGGGCAACGAAGCCATTACCAAGCACTCGCAGTACTTCCATCTTGCTGCCTGGCTGATACCCACAGTGCAATCCGTGGCTGTTCTCCTGCTCTCCGCTGTCGATGGTGACCCCATTCTGGGCATCTGCTATGTGGGCAACCTCAATCCGGATCATCTGAAGACCTTTGTGCTGGCTCCGCTGTTTGTTTATCTGGTAATCGGAACTACCTTCCTCATGGCTGGCTTTGTGTCGCTCTTTAGGATTCGCTCGGTCATCAAGCAACAAGGAGGCGTGGGTGCTGGCGTCAAGGCAGACAAACTGGAGAAACTCATGATACGCATCGGTATCTTCTCTGTGCTCTACACAGTCCCGGCAACAATTGTCATTGGCTGCTACCTTTATGAAGCTGCCTACTTCGAGGATTGGATCAAGGCACTGGCCTGCCCGTGTGCCCAGGTAAAGGGACCGGGCAAGAAGCCGCTCTACTCCGTGCTAATGCTCAAGTACTTCATGGCCTTGGCGGTGGGCATCACTTCGGGTGTTTGGATCTGGTCGGGCAAGACCCTAGAGAGTTGGCGTCGCTTTTGGCGGCGTCTCTTTTGGAGCGCCAGATCGCACTGGGGCCAATCAGGCACTGATTAAACAAAGGCCTCCCATTCCGCACCCCTACGCTGGCTCTGGCATGGGCATGCCCGTGGGCTCTGCAGCGGGATCGCTGCTTGCCACACCCTACACACAGGCCGGCGGCGCATCAGTGGCCTCCACCAGCCATCACCATTTGCACCACCACGTTCTCAAGCAGCCAGCGGCCAGTCATGTATGACATGGAGAGTCGGGAGGAGCTTCAACCATGGGTGGCGGCAGCGTGCTGGGTGGTCACGGCACACTGATGAGCACGGCGGGCATGAGCAATAGTACGGTTGGTGGCATGGGAGCTCCTCCTGGCAGCTTGTTACAAGGCGGTGGTGCCAATGGTGGCGCACCTGGTAATGTTTATGGCAATGTCAATGGCGGCGGCGTTGGTGGTGGCGGTGTCGGAGTCGGTGGGGTTGGTGTTGGTGTTGGCGGCACTGGCATAGGTGCTGCTGGTGGTCAGAGTACAGCGCCTGGTTCGGTTATTGATTCGCGTGCCGTATCCGTGGTGGTCACCTTGCCCGGCGGGCCGGGCTCGCAGCATCCGGGGCAGGCCTTGAGCGACTACGGTCCCATATAGTTAATGGTACGCCCAGACACCGCGCACTGGGTCTCAACGAGCAGCTTCAGTCAGCTGTAAAAAGTGCATTCTGCCCCCCAACTACACCACACAACACCCTCTTCCATCTCCCTCTCTCTCTCTGTCTTTGTCTCTCACACCTCAGAGGTTTAAAGCAACGCCATATTAATTTTGTAGCTGTAGTTTGTTTAGAGAAAGCCCAAGACAGATTATACAACTATTTGCATAACATTCTAGTCCGAAAACCTTTGAAACACACACACACATACATACACACAACGTACAAGAACAACGACACACAGAAAGGAGCGAGCGAGCGAGCGAGCGAGCCTGGAGAGTTATTGAGGTTAGGTGCAAAACACACACACACACAGTTAAGAGGTTGAGCGAGAGATTGCCAGGCGTGTTTGTCTGCAGCCATTTCGAGGGACTTTTCTTTTTGGTTCTTTTCCATTAATTTCTTCAACGAAATAGACTGAGAAAACAAAACGATAAGTGAACAAACCTAAAGAGTTTGCAAAATAAACATACAGACGATGAAGATGATGATGATGATAAAGATCAAGAAGAAGAACAAAGAGAAAGAAGCAAACGTAGCAACTCTGCCCACACTGCCAAGTCAGAGCCACGAGCCATATTTCGAAATTATACATGTAACTTTTAATCAAACAACCTAAACTATTAACCTTAACCTAAACATAGAGAAACACATTTCGAATTCGCGCATACACATTAGTGCGATTGATATAGGGTTATCGCAGTATCAAAAAAAAAGCTAAAGCTATCTTCAGCAAAGCGATGGAACGATGGAACGAGCGAGCGTACAGTGTTGCAAAACCATTTGTAAATTATTTAATCTAACTTAAGGCATTATCCAGCACTATTTTTTGTAAATATTTTCAAATTGCGCTTAGTTTGTAAACGACTTTTTTTATCTTAACGTCCTAAACTAAACATAACAAATAGAAAATAGAAATACGAGAGTACACGAAAAGTAATTTGCATTTCTAGCGTCACAGGCAACGCTGCATTGAAGCTCAAAAACGTAATTTAATATATACAAAAATCCCCCCAATCCAAAAAATATAAAAACTGAAAAACAATAACGAAAAAATCGAAAACAAAAGAAATCGCCAACTTCTGCTGCAGCCAAAACGCAGGGGATTATTGCATTTAGAGAGCAAAAGAAATTGTATAAAGTATAAAATCGATATAAGAGTATTAAAATATATGTAATGTTAGTTGTAAACGAGATCCAAAACGAGAAATATCTTTCGAGCATTCAAAACTATTGTATTTTTATTTAATATTTGCATATACAACTTATTGTATGGAAACGCGACAATTTAACTGTTGGCATTTTGAAACCAATTTCACATACGAAGCAAAACAAATAAATAAATTATAATAAAATATATTATAATATACATATAAATATATAATAATATAATATAGCAACTATGTGTGTAATGTTTTAGCAACTATAACTATTTCTATGAAAAACAAACTTGAAAAAAAACACAAAACACAAAAATTGTAATAAAAACCATTAAAAAAATTACACTTTTGAGTTCTTTTTTTTTATTTCTTCATTTTTATTTCAGATTAATTAACGTTGATGTTTGTTTGCTTGCTTTATTTACTTCCGTTCTGTTGATACATAAATATTTAGCATTTACATTTACAAGAAACCCTCAACACTTATACGTATCATAAAAACGAAGCTCTCCAAGTTAAGCGAACAAAAGAACAAACGAAAACCAAAAACGTAAACATTAATTAGCAAATTTCTCTACACGACGTACAATGTTTAATATGCATACATACATATTAAAAACAGAAAACAATAAAAAAGAAAAACCAAACACAAAATACGCGATTCGATGTTGTTAATAAGCTTAAAATAAAACAAAACAAAAAAAGATGAAAAAAAAACAAAGAAAAATATGAAGAATATTAAGAATATGGCTAGCCAGTAGCATTTAGTTTGCATGGAATATAAGGACCTTCTGGTATTTCGGCATTTTACACTTTAGTTTCGGGCGTAAATAGCGAACGCTTTTATCATAATTAATAAATATAAAACATACTTATTAAAGGCTAACAAGTGTAACGAATATACGTAAAAGGAAACCAGTGAAATGGAAAATGTAAAAACGAAAAAATGGAAAAAACTAAAAGAAACTAAAGCGAAAAGAAATATTCTTGAACAATTCTACGTTGATTTTTGTGATTGAAAATTACTTTTCTAAATTGATAACAAATGATTGCAATTTGCGAATGTATACGATTTTTTAATTTTTTCCAACGAAAAATGAAAATTAAAACTAAAAAAAGCAAAACTAAATAATATTTCATAAAGGATTTGGGTTATGATGGAAATAGCTTGGAAATAACTGGGTGATTGATGATTGATTAGTTGAAGTTATGCAAACCAGAAACTTGACGTCAAGTGTAGTTGTGAATTGTATTTTGTGAAACGTAATTTAAATAATAAACAAATATGAAAACAAAACCAAAAAAAAAAAAACAAACAAAAAACAAAATAAATTATATATACAATGCATATTTATATATATTTAAAGAAACGCAATGAATGGCATTAAATACTTTAACAATACGAAAATGCAGACATTATTTTATTTACAAATGAAATTACATTTTCTAAATCAAATACGATACAGTTAAATAACTCGAACGTTGTAAATTGTGAAACGATTTTTATGCACGTCAAAAATGGCACTAAATTCGTTACCAATAGCAACAATAAAAAACAACTTTACCGAACAGCAGAAATGAATAATAAACAACAACAACAAATCTAAATACATTTGTAATTGACAAAAGGAAACCATTTAAAATAAAATCGAACAACATAAAAGGTCGATAGTCCTTCTCTGCTCTGGTCTCTCCTCTGGGGTGGGGGGTTTCAATCTACTCTGCTAATGGTATGGTCAATGGCCTATTATCGGCGATAATGGTCGGACCTTCCATTTATTAGCCATTTATGAAGAATAGAGAGTCCATAGCTGTGCCAAATAAATGCTTTCATGGATGCCACGCTTTATAAACGTAAACAGTATAACAGTTAGTTAACTTTAAATGTCCATCTAGATTTAGATGACTGTCATTGTCAGATTTCAGATTTGTATGTTTTTGTCGAAGTGTATGTATCGATACTCCTTTAATTCCTACAGAAAATACATTTTTCTTGGTTCAACAGTTATATTTTTGTATAATATATTTTTCTTGAATATTTTACAAGCTTTTGAGTGTAAACATAAATAGGTTAAACTTATACTGAATCACCAATACAATAATGTAGTTGACTAATTCTGTGACTTTTCTATTTGTACGTAAACTCGTTTGGATGATCATTGGACATGGAAGATCCTGGTTGCAATTCGTTTGCATATAAATCCCATGATTCTTTTACTTCTATTGTTCTGTTTTGTATCACACAATTATTATTTGTTTTTTGTTCTATTTTGTCGTGTGCTTTATAATATATATCATATATGGTACGAAAATCTATCTTTGGACTAATGCAAAACTTGCCAGTTGCGGGCCTCGTCATTGTAAGGTTCAAAAAAGTTAACTCACAAAGGAGCTGGCAGTAGATTTTCGGTAGTTCTCATTATACGTACAGTGGTTCCATGCTCTTGACGACTAACTTTGGCAAAAATACGGTAAAATCAATCAACAACAAGCTAACAACAATTTAAACTAGGCAACAAGGCATAAAAATGTCTATGGCGCTTTAAACTATTTCATAATACTCGAAAGACTGGTGTAACCGCTGTTCCCTTGAACTGGATCCGATCGACGTCTGCAGCAGGTGCAACAGCAGATGCTTTTCACAACGTCCATAAAATTGGTCTGCTCAAAGTCGTCCATATCGTTCATGAATACCCCTGAGCTTATGTCCTCAGCTGTGCGAGTACCCACAAATGCCTTGAGATCAGAGACGGGAAAACCATCCTTATAGTACTTCTTAATTGTATCGTAGGCATCCATAATCACAGCAATGAACAGCGACAGCACCACATATATGTACAGGGATATGAAGGAGTACAGATAGATCTGGCAGAACCACCACAGCCAGGTTGCCTTGTTGGAGAGCGTCGCGAATGTGGCGAACATGTCGTCGCCGTTGATCAGCGAGAACAGACACTCCGATGTGGTAGCCAGCGATCTGAACTTCATGTGATATGGTCCCAGAATAAGCCAGCCACAAAACACAAAGCCGGCATAGATCAGCAAGGCGGCAATTAGGAAACGAAGAATCTTCGGAGCTGCCTTCTTCAACGTGAGTATCACAACATTGTAGGTCTTGAAGAATCCCAAATAGCGCAATACGCCAAACCAAACGAGCATATTGCCAATTCCCAGAAATATTGAGCAGGTATCCCATTGATCCACAACCATGTAACGTCCTTCGATTTGTTCCTTTAGCGCCGAGCCAATGATCAGCAGAACGTCATTAAAGATTATCATAATATACCTGAAATAAAATAAACCATGAATCAAACTGCGCTTTGAAGAAATTTACTGAATTTACTAACCAAAAGTTGACAAACTCCAGCTTTCCATCGAAGCTGAGTTCCTTGGCGAAGTGCGTACGGAAGAAGTTGACTGTGGTGCACCTCAGCAAATAGGCTCTCCAGAGAGCTCGTGTGCAGAGGGCAAAGGATAGTATGCAGGTTAGTAGCACGAATATATTGAGTATACTCCTAAGTATGGCATCAAAGCGAGTTTCTGGTTTAAAGGCCTTGTCTCCCCTGCACTTCAGGCGCGTCGCCTCTGCGTCGAGGGACAAGAGCATTTGTCCATCGTGGTCCCGATTGTTAAACAGTATGGAAACGTCGAACCTAAAGCAGTCCGGCGCCGATAACGCTCCATTGGCCTTGAAATTTACAGTCTTAATCTTAAAGGATAACTCGGCCGTTACGAGTGATGCAAAGTTCACTTCCACGCCGCGATCCTCCAGATATTTCTCGACTCCAATAAAGGATACGTTCTGCGGCAACTTCTCGCACAGTTTATCAATTTGTGGATCAAAGATATAGGACTCATTGAATCCGAAGATTGTGCCCTCACGATAGTTCCACATACAGAGAGTCAACGGTGGCATTGTGTTATTATATGTCGGATAGAAGTAGGGTCCTATAGACTGACTCATGTTGCCGTATCCCCAGAGCGCATACTGCACAGTGTCAAAGAATTCCGTCTTCTGGTACAATGCAAACGGTCCTACTGCGGGCGGGTAGCTCTCCACTTCCCGTGACGAGTCCCATCCCTTGAGAAACAAATGCGAGAATGCAATGCGGTTATCCCACGTGTAATTGATGTGATTGTATCGAGAATGCGCGAATAGGCATAGCTGCATCGTCACCAGAACAATCTTCACGATCTGTGGGCAATGAGAAGAAAAAAACATTTATAAATAACAATAACATGGAAGTGATGCAATTCCTGTAAATAAGAAAGCAACCAAAAAAGGAAAAATAGCTAAACAAATGTAATAAATACTTACCAAGCTAAAGAGCTTTAAGTAGAAATTGAAAAACTTTCTTTGATATGAAAAATTGAAAATCTATTCTTGAAAATTCCGCCAATTTTCATCCCGAATAATCTCTGGGCATGTTCTGCATGAGAAACCCATACATTTATACCTGAATATTGATAAGTACTTATTATAGAGCGTATATAGCTGCCATAAATATGCTATACGCTAACAAATGCGTCACTCTGTCATATCTCTCCAAGGTATCTGTTGGTTTTGTGCTCTACTTTGGCTTTGAACTTGTGCAATTGAACTCGCTGAGATTCCCGACTATTCTATTAATCATACACACGAAAAAATCCACAAATAAGCCTTATATTTGTCGAGCAGTCAAGTAATTTCCGAAACCTTTTGCCCATTCCTCATGATAAACACATTACGTAGTTTTTATAGTTAGACCCCAAAGATAAGGTAAAGTGTATTGTAATCGTCGTGTTTGTTTTAAAGCACAACAGACTGAGAACAGAAAAGTGCACGCTTGGTTATATAAACAGTGCTGATTTTTTTTTAAGTCTATCAACTAATTCAATGTATATACCTACAATTACATACAGATTACATTTGAAATGAAATACGAATAAAATGAAATGTGCAACATATGCACATATAGTATTTGAACAGCAATTAACTGTGGGTCTTCTAACCGCCAAGTACTTTTCAATGGCATGATAAACACTTTGTAAATATTAAAGCTCAAAAGCAATCATTGATTAAATTGGGAACGAGAGTGTATACCTTATAGTAAACAATATAATTTTCAATGTTTTTGTTATTCCCAAGATGTGTCACACTAACTACAAACAACACACAGCTCCGAATTCGGCCCCCATTGTGTTTAAGACTTGAAAACTGAATCACGTGATAATTAAAAGCTCAACAGATGCGACTCTTGTAGATATGCAAAATGGAACATATACATAGTGTTTCTAAATGTTTGTATGTATTGATGTGTGTGTGGGAGCTGAGCTGAGCTTTACCTGCACTACAAATTTGTAGGGAAACTTTCGTCGAGCCTGCCATTTCTCTATGGGATTCATAAAGAAGAATTGAAGCTTGCGACGCATCCGTTCCTCGTTGTAGGATGCTGCCGAGGAGGTGGGGCCAGCAAACTCCGGTTGCTCAACATGACCTTGTGTGGTCGTTTGTGTTGTTGTTGTGGTGGGTGCAACTGTAACTACGGGCGTTGACTGTAGTTCCATACGCCGTCGCAGAATCCGAGTATTCACGTAGTCATCATCACTCTCGCAGCGTGAGTTCTCACCGCTGCTAGGGGTATGAGGATGATTCTGTGCAGCCTCATAGCTGTCCGTACGGCGTTTGACGGCTGGAGGTGCAGCTGCAGCAGCTCCAACGCCGTAGTTTTGCATTTCAATGTATTGCACTGGCTGCGTTTCGAGGTCGCAGGGCGCTGCGTTGTTGTCTCGGTGTAGATATTTTCTTTTGCTTTGTTTTCTTCAACATGCAAAAGAAATTCCACACACGCGCAACAGGCAAACGAACTTAAGATAGATATAGAATTATTAGCGAGCTTGGACGACGTATTTCTAACGAAATTTATATAAACACTGGCTAATTATAGTTGTACGTGAATTGCTTTGTTTTCACAAATTTTATATCGATATATTACAATCAATATATCGATTTCTTTACTGCGCAATAATTTATACGATATTTCCTTAACGATATGCTATATATATCGAAACCAAACTTAAATATCGATAGTTTTGAGAGTTCTGTCAGTTACTTGGGCGCCAAGATTTTAAAAATGTCTTGTATGTCTTGTATGTATGCAATAAGATAGGTTTTATCAGAAACTGTCCGTATCAATAATCAGTTATATAAAATAATTCACCTTAATAAATTTAAAACAACTTGACATTGTTAAAAGTAAAGTAAAACAGAAATTGATATCAACATGTATTTATACCAGTCTGTTGATATTTCATTAGTATCGACGAGCCACCACAAAACTATGACGTTGCCAACATCAACTTCTCTTAACGTACTGTTTTAAAATTGAAAAACAAAAATCTGAAAGGTATACATATTAAAACGACAGGCAAGTTCAACAACTTGAATTGACACGCTTTATTTTTTCTTAAATGTAAAATAAATAGCCTTAATTTAATAAATAAGTTAAGCTAGAAAATAAATAGATTAAATTAAGAGTTCAATTTATGAACATGACCCTTTGCTTTTTATCGATACCTCTGCAAAAAGTAAAAACAAATTAAAGTGTTATTCATTATTTTGTGTAACAAATTATTAAGATTTATCAACTTACCAATGTTTAAGCATGATGAATAACACTGCAATTGAGACTCTCCCGTATACATATATCCATCTGAGCCACATACTATTTCATCATTTTCATCGTAAACATTCGCACAAATCTTTTCACAATAGGCCTCCGTATCCTTCTGGGGATCAACCGAATCGGTGGCAACAATTGCAGCGTCCAAATGTTGCTGCTCTTGGACAGGCTGAAATCAGATGAAATTATTTGACATTACAAGAAGAAAAATAAGTACCAGAAAGGTGGAGAAAGTGAAATACAATTAGAGTCTCCGAAATGGTTTAAATGACATTAAGCTCGTACTGCCTTTGGCCAAATTAAGTGTGATTTCGATCTTTGAAATAAGCTCACGCCGCCGTAGCCATCGAAAGATGATGAAGAGGAAACAATACTACAGTCATCTCATATAATTGATCGATTGGGCGAAATAAATTACTCCGAGAAGAGTGGAAAGTTGCCGAGTTCTTCAAGCCCCGACGATATCTTTGTCATTTTATCGGGTATGTTATTGTGATCAAATATCTTTATGGAAATTTGATACACAACGTTATCGAGCTTATTTACATTCTTATTAATACATGAAATGGCTTTTGAACTGTAATATTATCTGGCAATAGTTCAAACAAGCGACTGAATAAATGTTTAGTTCCAGACAACAATGACAAATTGGTGGCTCGGGGCGAGGTATTCAAATGAGGGGAAAGATCAAAAGTTATCGAGGTTGATTTCTCTGCTTACCTTAGTCGCATATTCGTTGCTCTCCTTTGTTTCTACTGCGATCTCCTTCACGGATGTGGGACTCTCTGCAACAGGAGCCGCGTTCACAGTGGGAATATGAGGAGTGGACGGGTGGGTCTCATAGTAGTAGCTCTGGGCATGTGGAGAACTCGTAAAGCTCGCGGAGCCTTTTATGGCGTCGTGTTCGGTGAACTCGAATCGTAGAGGCTCAGGTGTTCCGGTTTTGTGCGCGCTGTGCCAGATGTGGGAGTAGGTGGATGCCAGCGGTGTCTTTGTGGTCTTGGCACTCAAGGTGGTGGACAATATGTGCTTGACCGACTTGTTGCCGTCTGACTTGACAACAAACGAGTTCTGACCCGCCTGATAGCTGCCTCGAACCACAGTCGAGCTGGCAGGAGCAGGATCCTGGTGATAGAAGAGATCGGATACCCTCAGCGCCTTGTTGTAGCCTGGCGATATGCTCGTTTCTGCGATCTGTTGCTCCCGCACTCCATGCAGTGCAGGCTGAGGCTCGTTTTGTATCAGTTGCTGCTGCTGCTGTTGCAGTTGCTGCAGCTGTTGCTGTTGTTGTTGTTGCTGCTGCTGTTGCTGTTGTTGCTGCTGCTGCTGTTGTTGCTGTTGCTGTTGCTGCTGTTGGTACTTGATTTGATCGCGTTCCGCATCCAGTTGCTTGTAGTTAGGTTCGCGATGTGGAAGGAAGTACTCGTTGGTGCTCATGAAATGCAGGTAATCCTCGGCTGCCTTCGATATCTTCTGTGGCATCACTGGAGGCGTCACCTGCTGCTGATAGTGAATCCCGAAGTTTTGTGGATTCTTCACCACATTCTCTGCATCCTCAAGCACGGAATAACTGTTCGCAGCGTGTCCTAACTGATTGTGATTATGCTGGATTGGCTCCCCATAGCCCTGGCCTTGTTGGAAAGTATTCGGGCCATATTTGTTGGCCTCAACGGGGATCGCATGCTGCTTGATCGGGGCATAGGGTGGAAATTTGCTCTGCTCCGTTTTGACGGCGACATTGCCATTGAAATGCGGCGAGGCCTTGAAGTTGTGCACATACTGGTTGGAGTGGTACTGATTGGTGTTATATTGCTGCACTTCTTTGGGGCGATAGAACTGATTCTTGCCCACGTCGAGCACAGGCGCGTCCTTGGAGTGCGCGAATCGATTAGCCTGGTTAATGCCCGCTGGCCAATTGCCATTGAACTCGCGTCGGATTTGCTGTGCTCCTGGTGGTAGCGGAGGCCTCCAGCCAGCTGGCGGCAGCAAATGATCCCCACCTGGGCGCACCTGCAGACGTGGTCCTTGGCCTACAGGACCTGCACGTCTATTGTGGTTTAAGATTGCAGGATCTGTCAAAAATCGCATTATTCGTGCACTGCGCATCGATAGATCTGGCGCGATATCTTTGCTCTCCACCTGCAGCTGCATGCAGGCCAGCAAGAGCAGCACATGAATCACGGCCGAGTAAGAGTTTCCACTTGTATTCCACATTTTCGAGATCGTCAAAATCAAATGTTGTTTCGCGACGCGCGTGTCTTTCTTCTGCGGCTGTCGATAACCATTTAATTCTTCACGCGGCCACAGCTGTCGGTTCTTCAACTTTTACTTCACTTTTACCCAAAATAAACAAATTCAACTTTTCTTCTTTTATATATCTCGAACTTAACACACTGACCATCGGGCTTTTTGTTGTCTCGAACTGGTTGCTCGTCAGATTGATCTCTCTATTGCGGTATCGGTTTCGTATCTAAAGACTGCGAGTGGAGCGCTCTGTCTTCTCTGGGTCAAATGCTGCGACTAACGCGGCGAGCCAAGATTGCCGACAGAACAAAGCGCTTGAATTTCGTAGTCTATGCAAGGAACCGGATTGAGCAGGCCATTCCACACTCCACTCCACTCCACTTGTGAAGCCTATCCAAGCAAATCATCTGCAGCAGCCGAAAAAGACGTGTCTGCATGCACTTAATGCCCCACGAGCCGATCGTCTATGTTTCTTTCTCTTTTCCCCCAGACCATTTACGATCTGTGAAACTTCTGGAGCGCCGTTAGGTATTTCGTTATATCATAAAACTTCAGCCAAGAATGACTGAGTGTCTGTGAGCTTCTAGTTCAGAGGTTAAAAAAAGGTGTCTGGGGGCAAAAACTCTTGAAACATACGGTATTTAGAAGTCGAAATCATTTCGCAAATAAGAAGCCAATCTCGTTTTCGCTTATCTTTCCCCGAGTGTCACATCTGGCTGTCTCTCAGAACCAGTTTCAAGATTTCTTTTGCGAGCTTCTGTAACATCGTTGTAAGTCAACTTTACACGCACTCGCATTCTGGACAAATTGATCCGGTTATTTGCTTAGTTTTCAGCGAAAACGAGCAAATATGTGATCTCCAACTTTTACAGGGTATCAAATATTCGAGAATCGAATTAGGCAGGAATTTTCAAGCTTTGAGCTAACTGATGACGTTTTAATGCCCATGCAGCCGAATTTATAATATGCATAGTTAAAACTTTCACTGAAACTTGACTTCGAGTTTGGTTTTGTTTCTGAGTGATTCCATTTATTGTTATTCAAATGGTCGTACACAGTTAGACGCGAATAACTATAACTATTCATGAAATTATACTGTTATTTCAATAATATGCTATATTGATGAAATAATTAAGATGTGACTTTCAGAGCTGATATATGATTATTGTCTAGCCCAGATTCCAGTTACTGCAGTTAATTGAGTGTTATATAAATACTACAATATATTATACTATTCATTCAAGTTTCCTTCTCTTCGACGTCTAATTCTTCTGGCTTTTTATCAACAGTTTCTTTTTGACAATCACTTGAGTTGTTGCCCAGGACAATGACAATGTTCGTCGTATTTACCATGGGAAAGTCCGACATTCCATTCTGCAAAGCATAGAAAAGAGTTACAGATTCATAGATGAGGTCAATATCTACGTTAACTTACCGAATGCACTTGACTGTGCCGAGTATTACCACCTAGATTTGTGGTAGCGATGCTACTGTGACGGAAACTAGACTGAGCCTTTATGAAACTCGACTGTTCCCTGGCGAATCCGTTGTTATAATACGCTCCAGCCTTCTTGCCGCACAGTATCTCCTTAAAGGCAACGCGATATCGGCGGGACATAACATTATACAGAATGGGGTTGACGGTACTGTAATTTGTGTATTGAAAAGAGATTAGCACAAGGTTATCTCGACTGAGACTTGTACTCACCATGTGATATAGTACGAGAATCCTGCTATTGAGAAAAGCCATTCGTTTACAAAATAATAGTTATCATTGTCTTTGGCATATAGAAACCACAATCTTTGCAGGTGAAAGGGAAACCAACAGACGAAAAAGGTTATTACCACAGCAGCTGTTAAAGGAATTATCACAATTTTGAGTATTAATTGTGAATAGTACTGTAATAATATATATATATATATATATATATATATATATTGTACAATATATATATATATATATATTGTACAATATGTACTAACCCAACATGCGTATTACAGCTTTCTTCTTCTTCTGTGAGCTGCGAGATTCTCGATTTCTTGAGCCCTGCTGAACTCCTGCAATGAATATTGTCAGTAATAATTTTATAATGCGTTTTTGAAACTACCTACCCAACTCTTCTGTAGCTCTCGATCGTATTCGGACGCCCATGCGACCGTATAGCACAAATATCAGAATCATGGGAATAACAAAGAAAATGCAAAACGATAACTCGAACAAGGGGAATTTTTCGGGAAATTCCAAATCAACTGAACAAAATGCAGAGTCCGAAATCCGAGAGTTATCTATAAGGGATATTAAAAACTTGAATTCCGGCTTGCAATGAATGCATTAATCATTTACCAATTGGATAAACCAGCAACTGGATTTCAGTCTTGACCCCAAACGGGATAGCTCCCAAAAAGCTTACGATCCAGAGGGCTGTAATAATTTTCGCCGCCCTCTCGAAGCCGGACATTGCGTATACATGCAATGGATGACAGATGGCCAAGAATCGTTCCATCGAGAAGGCAACGATGGTAAACACCGAAACATAGGTGCATCTGCAAGATCATACACTCTATTCAAACAAATTATAATCCGAGAAGAGGATCCTACTTACGCTTCCGATACGAATGCACGCAGCTTGCAAAATGGCAGCCCAAACAAATATGGATACTGATGCCAGTAGAGAAATACCTCTGCTGGCAGTCCTATAAGCAGAAGATAAATCAAGATACGTTCAAGATACGATCCAAACTGATCTCTGATAAGACCCACCCAAGAGCAAGTAGAGCAGATCGGACACGGCCAGACTGAAGAGATAATAATTGGTTGCAGTGTGCATAGCCGAGTGCCTGATGATGACCATACAGACGAGCACGTTCCCCAGTACGCCAGTTATGAAGACGCCACCGAAAATGATTGTTATCTGCGTAACGGAGAGAAGAAGAAGGGTACAAGATATAATGATATGAAATGGAGTAAACAGAAGGCAGTTCGTAAAGCCATTACCATTAGCGCTTTATGGAGTGGCAGAGTTTGTGGACCCAGAACATAAGCCATGTACTCAATGGTCGTGCAATTGATTTGAGGACATCCATTATCGTTGTCGTAGAGCTCAGTTATGGGATTGGAAACTGTCGCTTCCGAGGTGACTGAAAATGCACTTAAATTGGGACTAATCCAAGTTCCTTCCGTCGTAACGGACAAATCGATATTTGTCATTTTCAATATATATATTTTTAACTTATTTTTCAATATGAGAATCTTTAACTATGCAAAACTAAACTAAATATTTCATTTATCGACTGAAAGTCGTATTATTTATATATCACACATATTTTTCAATTCCTTTGACTATCCTTATCGATTCGAATTTAAAATCTTTCGTAGGATCCCGAAAAGTACGCGGTCCGATTCAGTCGCCGGCACGTAATGCCGCAATTCCTAACTGAAACTCTTAGATGACCGTAGATTACTGTTCACACAAAATCATATCCAGATAAGAATGAACAGTTTGCAAATATGTACTTTTCTTCTTACTATGCGCCAGAACGGGTAATTAATCTTTCAAAATAAACTACGTAGGAACGCGTGTGCAAACGTATGTATATACATTTGCATTAGGCGGAACAAGAAATCCAAAAAGTAAGTACCGCTATATAATTTCAAATCTACTGAACTGATAAGACGAAACGCTTAAAATCTCCGATTCAGAAAGAAAAGAGAAAGCCAAATTGTCTATATATATAGCGAAGAACTTTAAATAACCTATTAGGGTTAAGGTTTCTTTGCCAATATTTCAGAAGATACGAGATAAATTAGTAATCTACACTTGGCTCTTAATGTACAAAAGTATATTTTTAAGAATATATTAATTAAACGAATAGTTTATTCACTGCAGAACTCACATTATGAGTTATCAAAGTAAATAAATAAGTAAAAAGGCAAACATTTTAATTTATAAGATAAAGAACAGCTCATGCAAATAGCATAAAAAAAGATTAAACAACCGACGCGCCACCCCCTTTTTTATAAAATGTTTGGAAAATCTTTAAATTAAATGGTTTCGTTGCAGAAACTGCCAGTGACGCACATTGGGTCTCAAAACAAACTTTATTTATAAGTTTAACTTTCTTTTCCAGGTATACAAATTCACAAACATTGAAATTAATGCTCAGTTTTTGTATAATTATTCAATACTCTTTAATCTTTACTGAAAACAAATAGCGAAAGACACAGAAGAACGTACGCAATATTTATTTAATTCCTGCCCTCACTAGATACTTCGTTCCTCCTGTCAAATTTTTAAAAAACGACCTACGGGCGCCAGGTGGGCGTACCAGGGCGAACAAATGTATTTTTAACTAGTGCTGTTATTGTATTCCGTTGCATACTTTTAAGAGCGTTGCGAAATGTTTTTTAACATTTATTGATTCCTGTTCAATTGAACAGTTCAGCGGAACTTTTAATTCGCTTTTAAAGATCCTGTTCAGTACTTTAATTCAATGGGTCGTTCAATTGAACTTATTCTGAACGAAACGACTCTACTCTTGTGTAACAAAAGAACAAAAAATAGTCCAACATTATTTTTGAAACAAAATAAGACAAGTGCGCTGCAAATATGCAAGAGTGAATAGTGAGTTAAGACCGAAGTGTTGAAAATATTATAGAATTTGGAACTGCAAAAATACATTGACAAACCACCTTCAAAAGAGACAAACAAAACCTATCGATAATTATATTTTATTGCTGCGGGGACGGCTACATATGTGGCGGTATATTTTGTAAATTTGTTGTGAAATTTATTGAATGTGCTTCAATTTAGACATATTTTGGACAATAATTTAACGCATAGTGTATGGTGCCATCGACCACATGATTTCTAAACATATTCCGCACGTCTAAACCGTGATTTCTATGCAATTTGCTCTGTGGTTTTCCACGTCTATGACATCATAATCAGTGCATACATTTTGTGCGACTCGAAATAATTTTCATGTTGTGACAACCCGCAGGACAAATCGACAGCATTTTAGTTATCTAGAAATACCCTATTGAACATATGGACGCATCTCGGCATTAGCATTATTTATTATTATTTCCATGTGTATGTGAGTACATTAATAAGTACTCATGCATGGACGTGAGTGACAGACAGAAAGTGAGCGATCGGATAAAAAACCAGAAGTAGGCGTAGTTTGGTGCAATTGGGATTTATGACTCATAATTAAGATACACCCTAAGAAACAAAAACCGAAACCGACGACTGCACGACAGCCGTTTTGCAATCAAAGTACATACATACATACATATGTATGTGTGTATGTATGTATGTACTTGATACATATGTACCCGTACATATGCGTATGTATGTACAACTTTTGTTATTAGAGCACAGGCGCAGTGAAATATCAATAGTAAAAACTTTCGAGCAATGCACAAACCTTAAATTATGCATAATCTGAGTAAGATGAGATACATATGTTCATATATTTGTATTTGATACGTATACAACATACATATGTACGTGTTAATTATGTATTTCAGATTAAAGTTAACTTGATTAGCATAAAATCAATTTGCACGTAGTAATGGAGCTTTGTTTGACGTTTTTTTTTTTTTTTCTCTTTTCTCCTTACTTTGCAGAGATTCCAGCGATTGGTTGTTGAAAATACTACAAAATTGGACAAACCCTTTGCGACTTTGTACGACAAAGAGAGGTCGTACCCACAAACAGTATTCGGAAGGAAAGCACCATCAGCGAAGATGGTACTACTTCCAGTACCACGCAACCTCAAAGGTTAGTGGTGCAGCTCATAACGAATGTCTTCCTCAAAGTACTCTACACAACATCCTAGTGGGAGCAGCATCTGGTATATTTATATACTTTGAACACCTATTTATTTTCCTTATTTTCTTACAGAAATAACTCAGATATTTCTGGCGAGGAACAAACTGTGCAAGAAGCTAAAATCCAAAAATCGGGACAGTCTGCTTCTAATAAAACTGCCTCCCCAAGAAAAATCATCAGCACGACTGCTAAATTAAAAGGCACGGCACAGAAACATAGGCTTTGTCGTCGCAAACAGGATTCTGCACCTGAAGCTGAACACATTAATAGCACCAACATTCATCAAACATCAACACCAGCAGCACCAAGATTAGGTTCAGGAGCAGGAGCAGGGACCGCACCAAACTCACCATCTCATAACAAAAACAATAACCTTTGGAGTCGGATACTACGTCAGATTTCAAGCGGCGCTTTAACTGGAAGGCAACACACTACGGTCACCAAGAAAGCAAACCCAAAGGAGCTGGACGAGAGTGAAAAGTATTCGAAACATATTGACAGTAGTGTGGAGGAGCCCGTGACATCCCTTACAGAGGAACTCGGTCTCGAGGCAACGGATAGTACCGTTACGGAACATAATGATGAAACAATGGATGGTGAAGCGCAGCCGTCAGATGCAGTCAAAAGTAAGAATTCTCAAGATTCAGCTGTAGTATCAAGGAGCAACAGCAAAGACATGCCAGCCAAGACTGTTGTCTCCCCATCAACGTCGGCGTCTCCAGCTGCAGATGGTAAGCCAAAAAAAATGGAGACTAGAAAATCATCATCTGATACGGGCATTGAGCCCGTGCTGAAACAACACTCTGGGACTTCACAGGGACCGCAGTCGATGACCGGTCCTTTGCCCTTCAAGTCGCCACATGGCAAAGGCAACAAGACGGGCAAGGGTGGAGCAGACAATTATGTGCATACAATACGTTTTGTCCGTAAGAACGTCGAACAGTCCACCAGAAATGCGAATCCAATGCAGTTTGAGGAACTGGAAACGGAATTCCCTCGCGACTATGATGACAACATTGAGATGCTGTCGCGTGAAGCGGAGCATTTGGAGGAACAGTTTCGTACACCAACCCGATCGAATACCACAGACTCTGCTAATCATCAGGTTGCGGGCATTATTGAGACGATTATTACTGAAGCGTCACGTAGTGTTAAGGCTGAAAAGACAGCGGTTGATGTGCCATCGAAGCCTGCGAACAAACAGTCGGCAGGTGGTAAACGCGTTGGATTTCAAGTGGAGGAAAAGCACGATGAACATGCGCCACATGATGAGGGTCAGCCGAAGGATTTTGAAAGTTCATCTAAGCAGGCCGAAAGTGGAGAGACGATTGGGGGAGACGCCACTGTTCCTGAAGCATCGGTATCATTGCAGCCATCATCCACATCCATTGCATCTACTACATCGTCGGCTGCATCCATTACGAAGGAGCGTAAGAGCGATGAGGACGATGATCCTGTGGCAATGTCGCCGTGTGGAAGATTCTTCAAATACGACAAAGAAGTTGGTCGTGGTTCCTTTAAAACTGTTTACCGTGGCCTGGACACTCTGACAGGAGTGCCAGTTGCCTGGTGCGAGTTACTGGTATGTAAGATCGTATATATAATATCATATTTTATAAATTAATGTGTTACTTTTATCTTTCTACAGGATAAACAAGTGAAGAAGAGTGAGCGCACCAGATTCCGAGAAGAAGCGGATATGTTGAAAAAACTGCAGCATCCAAACATTGTGCGATTCTACACATATTGGGAGTTTCCAATTGGACGTAAAAAGAATATAGTACTAGTCACCGAACTAATGTTATCTGGTACTTTAAAGTCGTACGTAAACCAATCTCATTCATTGGCAATGTATCTGAATTGACCTTTAACTTATTGGCAGGTATTTGAAGCGGTTCAAAAAAATACACCCTAAGGTTTTGAAGTCTTGGTGTCGTCAGATCCTGAAGGGTTTAAACTTCCTGCATACTCGTCAATTTCCTATAATTCATCGTGATTTGAAATGTGATAATATTTTTATAACTGGCACCACTGGTAGCGTTAAAATCGGTGACTTGGGACTGGCAACTCTGAAGAATCGGTCCCATGCTAAATCTGTGATTGGTACACCTGAATTTATGGCACCCGAAATGTACGAGGAGCACTATGATGAATCGGTGGATGTGTATGCTTTCGGCATGTGCATGTTGGAGATGGCCATATCTGAGTATCCGTACAGCGAATGCAAAGGCCCTGCCCAGATCTACAAGAAGGTAATATCGGGTATAAAGCCAGCAGCCCTCTCCAAGGTTGAGGATCCCAATGTTCGAGATATTATTGAGCGTTGCATCGAGCTGAAGAAGGAGGATCGTCCCAGGTGTAACGAACTGTTGGAGTCTGAATTCTTTGATGAAGACATTGGGATACGTGTCGAGCCCACTGCCTCAGAGCAGTTTCTCTCTGATCCGAGCATTAGCATCATCGAGTTTCGACTGCGATTCATGGATCCAAAGAAGCGATCGGCTAGACACAAGGAGAACGAAGCCATCCAGTTTGAGTATAACATACAACACGATGAATACGAGCAAATCGCGACTGACATGATGAAGGAGAATATTATTTCGGAGGATGACTCTCGTGCCGTTGCCCGCCTGCTGAAGGTGCAGGTTGTGTCGCTACTCAAAGAGAGGGCGCAGCGTCAAACGCAAATCAAGCTACAAAACGAGAAGTCGCGACTGGAGAAGCTGGCATTGCAGAAGCAGCGGGAAAGTTTGCCAACAAATGTCGAAGAGGAGGACGATGAAGAGGATGAGTCTGAGGATGAGGAGGATGGCGTCAAATGGAATCAAGGACTGAAATACGAAATATTTAATACCGATTCAGAAACTAGTTTGGTTACTTCCACAAACAGTGCAGACCCGCAGAATCCGAATCTGGGCACACGATCAACATCTTCCATTCAAAACGGCGGCAACCAGCAGTTGCAACAACAGCAGCAACATCAACAGCCACAATTGGTGCCAGGGCAGCAGAAAGTGATCGCTGCTCCTGCCATTGCGCAGGTGCAGCAACATTCAACGACGGTTCATTATATACAGAACCCTCAGATGGCTTCATATCAAAGTGCCGGCAACGCCATGCAGGACATTGCGAACGGACATGGCCAAGTCATCTCGCCAACGGGCAATCAACAACAGCAACAACAACAAAAGCAGCAGCAAGCTGCCCAACAGCCAGTGGTTCAGTTGCAAGCACCACAACAGGTGCAGGTGCAAGTACAACCAGTTGCAGTGGCCCATCAACAACAGCAACCACAACAACAGCAGCAGCAGCAGCAGCCTACCGCAGTGATTCAGCAGCAACAACAGCAGCCGCATCTCAGCGAGCAACAAAAGGTTCAGCAATTGCCGTTGCAGCAACAACTGCAACACCTTATGCAAACCAATTTGCCACCAACTGATCTAGTGCAGCAGCAGCAACAACAGCAACATCAATACTATCAGCAACAACAAGCTCAGGCGCTGCACCAAGTCCAACTGTCGCAGCAACAACAACAACAAGCGTATGCTATGCAACAACAACAGCAGCAACAGCAAATTCAATCAATGCCAAATCAGCAGCAACAACAACTACCAACATCACAGCAGCAGCAACAGCAATTGCAGCAGCCAATGGCTCAGCAGCAGCATCAACTGCAGACACAACAACATCAGCAACCCATTCCAACACAGCCCATTCAACAGCCACCAATTCAACAACAACCTATACAACAGCAACCCATACAACAGCAGCCACTACAACAGCAACCCATACAACAACAGCCGCTGCAACAACAACCTATGCAACAGCAACCTATGCAGCCACAACCTATTCAACAACAACCTATGCAGCAACCCATACAACAATCTGCTGCAGCTCAACAGCAGATTCTGCAGCAACATCATTTGCAACAACTACAACAGCAGCAACAGTTCGTGCAACAGCAGCAGCAGCAACAGTTCCTTCCGCATCAAATTCCAACTCAACTGACAATGCAACCCATTGTTGGTGGTGCTGTTCAAATCATGACTCAGCAGCCAGCACCAACAATGTTGATACAAGGACAGATGCAGGTGCATCAGCAACCCCTGCCGGCAACATACAATCAACCTCAGCAACAGATTGTACAGCCAATTAGCAATGTCGCTGATGCACAACAACAAGCTCAGCTGGCCAACCAAATGCAGCAGCAATTTATTCAGCAGCAGCAGCAACAACAGCTACAACAACAACAGCAGACACTACAGCAGCAGCAGCAAATCCCATTGGAGCAGCAATTGCAGCAACTGTTGCATAGCCAGCCGCCACCACAAGTAGTGCAACAACAACCACAGCAACAGCAACAACAGCCACAACAGCAGCAGCAGTCGACACCGCAAGCTGAGCAGCTTCCACAGCAACAACAACAGCAACAATTGCCAGGCAAGCCAGTCGTACAGCAGCAACCAACGCCTGTGGCATTGGAACAACATGCCTCAGCTCCAGAGACACCAGGTGTCGATGTGTCCAATCCTATTGATGCCGAGAAGCAGAAACAACAGCAACAAGGCGCTGCAGGGCGTGTACAGAAACCGCGTCGCTCTAATCGCAGTGGCAACGAGCGCATACCGAAGCTGAGCGTGACCAGTGTGGATGAGGGCAGTGTCATCAATTGCCACATGGAGAACAAGCTGAAAACTATCACATTTAAATTTGACATAAGCGACGTCAATCCAGTCGAAATTGCTAACAAATTGGTAAGCAACATTGCCCAAATACTGACTTGATTAACTGCAACATGAATTTCCCATAGATTGCGCAAGACTTATTGTCGAATTGTCAAAGCACTGTGTTCGTGGAGATGATAAACGATATCGTTGAGCAAGTCAAGCTGAACCCAAACCAAATTCCGATCCCAACTACTTATCGCCGCAACATTGAGAAGGTACTTTCATTTGCAATAAGTTTCTTTAATTCTTTTCGTTTTCCACTTTGTGAAGAGAACCAAATAATTATCCCTAAAGCTAGTTTGGTTCACTCTCTCTCTGAATTCATGAAGATTCTAGTTTGCAGCGGTACGATTTTGGAGTATTTACAGCCATTCGGAACATCTATCGTTAAAGATCTCTCTCGTTACAAATTATAAATAAATGGATAGTCGGTATTTAAAAGTGTTCTAGTTGCGAATATATAGTGAAATTAATGGGAAAGAAATAAGTGTTAATACGTCGTGTGCGAGTTACCTATAATAACGACATATCTCGATTCATTATTAACATGTTCATTGTATGTATTGTATATATCTCTACTACTTATAATAAAACAGGTCCGACACGCGTCTCTAACTCGACAGCGTTCCACATTTAGAACACATCAAAGACATAGATCTGTAAGTGTTAAGTGCACTGTTAAGGGCTTTTATAATCTCGTATATGTACTATATACTATGTATACTACTTAGTTTCTAAAGCAAACATGTTTCTTTTACTTTCTGGGATTCTTATTGTTTTCGTATCTTAAAGTTTTCATTCAAACAATCAAAAGTACTTATGATTTTGAAGCTTCAAATCTATCGTTGAATTATTTATTGCATATTTAGGAAGCACAATGAATTCCGCAATTGTATTATATTATAACAAAATTCTGAAGAAAGGAATTATTATCTCAACTTCATATTTTTTTTGCAATCAAGAGGAATTTTAAATTGGTCTTGTTCCTTTTTATTGTCTTCTAGATCATTTTGATCGGAATAAGTAGGATAAATAGTGTTTTAAAATTAAAGAAACCCTGGATATCAGAATACTACATATCAATGATATTTTTAATTTGAATCCCCCCTTGAAAAGTAATTTTGTTTTAAACGATTAATAATGCTTATAACAATACCAACACTCGCGCCTTTTTAGACGAACTCAAAATTATATGAAATATTACGAAGTAACTAAAATGAACATTGATAAACGTTAGATTAATCGATATGTAAATCTATATATATTATTTCAACGACCAATTGTTTTAGCGGGATGAAACCGCCAGCGACATCACTAAGATGTTCGACTCTACAGTAAACAGCGGAGATGCAGCGCCTTCTGCCGGAGGAACTGGAGGTGGAAGTGGAGGCTCTGCAGATGTCGTTGGCACTGATAAGTCCAGCTCAGAGGGTCGAGTGCGTGAATCTTCTGTGCAAAGCAATGCGGAATTGCAAACGAACATAGCGACACCACCAACAACAACGTCGACCATGTCATCCTCCTCGACTACCTCGAGGGATGCGGGCAATAATAGCAATGACGTAACAATTGGATCCGGTTCCGTGTCACGCAAAACCAGCACCGCCTCGGAGTATACGTCCCTATCCATAGATTATATGCCGGACAGCGCCATTACGCCAACGGGCAACGATGCATTTCAGCCGCTGGATGGCACCACAGAGAAGCCGCTGACCGAACAGAAGGCACGCAGCATGGCCATAAGTCGGGTGCAAATGCTGTTGGAGTCGACGCGCAGCGAGGCAAAGCCGCGAAGCCTGAATTTGCCATTGAATCGACAATTGAATATTGTCGATGATCTGAAACACACCCGCAGCTTGGATGACCTAAGCGAGGTGAACATCACATTCGAAATGCCGCCCAGCAAGACTGCCAAACAGGCCAGCGAGCAGAGTGCTGCTAGCGCAGACAAGTCCAAGGAGACTGGCGTGCAACTGGGCGCAGTGCAGCCACCAAGTGCCGCCAATACTCTGGAGCAGCTGAAGATTGAGCTAGAGAACATCACGCATGCTCACGCATTTGCCTCCGCTGTGGTCGCCTCCATTGGCAGTCGACCAACCAGCACCTATCAAGCCTCGCCGGCAATTGCATCGATGAAGGCTCTGTCTGCCCAACAGCAGCAGCAGCAGCAGCAGGTCCATTCAGAGACAGTGGTTGGTAGTACAATTCTTCCTTATGTGTTATCGTTATCGTTATCGTAGTGTGTGTTTTGGTGGAGCTTTGTGCTTTCCATATCGTTTACTTTTCTTGCTTTGTTTTTTTAAGTGTATTCTGTAGATTTGCGTGCTTGAACAAAAAGAAAAACGCACAATAATACTGCTTCTTGTTTTATTTGTTATTAATATTTGTATTTAATTTGGTATTTTCCAATATTTTACTATATAATGTTAACTAATCTGCGTAAAGTAGGACTGCCTCTGCCTCTTCGCTAATTATTTCTAATATTTCTTGAAATATCTCACGATCACCCCTTAACTTGTGTTGAACAGATTCAATTTGAATTAAATTTTCACTTTAAATATATTTTGGAGTTACAAAAGTAATATTCTTCTCATCGATTAACCGTGTAATAATGCATTATACATTATTATGAAACTTATCTTAATTCATTTGACATTCTTTTAGTGTGAAGGAGTTTGTCAGACCTCAATACGCACTGGTTTTGGTAGATTTGTAATTTAATTAAACTTGGGCTGGCTGCATCGCGATATTCATCGTATGACTATCGTAATACTTATGTTTGTAGCAGTAATGTTCTTTGATCCATTGATATACTAACTTTTCTTTTTGGGCCACCTCAAATGGCTTCTGTGTTGCTTTTGTTGCACATTTGGTGCGTGTTGCGATTGTTTTTGAATTGTGAAAAACGTTAATTGAATTGCATATCATATATTTTACGTAGATCAACAAATCGAACAGCACAGGAGGCGGATCTGCCGCATCGTTTGGACAGAATACCCCCCACAGCTGTGTTGAATTCGGCCCGTGGATCATCGGTCTACAATTCGCGACGTACGTCGATCGACAATAGCATGGGATCCGATATGCAGTTGCCTGCATCGAACTTGAATATAAATCACGATGGTGTTGAAAGTGCCACAAATGCCGAGAGTTCTGCGACAACAGGCAACGATAAGAAGCAGTTGCCCAAACAGGAGAGCCTGGATAAAATTTCGAATGCTTCGACTGCTGGTGGCGAGTCCAGAAATCCCAGCAATGGAGCACTCAATCTAACTTCCATAGCTGATCTGGAGAAGAAGTTGGCTGCACTACGTCATGCAGACAATGCAGACGAGGTAAAGTTGATAATTTTCAATTATTCATATTGCATTTGATAATCATCTCTTTGCTTTCTTCAGTTGCCAACTCCAATGCCAACACCTAAGCCGCCTGAAGAGACTGTGGCAAGTGTGAATGCACGCAAAATATCGCGCTTTAGCGTCAGTCGGGTGCAGGAGCAGAAAACATCTACGGACGAAGCAGTTCAGCATCAGTTGAAGATCGATCTGCAAGTCGCTGGAGTCGCTGCTGGACAGGGTCATAATTTCAATGCTATGCAGAATGGTAGCATGGTCAACACACCTACTGAGCAGATCAATTCACCCATACAGAGTGTTCCAATGGCCATCAATGGCTTCCAATTGATTTATCAGCAGCAACAGCCAGCGCCTGTGGGCGTGATGGTGCCACAAACTCAAGTTATGCCAAACGGTGCTCCGGCACAGCAAGTGGGGCTCCCACAACAACAGCAGCAGCAGCAAATACCGCTTGCAAACATGCCACAGCGTCATCCACAAATGGTCAATGCTGTGCAGCAGCAACAGCCGATGCCTATGCAACAAATGCCGCAGCAACAGGTGCAGCAGCCAACTCAAATGATGGCTCAGCAACCACAGCATCAACAGCAACCAGCACAGCAGCAGCAGCAGCAACCTATGATGCTGCAACAGCAACAGCAGCAGCAACAACAACAAGCAGCTGCGCAGCAGTTTGCACCCCGACATCACAAGCACAGCCGCCGCCACAGCAGCAGCAGCAGCCACAGTATTTGCAGGCACAGCCAAATCAAATGCATTCAGCTATCGCCTTTGGTAATGGGCATGCAGGGAATGCAGTCGCATCAATTGGGACTCTCAAACCAAATGCCAGGCACGCACCAGTTGCTGCAACAGCAGCAGCAGACGTTGCAACTGCAGACGCATCTGCAGCAACAGCCGCAACAAAATGTAAATGCCATGTACAACCAGCAACAGCAGCCAAGTTTCCAAGTCTCCGCTACGGGCCAGTTGCTGCAACAAGCGCCGCAGCCTGGCCAACCCATGCAGCATGTTATGCAGCCCCTCTTCAATCCAGCTGTTGCTGAAGGTGATGTTTTGTATACCTTACTATTGTAATTATTATAAACTTACCCGTCTAATTACAGTTGCCGAGGAGCCCGTGTCCCTGGCGGCCACCCATCCTCACCTGCTGCCCAGCGATATTCAATCGGTAAGAATCGTAACTAGGGTACTCATTATAACTCAATTAAACTAATCCGTTCGTGTAATTTTAAAGGACATTAAACATAACCTGGATTCATTGGTGAATCAGTTGTGCAACACACGCTTGGGCACCAATCAACACCAGCGACTGCTGCTTCTGCGCCAGCGACAGCTCATCGAGGAAGACGAGCTGCGCTTAAAGCATTATGTGGAATACGAGAAGTTTCAGAAGGCACTGCGCCAATGTACGCAACTGAATCGGTTTTGTTTCAATTATTTGTATATTAATTATTATATGTATTTACAGCACTTAGCACAAACGCTCCAGCTACTACTGCGTATTATTCGCCAGCTGCTGCTCCGGTTCAGACTAATATGACAGCACCTCCACCAGCAGCAGCACCAGCACCATCATCCAACACTACATCCGCAGGCTCTGCAAACACATAGATATGATACGATACCGTTTGGAGTTGCCGCAGTCGTAGCCATAGCCATAGCCGTACCCCCAAATTCATGACAAGTCATTAGCATTGGAACCCAACTGTTCGGCAACTGAACTGAACGGCACGATTTTGAAATTGTGGATCTGCAGTTAGTTATTAAGTAAAATGTTGTCGAATCACGCCGGGGATTGTCTGTAAATATTTAGTCACACAGTTTTGAGTTGATTTGCCATTGTTTCGCTTTTTGTTTCTCTTGTTTCGATTTCCTCTTTCGATATTCTATTCTTCATTTGCAATGCTGTTCTTCTCATTTGTTTTAAATCAAAATAAAGTTTCGGATTTTATTTAAGCAAATTGTAAATTTGATTAGCGCTAAAGTGTAAATAAATATTTCAATAATATCATATACACTCATACATCAATATACACACATACATACATATTATTATTATTATTATATACATATATATGCATACTATATATTTTAAACCATCAGTGATTTATGTTTTTGCGTAGTTGCTAAATAAATAAACTTTTATTGAACTTACCATAAAGGGAAGAAATTAATGTGTCGAGTGCTTTGGGATATCGGTTTGTGGGAGCAACTGCAGCATCACGCAGCATCCTCGAATTGGGAAACATAATATATGTGCTAAGGAGCATGCATATTTTACGTGGTACAGAGCATATAACATTGTGAAAACGGGATACCAAGATCCATCATGATAGATTTACAGACGAAATTAACTGGGTTGACATGCCTGTTGACTCTGATCAGGAATATAGTTACTTAAATACTTTATGGGATCCAAAATTCTTTCAATCATTAAAATACTACCAAGATTGGAAAATGCAAACATAAAATCATAAGAAAAAAATGGGTTGACGGCGCAGCAAAAAAACACGCGACCAGCATGCATAAAAACACAATATCTCTTAATCATCATACATAAGTATGGTATTTATTCTCTTGTAAATAAAAGAATGCAAACTTTAACAGTTTTCAAAAAGAAATATTTGATAAACACACTTTACGGATGGAAACAAAGGTAATGGAAAAAAATATAACAAACATTTGAGGGAATGACACGACATGTACATTTATACATTTATGTAACTGTAACTTTCATCGTATCCTCAATCGGGTTACCCCATTCACGGGCCATTATCATAATTTCGTTCATGGATAGTTTGGGGCCAATTAACGGGTTCATTTGCGTCAAGTAACAGCACAGCCAACTGGAGAAAAGAATGAGATAAGAGTTAAGTGGATTCGTCAGAGGGTGTTGCAGTCCGGGTAACAATATGTGGAGACATGGGCACCAAGGCCATACTTACAACAGCCAACAGGTGACAGCAGTTAGCATAATGCAGCACTGGGTGACACTAGAATTAAATAAGAATTATGAATTTCCTTAAGATACATAATATTTTATGAAATGCTAACCCCCTGTTAGGGCCCCTTGCAAAGAAGGGTCCGATGATGCCAATGACTGCCCAAATGACAGTTATGATAACAGGGGGAACGAAAGCTTCAACCATTTTGCACTCTATTTATTTTATTTGTAATACTGCAGGTCTGCCGAGATCAGCAGCTTAGTTTGTCGAACGAAAAACGCAAAATTATAAAAAGTGATCACGAAGAAGGCACTTTTTTCGAGTTGTATGAATATCACATGACAGACATGGGACCAAACATCTGTTGAGAAAGTTGCCAGACTGTGTATGATGAAGTTGCCAGACTGTGCTAGAAACATTTTGGAGATGAACTAAAGGTAATTAAACAACACATACAAATCCTATAAAAGCATTTTAATTTTTTTAAACAAATGCGAAATTTAGTTTTGAAAATTCTAATCAATTCGTACACAAACAAAAGGTGCTAACAAGCCACGATATACGATGAATTTATTCCACGACTTTTGAAGTATCGATAAATTGCGATCAACTCTATTTTGTTGATTCAACTTATCAACCCTGTGTAAGTAGCCAGGAATTACAGTTCAGTGGCAAAGTGACAAGCAAAAATACAAAATGGTCTTGGAAAGTACTATGATATGGTAAATACATTATTTATTTAATAATACAAATACTAATTGGAAATCCACGTCGTTCCTTAACAGTTTTGATAACAGTGATTACCAGCGCAATGGTGATTACTTTCCAACCCGCTTGAATGTTCAGAAAGATGGCATTAATCTTGTCTGTCTTACAAAACTTAGATCCAATCCGGAAAATAATGTTGGTTTAATGACTTTATCGGAGTACGTAAAAGAATTTGGTTGCTGCAATAGCTTTTCGGGGCAATATACTAATATATAATCAAATTACAGCACCGTGGAAGTGCTAGCCACACTAACCAGCGATGTTGGCCGTATATTCTCAAAGATGCATTTGATTCAACCAAAGGGAGAAATAAATCTTCTAACAGGCATTCGAATTGCTCATTTAGTGTTGAAGCATCGTCAAGGAAAAAATCATAAAATGCGCATTGTTGTTTTTGTGGGCTCGCCCATTAATAACGAAGAAGGAGAGCTTGTCAAGCAGGCTAAGCGTTTGAAAAAGGAGAAGGTTAATGTCGATATAGTCAGCTTTGGAGACCACGGAAACAACATCGAAACATTAACAGCTTTCATCAACGCCCTTAACGGAAAGGATGGTACCGGCTCGCATTTGGTCAGTGTACCTCGCGGTTCAGCACTTTCGGATGCCTTGTTGTCATCGCCAATTATCCAAGGGGAAGATGGTATGGGTGCTGCTGGACTGGGTGGAGCAGTGTTTGAATTTGGTGTTGACCCCAATGAAGATCCTGAACTTGCACTTGCACTGCGTGTCTCAATGGAGGAGCAGCGTCAACGCCAGGAAAGCGAACAACGACGGGCTGGAGCTGGAAGTGGTGGGGCAACTGGAGAGACTGGTGAAACAGCAGTTGGTTCAGCCCCAGCCAGTGGAGGAACCACCAGTGAGAGTTCCGGAGTAACTCTTCCTAGTTCTAACTCGGAAGAAGCTATGTTACAGCGTGCCTTGGCACTGTCTACTGAAACCCCAGAGGATAATTTGCCTGATTTTGCCAACATGACCGAGGAGGAGCAAATTGCCTTTGCCATGCAAATGTCAATGCAGGATGCTGCTGACGATAACGTTACCCAGCAGGCCAAGCGTCCCAAAACTGATGATGCCCATGCTCCCATGGATGTGGACGAAGATTACTCGGAAGTCATCGGTGATCCGGCATTTTTGCAGAGCGTACTTGAAAATCTTCCTGGTGTAGATCCCCAATCGGAGGCCGTACGTGACGCCGTTGGTTCCCTCAATAAAGACAAGGATAAGAAAACCGATGGCAAGGATGACCAAAAGAAATAATGCTTTCTACGAGTACATATATATATTTAAATTTGCATTAAAAACAAATCATAAGTAAACGAACGTTTCTGAATTAATGTGCAGATGTTCATGCTTCAAATAAAACATACTACTATTATCACAGGGAAAGCAGCTATTTCTCTCCCATTAAGAAAATAAACGGGTGTATTAATTTAGTATAACGTATGGCGAATAGCTAATGCGCAAATCTGTCCTATACTCATTGTGAAACACAGCATACATAGTGTACCCTATTTAAACTATTTTACCCATTACATACTGAAATTACGCATCTTGTTAAAATATAAACCGTTTCTACCAAATGTTGTGCGAATTTCGATAAACAAACTTTCTGAGACGGTAACGATTCTCTTCGTGGACACCTAACTCCCACCCGGGGAACTGATTGAAACAAATTGAACATCCGCATGTTAAATAACAAAATATACTGCGCTTTGTGTAGTTAAGTTTAATGAATTACGTTTACTTTGACATTACACTTGTAAGCAATCTTGTTATCTACAGGTTAAACGCAGCTAGGCAATCGAATTTCGCCCATCTTACTTTCCAGCCTTGTAGTCACGGATGTGGTACAGAACCCAGCCGGGAATAAACAGGGCTGCGGCGCACATTCCTCCGCCGAGAACCACTTTTTCCTGCAAGGAATAAATATTAGTATGAAGTAATATTAATTTGCATATATTGTATTATGTGTTTATTGCCTTATGTGTTTGGTTTACGTAACCCTCATAGGCTAGCCACAAATTTACTCACAGCGGTAGAGACGTGCTTTGTCGGTGGTCCGGAAACAACCGACTGGCACCTCCTCTGCATGGCGCCACGAATGGCAGGGACCAGCAATTTAGCAGCGCTATTTTGGAACATCTTTAAAATTGGATTTTCTCCTTGATTTTCGGAAATATACGCAGGTAATGAGTGCTTGCTAGCGATGAACAGAGTACTTCGATATCTTACGTTTGGTGATGTCTGGCTATCGATAGTTTACTTTTGGCGATATCTGTCTATCGATGTTCTTGAACGATGGTAATATTGTACCACTCGATAAAATACTAAAACTGCGTTTTGTTTTCGGTTTGCCGTTTATTGTTGGTATGAACTGAAGAATACAAATATTTTTTAAAGCTACTTAAGGTACACCTTCAGTTAATTAAAAAATTAAATGTCCATAAAATTAATATAATTGGGACAGTATATTAGGACACACCAGTAATCAATTTTATTCAAAGAATATTTTTAACGAGGTTTCTTGTAATATCAACAGTTTAGTTTGTTTTTGGAATGCCAATGTATTAATGGATAAATATCGAGGGTATCCAGCTTGCGCTGGTTGGTGCAGCAATACAGTTATACATGATTTTTTGTTTTTATTATTAGTTAAAGTAATAAATAGCTGCGTTACCAGTGTTCACTTTAAGTTTTCTAATTGAATAATCTAATTACAAAATATAACACATATTTATCATTTTAATTTTTGAATACAATCTATTGTTTCATTCTATTAGAATTGGACATAAATATGTTTCTTCTTTATTTTTTGCATTTATATATTGTACTTTTGAAATAGTTTAATAGTTAAGGCTTCAAACTTTCAAGCCATTTATTTGTTTTTTGAATACACTTGGGGTAAATCAGATTTATGTATATATATTTTTGTTAGCAGACATACATATGTACATATATGCATACATTGGCAATTCATGAAAACATTGTTATAAGGCCTATTTATTTGATATTTAGTTCTTGTGCCTCCATCAGCTAAAAACGACCCGTACATTTCAGTTATGTGTGTTTTAAAGCCTTGTCTGGATCCGCAAATCGGGAGATCAACATCGGCATAACTATGAAATTGTGAATTTTCTACCTAAAAGCAATTGTAATATTGTGCGGAGCGACAAATAATTGTAAACATGATTTCATTGTTTTAGCTTTGGAGAATTTCGAATTAAATAATTCGTTATGAATTAAATTTATTTAAATTGGTTATTTTCTATGTGATTTTTGTATAACAGGCAATAACATAACTTAAAAAAATATCTAAATATGTGCATTGTTTTCGAATTGGCATTACAAACAAATAAATTAAAATTGAATACTTTGCGACCACAGAATGTACGATGAATTATTTGAATATTATGTATTAGGAAAATAATATCTAATTAGGTAATAAGTAGATTCGTAACAATACAATCAATAGAATCGGTTGACAAACAATTTTAATTTTTAAATATATGTATACATATGTATGTGCATGAGCATCTGGATATTCCTGTGTGCGCATCTCTTATTATTAAGTAAACTTTAAAGGACAGTAAGTGGAAAACATCATAAAAAAACTTTGCTTATTTTTTATGTTTACAATTCAGTCTGAAAGGCATAGTTGTGTATACACATTTTTATATCACCTATTTTGAATAATTAACTGTTTAATGTATCCTGTTGTTTATTTTAAAATAGTTTTTCTTTGTTTTTTGTTTTTTTTTTAAATTATAAGTGATTTACATTTTTAACTTCCTAAATTTATTTTTAACCACAGTTTTTGGTTTATTTTTTACAAATTTGTTTGTTGTTGTTTTTGTGTTTTCGTTTTTTTTTTGTATTTGCGGAAAGTTTGCTGTTAATTTCGTTGCGTTAAGTTGGGCAAAAATATTTGTATTTATTTCCGTAGGTAAACAAAAATTTGGTTCTTAAATCTCTTACTTTTAATTACACATTTGATTTTTTCATGCAGTAATATATATATATCAGCATTATAATGTTTATGTTGTTTTTTCTGTTTCGAATCTAACTTTTAGTTATGCATATGTTACTTATAGTTGTTCCAATAATATTATTGTTCTTGGCGTGATAAGCTTATTCATCATCCGTGTAGTCGGAACTTTCGCTTTGACTCGAAAACAGTTCCAGCCAGTGATAATCGCGCCGATCAACGTATTCCCAGAGATAAATCTGCAGAAAATCAAATATTTAATGAAACCCCACAGCAGATAATTTCAAAGGGCAATAAAATAAATTAAATAAATGTATATTTATAGTTATCCCTTAAGATAACATTTTACTATCAAGTTGCAAATGACATATTAATTTAAAACAGGCCTTATGACACATAAAATAGAATTGTTAAACAACCAAAGCACAGGGTACTTACATCAAGTAAATCAATTAGTTCATTCTGGCTATGCAGTTTGCGGGCTCGTTTGGGCAACCCAACGTCCACGATTTCGCCATTGGGTAGTGCGTGCTTGTAGAAGCACTTGTTGCCGAACGGACACTTTCCCTCGCCTTTTTTAAAGTATTTACAGTCCTTGGCGCCTAAGGCTGCGCGATAATCGTTGAGCAGTTTGTCCTTTTCCTCTTTTGTTTCCACCCAGAAGGCGCTGGGGCAGACAAAGTCGGAACACACGCGACATTCGGGGCAGGCTCTAAAATATAAATGAAACTTTCGTTTAGCACTGTTTACATTATTTAAGTTTTCATGGACACATTTAAAATATATAAGCAGAAGCCACGAGTGCTGCGCAGCTACTACAAGTCAAATTTCACAGCAGGGAAATCTAGCTTTTTTTGCTAAATGAAATAAATATATCAAAAATAAAATAATAAGAGTGCAATTTTTTCGAGTTTTTAGGGAAGAAAACCGTTAAAAAAAACTCCTTTATGACATCAGAAGGGCGGTGAAATAAATGTACGGGACAAATCGATTGCGCGCAAAAGTATGCAATATATTTGATATGTTTCTAATAACAAGACAAGTTTCCAAATGCGAAACTTTGATCGAATAGACTTACCGCGTGATTTTGTGCTCAAACTGTTTGGCTTGACGCCATGTTCGAATGCATTCCAAGCAAAATATATGATTGCAGTTAGGCAAAATGCCAAACCGCTTCTCTCGGCCGGCTTTTTCCATGATTGTGTCGAAGCATATACCACAGGTCTTATCTTTCGATTGGGCAATCGCAAAGGATAGCTCCATTGCTTGTTCGTGCTGCTGCAGACACTCACGATTGTGTTTCTTACGTTGAGCTTGGTCCGTGGGATGCAGGCAGTATTGGTCGCACATCTCGCATAGCTCCATGTGTATGCGATAGGGACAATACTCACCGTAGGGGCACGGACTTTCATAGGGGCAAACCTCCTCCAAGGATTGCGGCTCGCCAAGTTTAACTCCAACGTTAACGTCATTTAGGGATGGGCCACCAACAATTTCAGCCCATGAGATTCCGTCTTGCACAGCGGCGCTGCCAGTCGCCACAACAACTTCTCCATCATGCTCGACCAGAGGTGAGGCAATGAATTGCTTCTGTCCAGGCACAAACACCGGTGCATTTGCCCAATTGTGACGGCTGGTGCTAGGCAACACATCAGCCTCAATCGCAGTCACTGCATCGGCGTCAATAATTGCATTTGAGCCACACTGCTTTTCACCTTCGGGACGGCCTCGAGTTAAGTCATGGGAGAATCGACAAAGGTCACCGAATCGGCAAATACCCCGCAAGTAATATCGGCATATGGTTTGGCTTCGACCAGGCACACTTAAAATTGGGGCTTCACCGACATTGGCAACGCCGACGGAACTCATTTTGCACGTGCAAAAGTTTGGGCAGACAATCTGAGCAAACTAAGACGTTCGTTCTGACCTGAAAGCAGTCGCAAATGTGATTATATCCTCGATAAACTTGACCTATCGATACATTTAAATCATATATGTATATGCATGCGTGCGAGCATGTATGTGTGGGGCAAGCAAATTAAGATGTCGCAATAACTGGACTTTTTTTTTGCGCAATACAACGCTTGAGACTCACTGTATGTAAAATCTATTTAAAAACACGCCAGAGCTTGTTTAAATATTTGAATTCGTAGCTACACATATGTACTTTCATGTATACTGCGCAAATGTACATAAATATGTAAATATGTACATATATGTATACATTGTATGTATTTACGTACGTATGTTCACATGTATATACTGGGGACTTTAATACCACATGAACCTTGTTCTAGATCGGGACAAATCACACCAACACATTGGCTGTCTTGCGAACGGAGCGTTTTAACTAATTTCTAATATTTGTTATTATTTGGCTTTATTATATACACTTTATACACTTTATTTCTTACGTTTTGTTCAAACTGATAAGTTGATGCTCACAAAGTTCAACTAAGGATGGTACTCAAATGTATGGTATATCGAGCAAATTGATAAATTTAATTCGATATTTTATGCGATAGTTAAGTTGGCTGTTTGACAATTTTTTGAAAGTATATATGACAGACCTAGAATTTTTATTTACAATCAGAAATAATATTTTTAATTAGATAAATTGGCATAATTTGAATTTAATATTTATTAAATTATATATTCCGCTGTATATATCGATAAACACTATATCGATTCTGCCCAACTCCCCAATCAGCTGCTAAAAGTGTATAGTAATTGGGGAGATGTATAAATTTGAAGAACTACAAATTATTTGAAAATATCATGACTGACGGAAATATAAAACGCTACGTTTGCGTAAACTGCGGAACCCCGGTGGGAGAGTTATACAAAAAATACAGTAACACTGTTAAAACCACTCACTGTGTAAGATCCATCTTTAACTAATAGCCTAAAAGCCGCATTTCTTCAAATTTGATTAATTATGAAATCTGTACAGGATAATTGCCATCAAGTAACTGATAAATACATAGAAGTCGAAGAATTTATTATAATAATTGATGCCTTTCTATTGGTTTCTTCGGCTTTTCGGCACATGATATATAATGGAGAATTTAAGGTGAGAATGAGAATGATAGAGGTTAATTTAAGTAAGATGTTTCAAAGTAATATATATTATAAATATATATTCTAGCTTTATTGGAAAATATCCCTCGTAATTTTATTGTTAGAATCGTTTGCACTATGCAGGCAAACGCGAGGAGACAGATCAATTACCTCCCTATTGGAAGAGGGCTTTTTCACGTCACTTATACAAAATATCGGAGGTAACTCGATGGTTAAAAAGAAATTATTAAAAACTTACTTTACCATAACCTTATTTTAACATTACAGAATACCTTTTAATAACAGTACTATTGTTTATTGCCGCTATGCTTTTAAGGATTGGACAGATAACCTCTGCTGGGATACCGTCCTTAGCATATAACATATTAAAAGCGGTCGTCATTACAAATATATCCAAGTTTTTTCTACTTCCAATACTAGTCTGGGGTAGCAATACCACTGATTTTGGAAGAAACTTGCATTATTTATTAGTATCATGTCATCATCTCTGCTTCCTAGTGAAGGCTTTTAACTTTGTGCAAGGTACACAACTCTACAAGCTGTCAACATTATTGGTAGTTTGTGCATTTATTGTTAAGGAGTATGTGAGATACATAGATGCTTTTCAAAATAGTGTTATAAAAATATTTAAAAATACTGAGCCGTAAATATGCATTTAAGTATTTAAATACTAATGTTGCCAAAACAAAAAACGGTATTTTCTGCTGTGAACTGAATATAGTATAATAAATAATGTTGGTCTCATTGTAAAGTTGTATTTTATCGTTGCTGCAACCCTGGTATTGGCAATTATCGGCCGAGCTCCGTCGCATGCAGAATATATGACGATTCTATGCTTTTTCTGCTTATTTTCATTATGCAAAATTAAGAATATTTCTGGCGAAATCAATGTTATGATTATTTTATGAATTTCAATCATTCAAAAAGAAATGCCGCGAACAAAATCAATTCTTACGTACAATTTATGAGCACGTAATGAGTGTTCTGATTAACAAAAAAAGACTGCGAACGTGTTATTTAATAATGTAGGACGCGACACAACAAGTGAGTGCGCGTATTACGGATAATTTTTAAATAAAAAATAAAAGCCCACAAAAACAAAGTAAAACACGCACAATTAAAATCACCGTGCTGGTGCTGGTAAGTACATAGAACAAATAAAATGACCCACATACATATGCATGTACATAAGTATAGAAGTAAATGCATGCACGTATGTATGTAAGTCTGTATGTAATATACTTCATACATATGTACATACGAATGTGTTAAATTCGAACAGCCACAAACGACAGATAATGTTAACCTGTTAATTTCTTAACAAATTACCCAACGAAAGACTGATTTGTATTTGTATGTAGCCCAAAATGATGTAAATTAACGTAGACTAAGTTGCATCAGTAATAAATATGACAGCTCATTTATATTTTCAATGTGACCGGTGAGATATAGTATTTAAAAAAAATTTATATTAAAAAAAAGTCGTTTTGAAATATCAATTTTTACAGAGATTTTTGTAAATTGTGTTCTCTGTTCAATAACCAAAAGACGTGGATTGAACTGAAACATATTATAACCATTGTTTAACATACTAAAATACATAAAGTAGATATTAAAATTAAATAATTGACCAAAATCTTACGCCCAATAATAATGTTGCTTATTAATCACTTAATATCATTTTGAATTAGATTCATAAAGTGTGCATTTTGTGTTTTATCAAATTTGGTCACACATAAAATATAACCTTAAAAATGACAAGTGACAAATTTCTTTTTTGTTCAATTTAAGCGACTACAATATAACGACGACAATATATACCATTTTCTAGTGTGGTTTACCATTGTCTAGCGGTTCTATTGACCCAAGCCCGTTCACTAAATAATGGGATCGGGTCTAAAGGGTGCTTCGGTTATTGTTTTCGTACATGCAGCGATGTAAATAAAATAAGCAAAAAGTGAAAATTAGGAACCGACGGACCGAGCGCATTTGTACTCACATATGTTGTACACAAATAATTGTACGTCTATTTACTAAACCCTTCCGAAAGGTAGCGATTTCGGAGACTTCACCGCCATCTCAAATGTCAGCTTCTACTTTGGTTGTTCTCGTGAGTTACGGTTTAAAACTCTGCACAAAGTACTCGATATCCCGGAGGACAACGGAATAAATTATTTGCTAAAACTTCGAGGAGATCGAACTCTAAACAAGTCAATAATTTGTTGAAAAAAATATGCATTCCTCGTCTGCGGCGTCGAGTGCGCTTGTGGAATACTCCGACGTGAGTTCGGAGGACTTCTCAGATCCCGAAGCTGGAGAAATCGACTCTGATGCAGCGTTAGCAGGTAGAAAACCGGATAATCAAAATCAAACTAGAAAGCCTTCTACGGATTCATTGCGTATAACAAAAAACAATGACTACAGGTAATTATGGCAAATGCTTATACTATTTAAATATATATTTTTAAATGATTTGTTTACGTGTATTGTAGGAAGAGGCGGAACGAGGAAACTGAAGACTTGGCTTCAGTTACTGCGGTTGGGTTGGCGAGACAAGTCTCTGTGGTGGCAAGCAGCAGCAGCAGTAGGATGACTATTGCCACTGTTGCTGAGAAATCAAATCGCAACTCAAAGGAAAAGGAGGAACAGTTGCAGTGGGATCGGGAGCTGTATATGTCTAGCGATTCAATTGATACGGATGAACTGGAGGCTGAAATGAAACGACAGAAGCGCAAGAAACTGAAGAAGGATAAGCACAAGCACAAGTCAAAGAAGAAGTCTAAGAAGCGCAAGAAAAAGCGTGAAAAGTCATATTCGAGTATTGATTCGCTATCAGACAACAAACTTAACTCCTTGTTGGACAGACACAGACGTTATACGCCTCCAACAGCTCCAAATCGCGTCGATGGTGCCGAACGCACAGTCAGCGCTGCGTTACCTCCTTACACGCCCCACAAAGACACTCAAAGCAGCCCCTTATCGGCAGGCACTCCACCAGCCCGGCGTCCAAACAGTAATAACACCTACTACAGTGAAACTGCTGTTGCCACGCCAGGTACACCTCTGGGCAGTAGCCTGCAGGTGACAGTAACGAACAAAGCCAGCTCCAACAGTCGACATCGTTCGCCGGCTCGTGTTGGTGTTGGTGGCACAAGCCAACGATATGCCACATCTCCACGCACTCCTCCACAGTCGGTTGGTCACTCACACTCAGGCGCTGGAAGTACACGTGATTCACGTAGCTCACGCTATGGCCAGAGTCCACTTAAGGATGATTTAAATGTTCATCACCGTTCTGGGGCGAATACGTATTCAGGGCGTTACTCAGGGGGTGGCTCAGTTGGTGCTGACCAAAGGAGCAGCCTTGATGCGAGAAAACTAAAGCGTATTTCGCCTGGTAAGTTGCACTTCGTACACAAGGCTTATCTTTACATTTGGATTAGCTTTATTCATATTTTTGCTTTATTTTCTTTGCAGAGTTGGATCGCTATCATCATCAACCAAGCACACCTCCACATAAACGACGGAAGTTCAGCGATGGCCGGGATGCACCTTTATCATCGTCTGCGGGTACATTCGAGCACGGCAGGCACCATGCAGCTAAATACGATCGCTACAGCAGAGATCGGTATTCACGGCGTGTGTCCAGGCAAGTGATAATGGCTCCGTTTTCTATCACATTCCTCATATCTCGTTTTCTCTCTTAACAGGAGCCCAAGCGTACACCGTTTGTCTCGCAGTCGACTGTCGCCAGGAGCCTCTTCGGGCGGCAATAATTCAAATATGTATCGACATAGTAATAACAGTAGTCACAGTAAACACAACAAATACGGCGCTCCTCATTCGCCATCACCTCCAATGTCTGCGAGGTCATCTTCCAAGAGGGCCTCAGGCATGGGCATTTCCGCTGAGCGCTACTCGTCACGTTCACCACGGCAAAGTTCGCGATATTATGAATCATCACCACCATCGCCAGGAGGAATGACATCACATCACCATCGTCGATCCCCAAGAAGCCATCAACACCATCGGAACAGCAGCCGTAAAAGATCTCCGAGCTCTGGAAGCAGTCGCAGCTCGAGGTCACGCACGCGTTCGCCAACATCGCGTGATCTGAAGCATAAGCGCGATGAATACATAAAAAAGATAAGCGAAACAAGCCTATTCGCTGAGTTGGTTAAGGATCGACACAAGCGGCAGAAGGCATTGAAGGAGATTATTGAACGGCAGGAAGAGAACAGTAACAGCAACGGCGCCTTGACCATCAACGAAAACAGTTCTTCTGTGGAGGGGAATACACCCAACGTTGGCGAAAATCGTTCATCCACATCCTTTATGGCGGCACAATCGTCTGCCAATGCAACGCCAAACGGAGTCGTTGTGGGCGGTGGTAAATCTGATTTGGACTTAAACAACATTCCAATGCCAAACAAGGATAATGAGACTTTCAAACTTAATGCGACAACTGTTGGCACGGATATAATAGATGCGTCTGCAACGATTATGTCACTAGCCCTCAAAACGAATGCAAACCAAAAACCGAAGAGTCTAACGGCTTTGCCAATGCCACCAGGCATGAGTGCTGCCGATTTAGTCAATGCACCTACGCCATCTCCTCCAGATGTTGGTAAAGAGACAGCACCAAAATCTGTTAAAAAACTGTCGCTCGAGGAGAAGAATCTAACCGCCAATGCCAATGCCAATAAAAGCCTTTTGAATCTGCCAATGCCGCCAGTTATACCAGGAAGTGAGGAGCTTAGCGGTGACGATGATGTCATCGACAGTCCCGAAGACTTTGATACACCCAGTGGCAACAATAACAGTGCGAATCAGAATCCGAACGCAAATGCATCACAAGCTGCAGGCCGTCGACGTCCAGTGATATTAAATCGCCGCGATTCTCGGAATAATGTTCGGGATTGGGGCGAACGATGTGTGGATGTGTTCGAGGTTATTGCTCAGATTGGCGAGGGTACATATGGACAGGTAATACCAAATACTTGTACATGAACATATTCAAATCACTAAGTAACTGCTTTTATTTCAGGTTTATAAAGCGCGTGATCATCATACAAATGATATGGTGGCATTGAAGAAGGTGCGCCTGGAACACGAGAAGGAAGGATTTCCAATAACGGCTGTACGCGAGATCAAAATATTGAGGCAATTGAATCATCGCAATATAGTTAATTTGCATGAAATTGTGACGGACAAACAGGATGCGGTTGAGTTTCGAAAGGATAAGGGCTCCTTCTATTTGGTTTTTGAGTACATGGATCACGATCTCATGGGTCTACTCGAGTCCGGAATGGTTGATTTTAACGAGGAGAACAATGCGAGCATTATGAAACAACTTTTGGATGGCCTTAATTACTGCCATAAAAAGAATTTCCTTCATCGTGATATCAAGTGTTCCAATATTCTGATGAACAATAAGTATGGAGTCCACCGTACTATGTACTCTACTTTGATTACTTATAAGTTTGTTTCTTTTAGGGGAAAAGTGAAATTAGCTGACTTTGGCCTGGCCCGACTGTACAATGCGGATGATCGAGAGCGACCCTATACGAACAAAGTCATAACACTTTGGTATCGTCCGCCTGAGCTGCTGCTGGGTGAAGAGCGGTACGGGCCGTCCATAGACGTGTGGTCTTGTGGCTGCATATTGGGAGAGTTGTTTCTAAAGCGACCACTATTTCAAGCCAATGCTGAAATGGCGCAGTTGGAGACTATATCGAAGATATGTGGCTCGCCTGTCCCTGCTGTATGGCCCAATGTTATTAAGCTGCCGCTTTTTCACACACTGAAACAGAAGAAAACGCATCGCCGGCGTTTGCGTGAAGATTTTGAGTTTATGCCAGCATCAGCACTAGATCTGCTCGATAAGATGCTAGACCTGGATCCTGACAAACGCATTACAGCGGAAGACGCCCTTAAATCGCCGTGGCTGAAGAATATTAATCCGGATGAGTGAGTATAAGCGAAACTAAAAGTATATTGAGTAAAATTATATCCATTGAGAGGGCGAGAGAGAGATGTTATATCATTTCTAAAAACTATAACTACAATTTATATTTGTTTTCGTTGTACAGAATGCCTACACCACAGTTGCCCACGTGGCAGGACTGCCACGAGCTTTGGAGCAAAAAACGTCGTCGCCAGCTACGTGAGCAGCAAGAGTCTCTGCCCCCAGGTGTAATTTGCTCAGCTAAGTACCAACAACATGGTGCCGCAATGGTGGGGGATGCCTAGCATTTACTATATGCTTCATACTTCAATGAAGATGGGGAAGACTATAGACAGCGAGAGGTGGAGTGTGCCTGGTGGCAAAGTTAATACATACAGATTTTGTAACGAACTACAAATAGGTTGGCAGGCAGACTCAGACTCGGGCTCAGATCGGGTTGACATGCTCTACCAAAGCACTCTATCTTTAAGTCATCTCTAAATAAACCAGAGCTAAGCTAAGCTAAGATTATATACTGTAAAAGTGATGAATTGCCGCACGTTGGGCTATTCGTATTGACCACTGTATAATATTGTGAATGTATATAATATTTTCTGCTATATTCAAAACCATATTCAATTCGAGCATAAATTGTTTATACTTTTTTTATGTTAGAGTAATATAACATATGATCAACAAGCTTACACACACACACATATTGGCAATAAAAAAGCATCAGAAATAAATAACACACTCAATGTGTATTAAATTAGTTCCCTTAGGCTTTCATTCTGTTTTGCGTTTTACTTTTTAATGCGTTTACATATTAAAGATCAGTGTTTAGCTCAAAGACAAATAGTAAAATCCTCTTAGTTTCCTCTTAAAATAAAAGCAGAATTGTGAAGCAGTTAAAGGTTTAGCATTTTAACATTAAATAAATTGTTATATATATGAATACATACATATACACACATATACATATATATTTACATAATATATATCTATATTATATTAGAATAAGCTAGCAGTAATAGTATTAATTAGTTTAGCTACAAACTTATGCATGTTGTCCGTACGAAGAAACTACAAATGATTATTTTGTTAGGTATTTAAATTAAATTTGTAAACTAAAGATGAATTTATCAACAAATGAATGTGTACTAAATGCACCCAAACGGATATATTTTAAAAAGTTTATATTTTTTAATATACCTACAATATAAATAAACGTTTGAATAATTATGTGTATAAACAAAACTATAAAATAAAATAAATCTGCGTGAGACTGAAAATAATTGATCACAAAATTGTGCAATTTGAACAATGAATGCCCGTAAAATCTAATATTGTTAATTATGAATTCCAATAACAAGACACTAATCTCCCAAAGCGCAAATCAAATTGAAATTTGGTTTTCAAATCATAATCAACTAAGAATATGTACTTTGATCTGTCAATCTGTTTACACAATACACAAATACAAATATACAAAACATGCATAAAAAAATATTTCATAGGTTTACAAAATTTGTTCAAAAGAATTTTGTTTAATTTGGAGTGAGCATTGCTAATCTACAGAGTTCTGTACTAAAGTGGGTAATGGGTGTAAATAAAGTTGCCTAATATTTAACGAATAATCAAATGTTACAATTGGTAAATGTTTGGGTGCGCATTCATTAAAAGGTAATAAGAAATTAATAAATAAACCAATGATCTGAATTTTCCAGTTATGCATATAAAATTTGTATGAATAAATAAATTATATTTTTATATTTATCATTATTAAAGTCATTAACTGATGATCTTAAAATTACAAAGAATATTTGTACTTATTCCACATCAAATGATTTGAATGTTACAAATTTGGGGTGGACTTCTTTGAATTTTGCCATTTCGATATTAAATATCGATTGCGCGTTATAATATCGATATAAGTGCTCTGAGTTTATGCTTGCATTTTTGAACACTGTTAAGTTGGCGTTCCTCTCTTTAAATGATTTTCGGCTTGTTTTTGTTTGTTTATGAAAATTAAAACCAAAAGTAGAAGTAAAACATAGTAAGCTATGCTACCATTCCGGAATCATGGTGAAACAATTGATGTAAATATGATAATTAATGTTTCCGGGATATTGTGATAATCGTATTACTAACTATTTGCGTTCACAGGAATACGAGGTACAGCACCTGCTGGGCAAGGGAGGCTTCGCTTGTGTTTACAAAGCGAAATGCCTGCACACACACCAAGATGTGGCCATAAAAATGGTGAGCGAACAATAAATATAATAATAATTGTTTGATATAAATAAAATGATGTTTGGGCAGATCGACAAGAAGCTCATACAGGGCTCGGGATTGACGAACCGAGTTCGCCAGGAGGTCGAAATCCATTCACGCCTTAAGCATCCATCCGTGCTGCAGCTCTATACGTTCTTTCAAGACGCTAATTATGTGTATTTGGTTTTGGAGCTCGCCGACAACGGTGAATTGCATCGTTACATGAACCAACAGATGAAGCGTCCGTTCACAGAGGAAGAAGCAGCATCTATACTGCGTCAAGTGGTGGCCGGACTTCTGTACTTACACTCGCACAACATTATGCACCGCGACATATCCCTGTCGAATCTGCTGCTCAGTAAGGATATGCAGGTTAAGATTGCTGATTTCGGACTGGCAACACAGCTTAAACGACCGGACGAACGTCACATGACCATGTGCGGTACTCCGAACTACATTTCGCCGGAAGTTGTTTCACATATGTCACACGGCTTGCCTGCAGATCTCTGGAGTGTTGGGTGCATGCTGTACACTCTACTTGTCGGTCGCCCGCCGTTTGACACCGACGCCGTGCAATCGACGCTCAATAAAGTGGTTCACTCCGACTATACCATGCCCAATCATTTGTCCTATGAGGCGCGAGATTTAATAGATAAGCTACTGCGCAAGAATCCGCATGAACGCATCTCCCTGGATCAAGTGCTGAGGCATCCGTTCATGGTGAAGGATGGCGGTAGCATATCCTACACTACGCCTGGTGCGTCGGAGAATTATAGCCAGAGCATCGCCAGCGGCGACAGCGGCATCATCACATTTGCAAGCAGTAAGTGGAGAAATTATTCGTTGTTCGATTATTGAATTTCAATTTGAAACTATCCTCAGATGATTCGAAGAATTCCAATCGGATTCGTTCTATGGAACAGCAACAATCCTCGCAACAAATGCTGCCACTTATACAGGAGGAATTTGGCTACTTCAAGGAACAGCGTCAGAATCACGCGCCACTACAGGCTCCATTCAGACAGAATTCGACGGATCCGTTAAGGAACGAAGGCCAATTCCTGCCACAGTCCACACAGGCGGCTCCCCCTGCTCCGAAGGAGAAAAAAGAGCGTCTCTCTGTGCCGCCACTGAACACTGTTCGGCTGCAGCCCACACGGTACAAAACAAAGAATGCAATCATGAGCATCATGTCGAGCGGGGAGGTTATCATCGAGTTTATCAAATGCAAAAGTAAAATGAATGAGGATCGTGTAGTCGATATTTGTCGTATTTCCACCGATGGACGGCGTATTATTATATACCAACCGGATCCGGGGCGAGGGCTACCAATAAGAGAGCAACCATCGGAACATTATCCGACAGGGGAGGATTGTACGTTCACCTACGACAATCTGCCCAGCAAGCATTGGAAGAAGTACGTCTATGCTGCGCGATTTGTGGGACTGGTCAAGAGCAAAACACCGAAGGTAACATACTTCAGCACCTTGGCGAAATGCCATCTGATGGAGAACATGGCAGACTTCGAAATGAACTTCTATTCGGGGGCAAAGCTAACTAAATCGCCCAGTGAAGGTATCAAAGTATACAATGAAAATGGTCTGCACTTGTCGGATCTGACGAGCGCCGCGACAAAGGGATTTATTGAACACAGCAACGAGTGCTTTGCCCACTGTCTCAGCATATGCAACGCTCTGGAACTGGCTCAGACGGGAAGCAACACCTGTTTTCCGGTCACAATTGGACGTCGCCCTGCACCACAACTGCACTCTGCCCAACGTTCCGATATCGGACTGCGGGATACGACTAATTTTGCATATTCCACACCCAAGTCACATCAGGTAATTATAATGATACGCCTTGGAAGACTGCAGACTGTAATTCTTGATTTGTTGCAGGGTTCCATCAACTTTTCCATTAGTACAATATCATCGATGCGCAGCGGAGGCGATAGCTTTGGCAATCAGATATTAGCAGCCCAGCAGAATGTGCCAATTAAGCGCCTGGTTATTCCGGGCGTCGGTACTGCCACTGAAGTAAATTTAATAGAAATTTGTATGCGATATAAATCACTGATATCAATTTACTTTCAGCTGTCCCATGGTGTTGTGCAAGTGCAATTCTATGACGGATCGGTTATTTCGGTAATACCAGAATCTCAGGGTGGAGGTATAACATACACACAGCCCAGCGGGGTCTCCACCCACTTCCCAGACCATGACGACCTACCACTTGCGGTTAGGGATCGACTCGCACAACTGCCCCAAGTGCAGATGAAATTGAAGTGTGCTCCCCTAATCGGGAGCAAGAAGTTTGACTGCAATGCAATGAACTCCAAGCCGGCGACCACAGCTGCGCCTTGGCACAACCGCATGCTCATATAGATTTAATTAAGAACAAAGTAACTACATTTTGATTATATGATAGTTGTCTCGCGCTGTACAAATTATATATTTTCTAATTTGTAGTAATTAGTAATTTGTACCTCCTTCGTCTTTGTTTCCTTTTCAAAATTAACGTTTGTTCAGAGTTAAAGTTTCAAATTTAGCTTTAAATTTGAATAGTTCCTTTTTAAGAAAATACAAATGTTTTTAATAAAAATACAGTAGTTATAAATTATTTGTTTTCTATATTTTTATATTTAAAACCGTACACCTAGCCAGTGTTGTCAGTTTATCATATTTCAGACTATAAAATATGCTCTTTCTAGGTTTTTTCGAATAGCTGACGGCGAAAATTCGGGGATGTAGGGCGAATTAAAGCAGGGCCAAGTAGCTTGCTTGTCATTCAGGACAAAAATGGGATCGTGTCTTGGGAAACAAGCAGTAACTTCGCTTGGCGGCAACCGTCTGCTATCGCTATAAATATCGGCATAACAAAAGTTTTCATATCGATGTGTGCAGCTGGTTATCGATACAATACTAACATCCCTAGTATTTTTGGTACATACATACGAGCTCAGTGTTTTTTGTCAGTGCTGCACAGTTTAATTTAAGTTTGTTTATTTTATTCGTGAGCTTAGTAAATAATTTTGTGTGGAAAATGGCAAATCGTGGCTTAAATTGAATTACAATAAAAGTACTTTAATAAGTGCAGTTTTCATTTACCAATTGGCCAGTGGATTTCAGTTTAAGTTGCGCACAGTCTGGTCGACAGCTTAAAAACTGGTTTGAGTTGGCTTTGTGTATACAAATTCAATCCACACTCATTCCATTCACACATTCGCACACGTACTCACCATGTTCGTGTTCAAGTAAACAAAGTGGCTGCAGGAATTTCGTCAGTTAGCCTGCATAAACAAACTATCAACATAATTGAGATCTGTGTAAAGTTCATAATTTTTATTTTGAATTAAAAACAAATCTGCAAAATGCGTAAGTGTTTTTTAGTACTCGGATGTGTGCATGTAATGAATAACAGACATACAAATAAATAAAATATATATAACAAAACGAACATATTTTAAATGTGCATGTGCATTTGTTGTAATAGTGAAAATAATACTAGTATTAGAGTTAAACAATAACCTAACGTCTTGATTTGCATTTGGTATGCTTATTTTGCATAAACAAGAATCAACGTAGATTGGATTAGTATAAGTTTAAAATTACATGATTATTTTAAGTTAACTGGTCTTACCGTCATTAAATAAATATTCCAATAAGATTATTGTAAAAATCAAATTGAGTAATACTGGCAGTTGCCTGCGAAGGCTTGCCTCAGTGTAATCCATCAGGTCAAACCCCTGCCTCGATTGAACTCAACTGATCTACTTAAGTATGTTTTTGTTGACCTCTTAATTGACAACTTCAATTGAATGTGAGACTTGTCCCGCGCTATTTCGAGTTCGAAAATGACCAATACTCTCTTGATCGAAAAGTTGAGAAAGAGAGACTGATAAGTTGCGATTGTGTGTGTGCGTGTGTGTGTGTACGTAAGATAAGCAGCTGTCTCCGCTCTCCTGAACAAACACACAGAACTGGCTCCAACCGCGCCTCGTAACCTCAGAGAGAACGAGCCGAACGCGGTCAGCTTCGTGAAGAGAGAGTGGAGTCGTAATCGCTATCTGAGTTAACGCTCGGTGAGAAGGGCTCACTAGATACATACACACACAAGTTATTGGCAGAGAAGAGAAGTCTTTGGTGACGTCGCGTTGAGTGTGATTCACTTTGTCGTTGAGCTCATTGAAAAACATTGCAGTACGCACTGTGAGAGCTTTCAGTTTCATTTCTTTGTGTCATCTGCGAATAACTAAATCAACTCGAAGTATTCTTTAATTGAATTAACTAAATTGTATAAAAAGCGTTCGATCGCATCGATATTCCGCTCTGCAAGATGCCCGGTAAAGGCAATAACAATAATCGAGACCGCATACGGGATCCACGCGAAGAGATTCTACTCGAAACGAACTTCGAAGACGACGGTGGGGTGCTAACGCGAGCCTATAACAACAATCCATACCAGAATCGACGACACAGTGCCTACCAGTCGGAGCACTCCTTGGATAGGTACACAGAGCGCGGAGGTGAAGGTAGGAGGACATCAAGAGCACCCTAACCAATTACGCACAGCTCGTATACACTCATGTGTAATCACATAGATACGTACACACACTAGTGTACATGCTCACGGCTTTATCACATTACACTGTGCTCTCGCATTGACTTTGTATGTAGTTTGAACTAATTTTTGTGTATCGAACCAGAAGGGTATACAAATTGCTGATAAACTTGGTTCCTTACAACCAAGTTCAACTGTAAATCAACACCTCACTGAGAATAAAACCAGGCCAGCCTTATCTACATATATGTTCTCTACACTATTCATCAAACTATTCTAATTTTTCAGTGTTAATTTTTGGCACGAGTAAAACAAAAAACTCGATAGATTTTTTAACTTGTTTTGATGTATAAGTTTTTGTTACTTATTTATATCTCTTTATTTTACAGTTGTCCACATATAATTAGTACACAAAACTGTCTTAGCTTGGCACCCTTATTCAATGCATATTTTATTTATCATTTCGTACTTCTCTTTGTCTTATTAGTGTACTAGAATTAAAACTATATAAATTATTGCTGAGAATAATTTGGTATTCCTCTGTTATTCCTTTTAGCCGACTGTTGCCAATCATGTATGGCACGCATTCCATATGCAACGCTGATAGCGACACTCATGTGCCTGCTTGGCGTGGGCATCTTCTGTGGCACGATGTACCGAGGGGCGTCGCTAACGGTTATAATGATGGATCAGGTCTTTCATCTGCGTCTAATTTGGTAAGTCTGCGTGCGCTGACAGTGTCATTAGAGCAGCAGTAACTGATATGATCTGATTTTAGGATCGAGGCTGTGCAAATGATATTTGTTATAATTGCCGCTGGCATGGCTGCACTCGGCTTCATGATTCTCTTCGTGGGCTTTCTGGCAACGGGAGCAACTCGTTACAAGGTTTATCGGGCGTGGCGATCTCGAGTAGGCGGTCGCATCTCTTGCGCAGTTCTAATGGGCATCACGTATCTGCTTAACTTCGTGTGGACTCTCATTTTGTGCTTCTTGGTTATTGTCACATTCATTTACACTATGTTCTGGAACATGTGCTCGAGCGTGGAACAGTCCCTGAGCTGCATTGATCTGACACAATTTCGTAAGTGTTTATTGTAGAAGAACTCTTAAAACTGAATTTAAATTGGTTTATTCTTGCCTATTAGATTTCATGTTTCCTCCAAACACCAAGCTCGAGGATATGAAGGTCTGCGAAAAATACGAGATCAAGGCATTCTGCAAGGATGGTGTGGAGAACGCTGAGGTCATGTTCATTTTGGCCACCCTCTCCACACTCTTGGTCATTCTCAGTCTAGTGCACTATCTTATGTGTCTCTCGGCAAACTACGCACACATTCGTGACCACGAAAAGTTCCAGGAACTGCAGGAGATCCAAAATCTGAACGAACTGGAGTACAGCGCCACGTCAAAGGATCGGTTCTAGGACATATTTAACAATATTCAGTTTGAGCTGCGACAACAATAAGTTTTATATTGAATCAACGGAGCACAAGGACATAGAAATGCAAGGAAGAGAACGATTTAGCATTAGGATTATATTTGTAACCACTAAATTTAACCCATGCTTCTTACGGACAAGATCATTCCACTAGTTTTACCGAAACTGTCGCGGTTAATATTCATATGTATTGTTCGATACGATTATTTTAATTTAGGCCAGTAGAGACCGTTTAATTGTAATTAGAGACAAAAAGCCCATAGAATATGTCGACTTTATGGAGCATTGCATGAGTTGCGCACAACTGCATCCAATATCTGGGTTTCTTGCCCTGATCACCACCGTGAAAGTGTACCAAAATTGATGTGTTAGGCTGGTATTAAGATTGTTTTCTTACTTTAACCGATTTATGTCCATACCTAAACATAGTGAATATGTTTTCCGTCCAGAATTTCCAATTTGTCAATGGAATATTTGTTTTTCATATACCTTCTGCTATGTATATTTATTTGTATTTTCATATGCTTATCAATACGTGATCGCATACACATGCTTATCCAAACATACATACATACATGAAAACATATGTATATAAATGCATTCAAATAAACAATTTAAAATCATTTACTATAAATGCACTTTATAAAATTTACAAGGATGGTGTTTTATTTCAAATGTGAATACACATTAACGTCTCATTTATATTTTCAATATATCGATATTAATTTCAGTTAATAAACCTTTCTTCGTGAAGAGAAATCGATAGGAATTTGCTAGTGTTATTCCATATTAAACATATCGATTGGGTTTCGTGAATAATCGATAACCTGCAACTTTACTTTTTTATGCTTCTTTTATTTCGTAAGAGGTGTATAGTAAACAGCTGATGGTTAAATTTTAATAGTTGAAAAAGAAAAATAAACAATGTTGCGAAGGATTAATTCTCCACAAGCCGCCATATTCATGGTAAGAACATCTCAAATATAATTAAAACAGTCGTCGAAAACGTGTTCTACAATGTTGTGTTGTTATTTTCTAGCGAGCAGCGTCAACACGCGCCGAAAAGCTGGAAGAGATTCGAGAACGACTCTCAAAAGGCCCTAACTTTCAAGATTTTGTTCAAAACTCCGACAATACCAAGGAGGACTGGGAGAACTACGAAGGTAAATTGCGCCGCAATAAAGGCGAAACTCAATACTTGCGCCTTCCACCTTGGTTAAAGACGACGATTCCAATGGGAAAGAACTATGCTAAAATAAAGTCCCAGTTAAGGGAACTCAAGTTGTCCACTGTGTGCGAGGAAGCACGATGCCCAAACATCGGAGAGTGTTGGGGCGGCGGGGAGCATGGCACACAGACGGCAACAATTATGGTAAGACCTTTTTGACCTCTGCTGATAGCATAACGAATTTCGCTGATTACAGCTTATGGGAGATACCTGCACCCGAGGCTGCCGATTCTGCTCCGTGAAAACAGCTCGTGCGCCACCTCCCTTAGATGTGAACGAACCTGTGAATACTGCCAAAGCGATTTCATCTTGGGGATTGGACTATATAGTGTTGACTTCTGTGGATCGCGACGGTAAGTCCTAAATTTACGAAAACGTGTTCATTTCTTTTATATTTAATGGGATTATCCTTTCCAGATCTACCTGACGGCGGGTCGAATCATATAGCAGAGACAGTGCGTGAAATCAAGACACGGTAAGAGAAATTAAAGTGATAATAAAAGAGATTTTAGAGGAATTATTTATCTTACAGCAACTCAAATATATTTGTCGAGTGTTTGGTACCGGACTTCCGCGGAGATTTGGAATGTGTCAAGACGATTGCAAACAGCGGCCTCGATGTCTATGCCCACAATATTGAAACTGTCGAAAAACTGACACCATTTGTGCGTGATCGACGTGCGCACTATAGACAAACCCTAAATGTTCTACGCGAGGCAAAACGTTTTAATCCGAATCTCATTACGAAGAGTTCCATAATGCTGGGACTAGGTGAAACGGACGAAGAAGTTGAGCAAACCCTGCAAGACTTGCGCGAAGTTGGAGTTGAGTGTCTCACTCTGGGACAGTATATGCAACCCACAAAGAAACATCTGAAAGTAATCGAGTATGTGACTCCTGAAAAATTCAAGCATTGGGAAGAGCGAGGAAATGAGCTCGGCTTTCTTTATACTGCCAGTGGTCCACTTGTGCGAAGCTCCTACAAAGCTGGCGAATTCTTTATAACGAGTATACTGGCAAATAGAAGAAAAACTGTTTAATTTATTCGAACCAACTTGCCTAGTATAAACGTTAGTATATCTGTAAATTTGTTAAAATCTGTTAAATAAATATCTAACTCAATGATACTGAAAAAAATTAGAGCATGAACAGGTTTTCTTTTCCAAAAAAAGCAATCCGTCTTAAGAGTCTTAGTTCTAGTTGTTTTATTAATTTCATATTTTATGATATGATTGATTTTAATTCAATTGGAAACCAATTGTTTTTCTGATGGGATCAGCAATTTATTAAAGAGTCGAAACGGGTTTCCCAAAAATAACAATTGGTATTTTTACCCGTTCTATTGTACCGAATCTATGGTTATTGGTACATTCCAAATACTAGTACTTTTCTGCCAACCATCTTTGGTCACACTCGTCTACTTTTTTTCGTATTATCTATTGTGTGACCATTTGTCGTTGTTTTTAGTTGAAAGTGCATATAAAAAGTACATAATAAATTGTTTAAGGCAGTATATATGTTCAAACTAACGTTATTTAGAAAAAACTATGTATACTGATGTATGAACAGTGGACGTCAAAGCCAAATGCAGAAATGAAATAATATAAACTGTATATGTATGCAGTTTCCTGTATTTATGTACGTACATATGCATGCATACATATGTAATGTGAATATGTATGCATGAGTGGCAGTGCGTTTTGTGTTTTTACACTTTGTTGGTGGTGGTGTGTGTGACACAAAGAGTAGGAAGTTGTCGAATTGTTAACCCATTAAAATGTAAATTATTAAAATAGCTGTAAGCAAGAAATGAAAATATAAGTAAATGGGTATGTCATGCAAGTATGTGTGTAATTACGTACATCGCAACCATCTACATACATATGAACGAGCCAATGTACGCATTATGTATTTATGTATGTATATACGTACATCAGCCACGGAGAGAGCGACGAGGTGCGCAGTTGTATTGGTATTCACCAGCAGCAGAAGCAGCTTTGTTTTTGTTTTGAATGCAATTCTTCCCTTTCTGACACACTTGGTTCCCTTTAGCTATATGGCTCGGCTTGCGTATGTGTTGAAACCCGAAAGTATTCGGTTATGGGTAGCCGAACCCCTGTGTTATACAAACTGGCAAATGCATTTTGTACACACGCAGGCACACATATGTACGTGTGTTCAAATGCATATGTGTGTACACAAATGTATGTGTATGGCAGTGCTTGCACTGTAATTTTTTTACATTATGATTGGGGTATTCATTTTACATCAGTGATGTAGATACATATGTACGTGGATATGTAAATAAATTAATGTGTCAGCCTTGATTTATGTTAAATATTGTTAATTTTCTTTATAAAATATTGTATCAACTATTGATTTCGTACTACAAATGGCAACTATCAATTCATCCATTTCTAAATTCAGATTACTGTTAAATATGTACATACGTATGTGTTATTCATATATAAAGACCTATACATATGTAAATATGTATATGTATATAATTGTGCGTTGAATATAAAGCAATAAATATACATACATACAAGTGTGAATATGTGTGTAAAATATTCTTATAGAGTGTGGTGAAACTTTAGAATATTTAAAAATAAAAGAAAGCGATAAGATTGTCTACAGTAAACTGCGTAAATAAGAATATTTGAGAAATTTTAACTTTAATTTCAACAGAAATATATATGTGTACAACGAGAAACGACTGTTCTTTGTCTATGAAAGTACAACTTAAAATATTGTTATTGGCATAAGTACGAGTGATAATCCTTTTAACTGTTATTTCATTAATTTACGTACTCTTTTCTTCAGTAGGGAATCGGAGCTCACTGTTATCAACGATCCCGAGAATCTGAAACGTCAGAGTGGCGGGTGTAGTGTGATATCGAGAAGGCCGACACGGTACTGGACAGACGTAGAGAGGAAGTAGAGTGGCTGCTTGTTGCCGTGCGGTTTCGAAAAAGTACTCAAAATTGATAGAAAGAACAAAAAGGCTGCTGCAACTGGTGCCTCAGCCGGGGACCAGCCGCCGCGCAAAAAGGGACGTCGCTCAGGTGGACCAATTTCAGTTTCTGTCGTAGATTCGAACGCAGCATCTACGTCCAGAGCGGCGCAACAGCACAACTCGGGCAGTTCGACGACCACTGAAAGGAGGAGTGAATCGCAGCAAAGCCGCAGGTCGCATCCGGAGGCAACCAGACAACAAGCAGGCACGTCCACGACGGCCACTCACACACAGACCAGCAACAGCAACAGTAGCAGTGTAAACGACAACAACAACAGCGGCAGCAGCAGCAGCAGCAGTTGCGTCGATACTGGTATGAACATGCAGAACACAACAGCACTGTCATCCTCCACTGGCGCCAGTGGTGGCCCTTCAGATGGTTCGGGGGTTAACACCGCTGTTGATCAACCGACTGGCGGTGGGGGCGACAATGTTACCCACGAGGGCGCAAGCGCTGCTGCTGTTGATGCCACAGCCGATGAGGTTGCCCAACAATCCAGTGGCCACAGCAATAATACCACAAACGGCCACGATGTGAAGCACAATGGGTTCGCGGCGAACAATAATGGGAGCAACAACGGCTGCGAGGTCGATGGGGAGAACAATCGGGAGAACAACAGTGTCGGCTACAGCGGCATTCATTTGGACAAGTCAAATCAGGAGATTATACGCTTGATTGGACAGTATCTGCACGACGTTGGGCTGGAGAAGTCAGTCAAGACTCTTATGGGCGAATCGAACTGCTATCTGGAACACCCGTCGGCTACAAAGTTCAGGGAGCATGTGCTGGTTGGAGACTGGTGCAAAGCTGATGCTGATCTCAAGGTTTGTGCGAGAGCCTCTTGAATGAATCAAGTGCGTCACTTAACCAATATTACTTCACTATGTTTTTAGGATTTGGAATCATTGATCGATAATGGTAAATCAATCACAATTACCGAAATGAAGTTCATATTGCTGGAGCAGAAGTATTTGGAGCATTTGGATGACGGCAATCCGTTAGATGCCTTACACGTTCTGCGCAGCGAGTTGACGCCTCTGCAGCACAACATATCGCGTGTTCATCAGCTTTCCTCATACATGATGTGTTCGACCAACCACGACCTCTACCAGCGCGCCAAGTGGGAGGGAAAGGGCATTGCATCGCGTGCCCTTGTCATGGAACGTTTGCAGTCATTTATGCCGCCATCAGTGATGATGTCGCCACGTCGCCTACGCACTCTGCTCCAGCAGGCGGTTGAGCTGCAGAGCCAGAACTGTCCCTGCCACGACATGGCCTGGGAAACGAATCTGCAGACAGTGTCGCTGCTTACAGATCATTGCTGTACGACAGACGGCTTTCCCATGCAGACAATACAAGTGCTGACCGACCACTGCGACGAGGTGTGGTTCTGCAAGTTCTCGCCCGACGGCCTCAGGTTGGCCACGGGCAGCAAAGACTCCACTGTGATCATCTGGGATGTAGATCCATACAAGCTTACACTGAAGCATCGTCGTGTTCTTGAAGGTCACTCGCAGCTTAACGTCAGCTTTGTCAGCTGGAGTCCAGACTCAAAGTTGATTCTCGTTGGTGGAACCGAGGATTCACACGAGTTGTTCATCTGGAATGTGGACGATGGGAAACTAGTTGTGAAGTTCTCGCAGTCGTTGGAGGATAGTCTGGCGTGCGGCGCATTCAGTCGCGATGGCAATCATTTTGTTTGCGGTGGCCAAAAGGGACAGCTTTATCTATGTGATCTGAATGGCACCCTCATTGATTCCTGGGAGGGAGTCCGCGTCAATAGCGTGGCCTTCAGGGCGGACAACAAAACCATATTAGCAGCTGATAATCATTATCGTATAAGAGGGTAAGTAGGCAGCACAATGCCCCAATGTGGCTAGACATTTTTAACTCAATTTGGTCTCCACTTACAGCTACAACTTTGATAATCCTCGCTCTGACTTTGATATACTGCGGGAGCCGCATCCAATAATGACGTTCAGCATCAATTCGGCCGATCGATTAGCCCTGCTGAATGTCTCCAATCAGGGACTGCATCTCTGGGACATTGAGGACAAGTGCCTGGTACGCCGCTTTCAGGGAATCAGGCAAAGCAACTTTGCCATCCATTCTTGCTTCGGCGGCGTGAACGAAAGCTTCGTGGCAAGTGGCAGCGAAGATAAGGTTGTGTACATTTGGCATTTGAAGCGAGAGGAGCCGCTGGCCAAGTTGGCCGGTCACACCAAGACAGTCAATTGCGTCTCGTGGAATCCAGTGTATCCGTCCCTTTTAGCCAGCGCTAGCGATGATGCCACCGTGCGTATTTGGGGACCCAAGCCCACGGGCAGCAGTGCAACGACAGAGAGCGACGACTGTTCATCCAGCTCGTCATCGTCCTCGTGGAACATGACCTAAGTTCGCTCACAGACTTGTTTCTGTTGCATTTGCGTATCAGAGGGTTGCACTCGGACATTGTTTCAGTGTAAATGAGGGGGTTTTCTAAGAACTCCCAATATTTGCGCTTCTTAATCGTAGAGTATACATACATATATATATGCAATAGTATTTTGCTTAGTCACGCAGAAAGTTCAAGTTATATCCGTTATTTCTAATTAATTTAGATAATTTCGTCCGTCATTGTGAGTGCGACCCGTGAATGCGCAGTTCTACGAAAATAAGTTGGCGATAGAGATAGAGATGATGATGATAATGATGAATGATTTTGAACTAGCTCTAAGTAACTCCCAATGTCGATCTAAATGTGGTGCGCAAGTGGCTGCAGCCAGGTTATAATTGTTGCAGCGACAGCGATAGCACTAGACTGCCATTACAATAAAATGTGTATGAGCAGCATGACTTACATACAATTAGCATTAAACATATACATAATAATAATAAGGTACATTGCATTGTCTCACACATAATCGGACACAAACACGAACACAACCACGAACACAAAGAAAGAGAACACACGATAACGAGTACGATATGATGTATGAATTCTGTTCGAAACTTATAAATCAACAATAGTATTTTTAAAAGTTCTTAATCATATGTATGTATGTATAATTTTAAACATGCCTCAATTGCGTATTGGCTTGTAGTTTTTATCGACTTTACAAATTGGCTGCTCCAATTTGAGACTTTCTGCCATTTTAAATTATGTTTCTGGTTTTCGACATTTAGATCGTATTGCCATACGTTCGGTTCAAAATGAGCTGCTATTTTGAGCAACAAATCCTTTCAGAATATTCTAATCTTAAAAGTAATATTTTAACTGAGACCTTAAGCAAGAGGTTATTTGGTAATTTTAACTGTTCATTGTTAATTCATTTAGGCCCATCGCCTGTTGCAGACGTCTGTACAGACTTTGATAGGTTATTATCGAGAAGGCTTAACTCAATTACTTATACAAAGAAACGGGCCATAGTACCCCTATTTAATTTCGTAATCAATACATGCAATAAAACTAGCGCTATATACATATGACATTAATAATTGGGCATTAATTAATTGGAAATAGTTTTACTATTGATCAAAAATAAATGATATTGACGTCTTTTTCCAAATATTATTCTTTTATTTAAATTAAACAAATTTTTGTTTAATATTTCCACTGACAAACTGAATGCATGCAAAGTAAATCGATTTCAAATATTGCGGGCTTTCTTCGTGCAATAGTTATCGATAGCAGTCGGTGGCAATACGATAGGTGGATGGTAAATCAGCTGTTCGAGCTGCAGCCTCCCCGAAAAATTACACTGAACCCGAAATAGACGCAAACAGAAACAACGTTGACGTAAAAGAGTTTTGTTTATAAATAATAATAATACAAATAATAATAATAATTAAAAGAAATGACTTCCATAGGCGATTGTAAGATAAGTTTGCGAAAGCTAGATTATCCGATGTGTGCCGTAGAGGCACTTTCTCGATTGGGTACGTTCGTAAATTTTACGTATACCGTTTACATACTGACGGGTTTGTTGTTGCAGAGGGGCTCATTGCCAGCCGGAATAAACAGAACTTGGCTATGCAGATGATTTCTGAGTTCATTTTCTTGGAGCGGAGCAAGGATGGAGACGTGCGCAAAATGCAAACGTTGGGCATCAGCCAAATGAATATATATCAAGAGTTTCAGTTGATTCTGGCGCTAATTGAGTATTTCTCGAGGCCAGGTCGGGATGCCACACGAAACGCTATATTTCTTTCCTTGTTTGGAAGCCACTTGACGCCCCAGCGCTCCAGATTGCTCTGTAGACTTATAAGCACTGCCGTTTCAGGCTCAGTTGCGCCATTGCTTTCTTCGGCAGGAACGTGGATGCAACAAGTTGGCTGCAAGACGCCACCTAGTCTTGAGGTTGCACAGAACATTGTTAGCGATTTCATATCGTTCTCACGAAAAACTCCCGAACAATTAAAGCAACTACCGATGGTGGGTCCTCATTTTACAGCCAACTTTATGGTTGCTGTAGCCGATCTCTATCTGAACGAGAAACGAGGAGGTGTATTGACGCCGCCGCCCGACGCACTGTTGGATGCAATCACTGAGTGGACGACAGAAAATCCATTGCTCTGCCAAGCTCCACAACAACCCCTCGTACTACCCGCAGGCGCCATTGCTATGCCGTTTGCAACTCCGCTGGCTGGTCTCTTGCGTTGGGTGGTGCTCGCTCCCTTGGTCTCGAACCGTCCAGCTTACAGCCAGTTGCATCTATCGCTGCTGCACACGCTGATGCAAATGGCCAACAGTGGCGACTCGACTCCCCTGCATTCTCAGGATCTAATGCAAATAGTCACATCGCTGCAGAAATATTGTGCCCGTCTAGCGGAGGCGAAAGTAGATGCCGAAGAGGACTCCGCCTACCTCAAGTGCATGGAACGATTCGCCCAAGCTGTGCAGATAGCCCTGACCTCCAACTGCATCACCAATCAGATTCAACTGCTCTGCGTGCTGGAGAACCTTCCACAACATGCTCTAATGAAAATAGTTCTTGCAGCGCACAAGAAACTTTGATATACATACAAATATTAGCCTAAATATAAGTTAAAAGAAATAAATATAATTAAAAACATTTACAAAGTTCTTTTGAATTCGAAACTAATTTTATGAGAAAGCGCCAGGTATCAGTGTGACCGTATTATTGTCAGAAGTTGCTGCTTCTTTTCCCAGAAGCAGGACTTCCACTGCGCAGGAGCTGAATGTGAGACAGTTGTGCTGCTGGATGAAAATCAATATTGTGAATTTCTCGGATTGCTCGGATAATATTTGTCTGTATAGCATTGTCTGCATTGACTAAAGGCATTAGAATTATTTGCCAGCTTGAGAGGAGAATGCAATGAACCCAGTGCCAAACCGCGACTTTATGGAGGTGCATCCGCTGCATCAACATCAGCCACATTGCAAGCAGCAATGCTTTGTGTTCACAGAGATCGCAGATATCGAGCTGCCAGCGGAGATAACCAAATTCGGTGGTGGCAACGAGAAGCTACGCTGCTCCAATGGCGGTATACCGACATACAACTGCAAGAAGGACTCCTGCAGCGAGTCATCGGCTGAGCGTCCTGGACGTTCCCGGAGTCGCAGAATATTAGTGGGTGTTTGCATTGTTCTGGTCTGCATTGCTATGGCGGGGGGCATTCCGCTAGCTCTGCAGCTGCGCTCCTCATCGCTGTTGGAAGCTCGCTTGGCATTCATACGGCGCCTGCTGACGGAATCGCCGCTCATCGAGGGTTCCTGGAAACCGCCCAGCGACCTAAAGGGAAACAACAGTGGTTTAGCCGACATTCGGCAGAACCACATCGGCGCCGTGCTTTGGCCCATTACCGTTCACTGCGGAGCCCAGTATCTGGATGCAGTGCAGCTGGCACTGGAGGGCATTGACGAGGCAAAACGAATTACGGCTGCCACAAACTTAATGCATATCGTGGAGTCTGCCGACGAGATGGAGCAGACCCACATTAGAGGCGAGGTTGCCGTTCTAATGGGCATCGGTGGCGGGCACGCCTTGGGCACCAGCCTCGCTGTTTTGCGCTCCATCTACCTGCTAGGAGCCCGTTTCGTTTCAATCACCAGCCTGGAGTGCACTACTCCTTGGGCAGCAGCTGCCATTCGTCGGCGGGATTACCTCATAGAGGAGAATATTACCAACTCCCTCAACGAATTCGGCAAGGTGAGTAAATGGTGACTGAGGAGGTCTTTAAGGTTCAGCTTTTATAGCCTGTGCTCTTTAACAGACAATGCTCTACGAAATGAACCGCCTGGGAATGCTGGTGGAGATCTCACAACTCAGCGAAACGGCCATGGTCATAGCCCTACGCACAGCTAAGGCTCCTGTTTTGCTCATGAATGCCGCTCCACTTTCCTTGTGCCATAACGGCACAAACGTGGCCTCCATACCCGACCATGTACTCAGGTGAGATTTGCCATCTGATCGTTTCTCTTGAGCTTAAATTCTAATCAGTGTGCTTGTAGCTTACTACCGGAGAATGGTGGTGTGATCCTTTTGAATTTGGAGCGCTGCGGAGAGCGACCGATAAGCGTGCGAGAAGCGATACTTGCCATTAACTACGTGCGAAAAGTGGCTGGTGTGGATCACATTGGTCTGGGCGGTGCACCCAAGAGCTACGCCCTGCTGCTGGCCGAGTTGGCACGGGATCGTGTTTGGGGCAACGCAGCCATCAAGAAACTGGTCGGTGGAAATGTGATGCGAATTCTCCGCGAAATCGAAGCACTGAAGAATCGTTTGCCCCTGTATGAGGAATGGATACCCAACGAGTCAATCGAGAGTAATTCGTATTGCCGCTATCCGGAGTCATAAAGTACTCCATTCAATTGAAATCTATTTTGTTATTTCACGGCTCAAAACAATACTAAACATATTTTCGGCGAATTGTTTGCTTTACTCGGATAATTAAATCTCGTGATTATCTACATAAATAAAGTCATTATTATTGTCGACTGACCAATGTGCAGGGAATGCCTTAATCAATTTTTGACCACCGTTGATGTTTTCTTTTATAGGGAAATAATACAGTTTCCAAGGCATTACAGGACTTTAACCTTGAATCTAGTCTCACTCTACCATATCCCCAGACGAACTGATCTGACGCGCCAAGCATACCTTAATTCTTAGTTAAATCGGTGTGACCAATTAAATCAACTATAAAAACGCATACAATAAAATACTAAATCTAATTGCCGTCTATCGGTGACCAGTTAAGTAATTGGTCACCGATAGAGGCCAACTATCGATAGCCAACTTATCCTTCTTGTCAAGTCATCTATTTCCAATTTGATAGATTTTCGTACATCTTTTATTGTAAGACATAAATTTGTTTTATTTATATAGTTCGTTGCAAGCTGAGAGAACTTAAAGTTCGAGTATATTGGGACGATTGTGTTTAAAGTTAATTATAAATATGTATGTAGTTATAATACATTTATACATGTTAACCTAAGTGCGAGAGTGGCGTTATTGGCACTCGGTCTAGTCCACTCGGATTCCCGTTCGGATGCCGAGGGTGAAGGAAATAACTTCTCTCTCTGGAGCATGCTCATTATACTCTCGTTTCATTATTTTCCTGGAAAGCAGGTCCTCGTTAGCTTCCTCAAAAGCTATTGGATTTATGTCTAGACTATTCAGGTCCCGTCTTTTTCTAGAGTGATCGATTTCCTCATCGTCATCTAACTCAAAAATGTTGTTTCCGGTCAATGCTAATCCGTTAATCTCATTGAAAAAGATGCTCTTCGCATCTCGTACAGTCCGATCATATCCGGGGTTGTCCAGAGGTGGCAAGTACGTGGCTGGAATGGGTGTGGAGCCCTTATAGGTGTCAGGACAGCGTGGATCTACAGATCCTGGATAACAGTAGGTTGGCGTTGTCAATGGAGAAGCCGTCGTTGTCAGCAAATTTTGTGAACAACGTACATCAGAAGATCCAGGATAGCAGTTTGGCTTAGAAGTTGTCTTTGGCAGCTGAGGGCAACGGGGATCCGGTGACCCAACGTAGCAATTTGACTTGACCGTTGTTGGAGGCAGATAAGTGGCTGGTTGACATTCGGGATCAGTTGAACCAGGATAACAACGTGGTCTTTGTGTGGTTAATGGGGGTTGAGGGCATCGAGGATCTGTTAATCCCGGATAACAGTTGGGCTTAGATGTTGTTACATGAGGTCTGATTGTTGTTGGAGGAAGATAGGTGGCTGGTTGACATTCAGGATCTGTTGAACCGGGGTAGCAACGTGGTCTTGGTGTGGTTATAGGGGTTTGAGGGCATCGGGGATCGTTTGATCCAGGGAAGCAGCGTGGCTTAGCTGTGGTCTTCGGTTCTTGTGGACAACGAGGGTCTGTTGATCCAGGGTAGCAGTTGGGTTTTGCTGTAGTTGTAGGTTCTTGTGGACAACGAGGATCGCTTGATCCCGGATAACAACGTGGTTGCACTGTAGTTCTAGGCTTTGATGTAGTTATTGGAGGTCGAACCGTTGTTGGGGGCAGGTATGTGGCAGGTTGACATTCAGGATCCGTTGAACCAGGATAGCAACGTGGTCTTGGAGTGGTTACAGGAGTTTGAGGACAGCGGGGATCGGTTGATCCAGGGAAGCAACGGGGCTTAGCTGTGGTCTTAGGTAGATGTGGACAACGAGGATCGGTTGATTCCGGATAACAGTTGGGCTTAGATGTACTTTTAGGTTCTTGTGGACAGCGAGGATCGGTTGAACCCGGATAACAGTTGGGCTTCGATGTTGTTACAGGAGGTCTGATTGTTGTTGGAGGAAGATAGGTGGCTGGTTGACATTCAGGGTCTGTTGAACCGGGGTAGCAACGTGGTCTTGGTGTGGTATTAGGGGTTTGAGGGCAGCGGGGATCGGGTGATCCAGGGAAGCAGCGTGGCTTATTTGTTGTCTTAGGTTCCTGTGGACAACGCGGATCGCTTGACCCAGGGTAACAGTTTGGAGATGGAGTCGTCTTTGGAAGTTGTGGACAACTTGGGTCAATTGAACCAGGATAGCACTTTGGCTTGGGGGGTGTATATTGATTGCCCGGAGTCTTGGTTGTTTTAATAGGGGGCAGATATGTTGCAGGTTGGCATTCGGGATCTCTCGAGCCTTCACTGCATCCTGGCTTTCTCGTGGTTGGTTCTTTGGGGCATCGTGGATCTGGTGAACCAGGGAAACAGTTCAAGCACTCCGGATCGCTTGACCCTGGAAAACATGAAGGTGTTGGCGTCGTTTTTGGTTGTTTTGGGCATCGGGGATCGGTCGAACCCGGATAACAACTAGGCTTCGCTGTCGTTTTGGGTTCGTGTGGACAGCGTGGATCGGTTGATCCTGGATAACAGTTGGGCTTCGATGTTGTAACTGGAGGTCGAACCGTTGTTGGGGGCAGGTATGTAGCTGGTTGACATTCAGGATCCGTTGAACCAGGATAGCAACGTGGTCTTGGAGTGGTTACAGGAGTTTGAGGGCATCGGGGATCGGTTGATCCAGGGAAGCAACGGGGCTTAGCTGTGGTCTTAGGTTCCTGTGGACAATGCGGATCGGTTGATCCCGGATAACAGTTGGGCTTCGATGTAGTTTTGGGTTCTTGTGGACAACGAGGATCGGTTGATCCCGGATAACAGTTGGGCTTCGATGTTGTAACTGGAGGTCGAACCGTTGTTGGGGGCAGGTATGTAGCTGGTTGACATTCAGGATCCGTTGAACCAGGATAGCAACGTGGTCTTGGAGTGGTTACAGGAGTTTGAGGGCATCGGGGATCGGTTGATCCAGGGAAGCAACGGGGCTTAGCTGTGGTCTTAGGTTCCTGTGGACAACGCGGATCGGTTGATCCCGGATAACAGTTGGGCTTCGATGTAGTTTTAGGTTCTTGTGGACAACGAGGATCGGTTGATCCCGGATAACAGTTGGGCTTCGATGTTGTAACTGGAGGTCGAACTGTTGTTGGGGGCAGGTATGTGGCAGGTTGACATTCAGGATCCGTTGAACCAGGATAGCAACGTGGTCTTGGAGTGGTTACAGGAGTTTGAGGGCATCGGGGATCGGTTGATCCAGGGAAGCAACGGGGCTTAGCTGTGGTCTTAGGTTCCTGTGGACAACGCGGATCGGTTGATCCCGGATAACAGTTGGGCTTCGATGTACTTTTAGGTTCTTGTGGACAGCGAGGATCGGTTGAACCCGGATAACAGTTGGGCTTCGATGTTGTTACAGGAGGTCTGATTGTTGTTGGAGGTAGATAGGTGGCTGGTTGACATTCAGGATCCGTTGAACCAGAATAGCAACGTGGTCTTGGAGTGGTTACAGGAGTTTGAGGGCATCGGGGATCGGTTGATCCAGGGAAGCAACGGGGCTTAGCTGTGGTCTTAGGTTCCTGTGGACAACGAGGATCGGTTGATCCCGGATAACAGTTTGGAGATGGAGTCGTCTTGGGAAGTTGTGGACAACTTGGGTCAGTTGAACCAGGATAGCACTTTGGCTTGGTTGGCGTATATTGATTGCCCGGAGTCTTGGTTGTTTTAATAGGGGGCAGATATGTTGCAGGTTGGCATTCGGGATCTCTCGAGCCTTCACTGCATCCTGGCTTTCTCGTGGTTGGCACGTTGGGGCATCGTGGATCTGGTGAACCAGGGAAACAGTTCAAGCACTCCGGATCGCTTGACCCTGGAAAACATGAAGGTGTTGGCGTCGTTTTTGGTTGTTTTGGGCATCGGGGATCGGTCGAACCCGGATAACAACTAGGTTTCGGTGTCGTTTTGGGTTCCTGTGGACAGCGTGGATCGGTTGATCCTGGATAACAGTTGGGTTTTCTTGTTGTTTTCGGTTGTTGAGGGCAGCGAGGATCAGTAGATCCCGGATAACAGTTGGACTTAGATGTTGTTACAGGAGGTCTGATTGATGATGTTGGAGGTAGATAGGTGGCTGGTTGACATTCAGGATCCATTGAACCAGAATAGCAACGTGGTCTTGGAGTGGTTACAGGAGTTTGAGGGCATCGGGGATCGGTTGATCCAGGGAAGCAACGGGGCTTAGCTGTGGTGTTCGGTTCCTGTGGACAACGCGGATCGGTTGATCCCGGATAACAGTTGGGCTTCGATGTACTTTTAGGTTCTTGTGGACAGCGAGGATCGGTTGAACCCGGATAACAGTTGGGCTTAGATGTTGTTATAGGAGGTCTGCTTGTTGTTGGAGGTAGATAGGTGGCTGGTTGACATTCAGGATCCGTTGAACCAGGATAGCAACGGGGTCTTGGAGAGGTTACAGGAATTTTAGGGCAGCGGGGATCGGTAGATCCAGGGAAGCAACGGGGCTTAGCTGTGTTCTTAGGTTCCTGTGGACAACGAGGGTCTGCTGATCCAGGGTAACAACGTGGTTGCACAGTAGTTCTAGGCTTTGATGTAGTTATTGGAGGTCGAACCGTTGTTGGGGGCAGGTATGTGGCAGGTTGACATTCAGGATCTGTTGAACCAGGATAGCAACGTGGTCTTGGAGTGGTTACAGGAGTTTGAGGGCAGCGGGGATCGGTAGATCCAGGGAAGCAACGGGGCTTAGCTGTAGTCTTAGGTTCCTGTGGACAACGAGGATCGGTTGATCCTGGATAACAGTTGGGTGTTGTTGTTGTTTTCGGTTGTTGAGGGCAGCGAGGATCAGTAGATCCCAGATAACAGTTGGGCTTAGATGTTGTTACAGGAGGTCTGCTTGTTGTTGGAGGTAGATAGGTGGCTGGTTGACATTCAGGATCCGTTGAACCAGGATAGCAACGGGGTCTTGGAGTGGTTACAGGAACTTTAGGGCAGCGGGGATCGGTAGATCCAGGGAAGCAACGGGGCTTAGCTGTGGTCTTAGGTTCCTGTGGACAACGAGGGTCTGCTGATCCAGGGTAACAACGTGGTTGCACTGTAGTTCTAGGCTTTGATGTAGTTATTGGAGGTCGAACCGTTGTTGGGGGCAGGTATGTGGCAGGTTGACATTCAGGATCCGTTGAACCAGGGTAGCAACGTGGTCTTGGAGTGGTTACAGGAGTTTGAGGGCAGCGGGGATCGGTAGATCCAGGGAAGCAACGGGGCTTAGCTGTGGTCTTAGGTTCCTGTGGACAACGAGGATCGGTTGATCCTGGATAACAGTTGGGTGTTGTTGTTGTTTTCGGTTGTTGAGGGCAGCGAGGATCAGTAGATCCCAGATAACAGTTGGGCTTAGATGTTGTTACAGGAGGTCTGCTTGTTGTTGGAGGTAGATAGGTGGCTGGTTGACATTCAGGATCCGTTGAACCAGGATAGCAACGGGGTCTTGGAGTGGTTACAGGAACTTTAGGGCAGCGGGGATCGGTAGATCCAGGGAAGCAACGGGGTTTAGCTGTGGTCTTAGGTTCCTGTAGACAACGAGGGTCTGCTGATCCAGGGTAACAGCGTGGTTGCACTGTAGTTCTTGGCTTTGATGTAGTTATTGGAGGTCGAACCGTTGTTGGGGGCAGGTATGTGGCAGGTTGACATTCAGGATCCGTTGAACCAGGATAGCAACGTGGTCTTGGAGTGGTTACAGGAGTTTGAGGGCATCGGGGATCGGTTGATCCAGGGAAGCAACGGGGCTTAGCTGTGGTCTTAGGTTCCTGTGGACAACGAGGGTCTGCTGATCCAGGGTAACAGCGTGGTTGCACTGTAGTTCTAGGCTTTGATGTAGTTATTGGAGGTCGAACCGTTGTTGGGGGCAGGTATGTGGCAGGTTGACATTCAGGATCCGTTGAACCAGGATAGCAACGTGGTCTTGGAGTGGTTACAGGAGTTTGAGGGCATCGGGGATCGGTTGATCCAGGGAAGCAACGGGGCTTAGCTGTGGTCTTAGGTTCCTGTGGACAACGCGGATCGGTTGATCCCGGATAACATCTAGGTTTCGCTGTAGTTCTAGGTTCTTGTGGACAACGAGGGTCGGTTGATCCTGGGTAACAGTTTGGAGATGGAGTCGTCTTCGGAAGTTGTGGACAACTTGGGTCAGTTGAACCAGGATAGCACTTTGGCTTGGATGGCGTATATTGATTGCCCGGAGTCTTGGTTGTTTTAATAGGGGGCAGATATGTTGCAGGTTGGCATTCGGGATCTCTCGAGCCTTCACTGCATCCTGGCTTTCTCGTGGTTGGCACTTTGGGGCATCGTGGATCTGGTGAACCAGGGAAACAGTTCAAGCACTCAGGATCGCTTGACCCTGGAAAACATGAAGGTGTTGGCGTCGTTTTTGGTTGTTTTGGGCATCGGGGATCGGTCGAACCCGGATAACAACTAGGTTTCGGTGTCGTTTTGGGTTCCTGTGGACAGCGTGGATCGGTTGATCCTGGATAACAGTTGGGCTTCGATGTAGTTTTGGGTTCTTGTGGACAACGAGGATCGGTTGATCCCGGATAACAGTTGGGCTTCGATGTTGTAACAGGAGGTCGAACCGTTGTTGGGGGCAGGTATGTAGCTGGTTGACATTCAGGATCCGTTGAACCAGGATAGCAACGGGGTCTTGGAGTGGTTACAGGAATTTGAGGGCATCGAGGATCGGTTGATCCAGGGAAGCAGCGTGGCTTAGCTGTGGTCTTAGGTTCCTGTGGACAACGAGGATCGGTTGATCCTGGATAACAACGTGGCTGCACTGTAGTTCTAGGCTTTGATGTAGTTATTGGAGGTCGAACCGTTGTTGGGGGCAGGTATGTGGCAGGTTGACATTCAGGATCCGTTGAACCAGGATAGCAACGTGGTCTTGGAGTGGTTACAGGAATTTGAGGGCATCGGGGGTCGGTTGATCCAGGGAAGCAGCGTGGCTTAGCTGTGGTCTTAGGTTCCTGTGGACAACGAGGATCTGTTGATCCAGGGTAACAGCTAGGTTTCGCTGTAGCTATTGAAGGTCGAACCGTTGTTGGGGGCAGGTATGTGGCTGGTTCACATTCTGGGTCCGTTGATCCTGGAAAGCAACGCGGTCTTGGTGTGGTTATAGGATTCTGAGGGCAGTGGAGATCAGTTGATCCAGGATAACAGTTAGGCCTTGATGTAGATGTTTGTGCACGAGTCGTTGTTGGAGGCAGATACGTGGCTTGCTGACATTCGGGATCTGTAGACCCAGGATAGCAGCGGGGCGTGACTGTAGTTTTGGACGGCCTTTGTGTCACAACGGTTATTCTTTCAGTTGTTTCGATATTTGTTCCACAAGTGTAATCTCTTTCACAAGCTCCATTGCAAAGTTCAATATCACATTTTAGATAAACCTGAGATCGATCGGGAAACTTGAATGCCTTGAGTATATTATAGTATGTTAATGTTTCACCAGGAAGTGAATTCAACCTCTTCCATTCACCAAATATTTTGCTCTTCAACGAGCAACCTCTCTTATCGGATAGTTTCAACTTTCTCGTGGAACTAGCATCAAATTGTGGATCGTCTGAGGCAAAACATTGTAGGATATTTATATCCCAAGTTTGGGTCGATTGCTTTACGTTAATTGTAAATGTTATATCTGTTCCAAGCTTCAGAGTGTGGTTAATGGGTTTTATATTTGGAGGAATGCCAGTTCCTATGTCCATCCAGCATTCTACTGGACCGCTGGGAGTTTCAACAGATATAACTTCCAGCATATCAACAACAAAGGGTCGGAAATACACGGTTTTTTCCTGCTCGTCACTGCGACTGCAAGTGATTTTGCGAGCTGTGTCCCAGCTTTCTTGAATGTCCTCTTCATTCTGGATGATGAGGATATTGTCAACAGATGCACACAAAGAGCAAGAGGGCTTGCTGCCGCAACCATCAAAGGGGACCTTGAATACAAATCGTCGTTCATTGTTGCCAGCGGTCACATATCTACAGAAGAATTGTCGAAGGATTCCATTCAGTTTTCTGAAAATAACAACAAAACCCTTAACCCCCTCAACTAGCACCCACTACGCACCTGCACTTGGGGTCGCTGTAGTAACCTTGGCTGTAGATAATTCCATTGAATATTTCTGCAAATTCAATCTCAACTATCATGCCATTGGAAGTGTCGCATTTCACGTCGATCCTCTCAATATTTCCGTCGTACGCAGACGCGGTGCGCGATACTCGCGGGAATGAAAGTGCGGACTCTTCTGGCGCATTTTCATTGCCATGGTCATAATGATGAAGATCGAATCCGTGTGCTATGACCTTCAAGTGCAATAAACGATTAGTCTCAGATGATCTGTCAGTTGACTTACGAGATGCCTACCAAAAGCTGAATCAGAAACAAAGTGTGGCCAGCTCTGACCATATTTGGTGTATTTGTCACTCAGTCGAAAACCTGTTGTAAATGGAAATTAGTTTCTATAAATAGCGATCATTGAACATTTTGGCTATATTGAATAAATGCACATAGTTTTAAACAGTAGCGAGCAATTATGTTGCTATAGTATCTAAGTTAGCTAAAGAATTCATTGCTGTAGTTACTTTAAGTTCATTTCAATTCTCTTCTGTCTAGTTTCAATTAACAATTTGAATTTAAATTAATTTACTCATTCTTTTTTGATAAAATATAAATTGACCTAATTTTATACGAGTACAAGGAGTTTAATGATATTTATAAATAAATTATTTAAAATATTTAAAAAGCATTCGAGTACGTTCATCTTAGAATAGACCATTAACCTTCCGAAGCGACATTCTCATGCGGGTATTTCTAAAACAACTTTGTACAGCTGGATCAATTCAATCGTTCTTGTTCTTGAAATGTATTCAAAATTATTCAACTGTAATTTGCAAATGCTGTTTGTAAGTCGTTGACATAAAGTAGCTTGAATGACGCCAGCTTCAAACGCGCTAAGATGTCACTCCAAAGTCGCGAACAGGTTTAGGACGGGCCTAATCCAGGTTATAAAAAAAAAAGTGCAGAAAACTTAGTGTTATGCAACCCGGCTTGAAGTTTGGGGGCGGACAATTCGTTGTTAGGGATGTACCGTTTCGAAAATGGGTACAAATACGGTTCGCAACCGGTTCGCAGTTTTTTAAACCGGTACAGCATTAGGCAAAGGTGCTTGTAATGCAGTCGAATGTCTCGCTGCGCCGGGAGACACGTTTGGCCACCTGGTCAATGTGTGTGTGTGTGTATGTGCAGGTCTGTGTTTTTGTGTTGGATGTCTGAAAGAGCCAAAGACTGACAGATGAAGAAGCTTTGGCTCCCACATTTCGTGCATGCCTATGAATACGATTCATTTATCGCTGTTTATTCGTTTAGCTGTAAGCCCGCGGCGCGACCTTGAAACTGTTTGGGATCCCTAAATTATTATTATAATCTTTTGTTGTCATGTTGAATTATTAATGCGCAATTTGCGCATATTGTGTCTGTGAAAACAAATAGATGTATTCGTATTCGTATTCGCATTTGTAGTGGTAATAGATTTTATTTAGTACAAGATTTTTTTGAAGTTTTTAATTTTGAAATATTGACAGGTTTTTTCGGTGTTTCGGATTTTATTTTTTTATTTTGGGTACGCAGTAAAAGTCACCGATGCAATTCGGTGTTAATTGACATTCGTTTTATCTAAATTTTTTATTTGTTTATTTCTTATTTCTTGATAGCAAATGACAAATTGGTGAGCAGGTAGAAGATTCTGTTGCCGTGTGGTAAACACTCATAAATCTTGAAACAAACGAAAGTGATATTTCTGAACTGGCTGCGAATGCAAATTTGATTGGATTACTTAGTCGATTTGTACATCAGCAACAGGTGAAGATACATTCTAGTTGATCGGCATTTGTTGACTGTCACTGTAGCCATTGCCGTTAAATGAAATTTACGATCAACCACGGAGATAGACAATCCTCTGATATGTGGCATCTGTAGCACATTTGCCTTACCTCGGCTACTCTGGCTTGGGAATACAAGATTATACGATCACTGGTTGGTTACAAAATGAGATAAATAATAACTTGGACATTGATGATCTTGCCGTGAACTCTTGCCATTTGGGCGCACTGCACACATGCACGATCGTGTTCGTGTTCGTGTTCGTATTCGTATTCGTTCACGTACTCATATTCGTATTCGTCATGGCAAACAGGTGATTACCCAACAGGCTTTAACACCGCCTCAGCCACGCATTGTATGCATATCTTCGGCTTTATAGTATACATGGACAAAGATCTCTTCATCGGCTGGCACACGCCTTTGGGCAGTCATCAATCTAGGTGTGTACTGTGTGGACACTGCAAGTGGACAGTCCACAGTCAACAGTCAACAGTCCTCAGTCCACGGCACTGTGCAAGCAGTCCCACTTCATTATGCATCCTCTCAATTGTGGGCAATTATATCTGCCATATGCTATAGTTCATTCGGCAATAATGTCAAGTTGATTCGATTCCATCACCCTACGCGAATATCCGGCAATTTGATTGAATTGATTGCTTGCCTCGGACAGCAGTCAAATTAACGTCTCTGACTAATCTGCCTCGACACTCACTCAGGTCCCATCATAAGTATTCGAATCCGCTGTTCGCAATTCAAGAAAGGTGCCTTAATAATAGGAGACTTTTGATAAATTTATTCGCATTAGTTATTTCATTAAGTTCGCCTCTAAGTTCGCAATGCTCCATTCAAAATCTTTTCAACTGTGGCTTGACCCATTCAAAACCAATGTCATTTCTTCGACAGTTCGAATATTCAAATTATGCTCAATTAGCTACAGAAATGGAATCGAATTCGTATTCGTATTGGAATTGGAATTCGTAATTAGGGTATGGGAGGTTCGGCGTGCGCCAATGATTGCATCAGGGTCTGTTTTTATTGGGTCTGTATGGCGTGCATGGTAAATATGAATACAAACATATGTATAAGTAGTAAGTCTGCGTATATAGCTACTGCCGTACAGCCAAAGTGGGGCAGGTGTTTTTTGTGTCCAATCATCAGATTGGTAAATCTCGATTGAACGATTTTTGCTACAGGGTTAACCTCGTAATCTGTCGTGTCAGAGTTGACACCATCGTTCATTAATAAGAGACCAGGTTATCGAAATAAACGATTTAAGCTACACCTCCCTGATCGAGTAAAACCTTAAAGACATTGCATTCATTAACAAGAGATCAACTAATCGGATTAGATGATTGTGGTTTACTCCTAGGAAAATGATCAAGCTCAACCTAAATATCTATAAGACCTTCCACTCTCGTTCATTAACAAGATTATTTAGTATCAGTATGGCGTGTTATAAATACATGTTTGTGGTTACCTCCCTATAGAGTAGAGTAGACAGATAATCAAGCTTAACCTACATATTCTGAAGATCTCCCAATCTCGTTCATTACCACGAGATCAACTTAACGAATTGTAGTACCTTAATATCTTGAAGATCTTTCACTCTCGTTCGTTTTTAAATGATTAGGTCATCGGGATGAACTATTCGCAATAGATGAATAGATAAGTTGCGACTTAAGCCTAAAAACCTTGCAGAATTCAAATGCCTCGCAGTCTGTGCTCGATTTGGTTAAGCTCTTTCCGGCACTAATGCGATTTAGCCCGTCTTGGATTCAGTTTCGGACTCGGCCTTGCCCCGTGGTTACACGCGAAACGGACTAATATTACCTAATCTATAATTAAATCTAGCGTTTAGCAATATATTATCCGTAATTTATCAAATGCATTAAAATGAATTTTATTAAATTAAATAAATGAGAAGATATCAAAAAGCAATTGCACTTTAAGTCGAGTCGTGACTCCAGCTGACAATGTCATTTAATGGTTGCTTCAGCTGGCCATCTATAATACTTAGAATATATTTATGATTTAGTCAGCACTCTCAATTGATTCATTAATTGCAATTCCAAACCTTACAGACCATTTTGGAATTGAACTCCAATTGCATTCTTACGACAATTAGATCATCTGCTGAAACTGAACCGAAATTCAATTTCATTCGATTTAATGAACAAATGAAAGTAATTAAATATTCAAGTAATAAAAACATTTGTGGAACAGGTTAGTCAAAAGGCTCACGTTGTCATGAATTATGGAATTATGTGGGATAATACTTGATTTTATATACACGAACAATTCACTTTCAACATTTCACATTCCAAAATTAGCACTTTTACTTTTTAAGTCACAATTGTTGTTCAATATTCTGCAATGTTCCCGAAATTGGTTCGAATGTAAATACTCTGTATTTGCACACACACACACAGATAGTACTGCTGTCAACTTGTCAAAAATCTTGAGTTGGTTCTTGATGATTTCGAAATCCGTTTGAAGACTGATAGCTATTAGCGTCGGTCACTCGATCGATTGTGATTTGTTGATTATTCTGAATTTGAACTGAATTTGTATATTTTCATATATGTATATATTATTTAATATATGTATATATTCTTTAATTGCACTTCCTTTATTTTTTACATTTTATGAGCAAGTAGAGAATTAACCTCATTATGTTATTTAACATTACGTTATGCTTTACCAGAACAGCTGATTTACTCGTACGCTAATTAACATTACAACACATTTATTCCAACAGGATTGACTTACTGTAAATGCTCGCAGGTCGTCGCTTGGGAAAGAGTTGACTGAGGTGACTGCGTTGAGTTGAGTTGAGTTGAGTTTGTTCGATCGCCGGCTGGCCAAGAGTTTGCTTTCGCACTAAGCGGCGAGAAGACGCGTCTTCGTTTATATACACACACGTAGCATGTTTTAACTAAAATCGTTTGGAACTCTGCTTTCAAAACCCAAAGGCGCAGCCAATGCAAAAACAACAACAGCAGCAGCAATGGAGGCAGCAGCAGCAGCAGCAGCGACGACGACGGCAGCAGCATCAGCTAAAGCAGCATCAGCTCGTCTCGTCCGGCCACAAAAGAGTTATTTACTTTACAATTTTTTATAGCTGGCGAGGCCTGATCGAAAAATAATTGCGATTCTCGCATGCATTGAATGTGAGCAAAACTTTGCACAAGATTCGAATGTTTTTGCAGTTGACAACCCTGGCAAGCATCAATTAGCCCAAAGGCGTGCATTTCTTTTCGAGTGCCCCTCGCGAGATGTAACCAAATGCGCTAATAAGGCGCGAAGTTGCGCCCAGGTCGCCCCAGCGATTGGGGTGTCCTTTTGTAGCAGTGCAGAGGCATAGTTGGAGTAGAGAGAGAGAGGGGGTAAGTTAACTCCCCCCCCTTTACAACATGTCTTTATTTCGTTTGCTTTATAGGAAGCAAAGTGTGGCAGTATATATGAATATATACTATATAATATTTACAGACATTAATCTGTTCTACGGCCATGGCCCCAAGTAAAACTTCCGCACTTCAAGTGACTTGTAAATTAGTTGCAGTGCTCAGTTTGCTTTTGTTAGGGTATTTATTGTGTGTGTATTGCTGGTTAGGGTATTATTGCCAGGGTATGCAGCAGTCGCTGCTGTCTGCACAATATTTGTCATTCAATTTTCTATTTATGCGCGCGACAGTCGCGTGAGTCTGCCTCTTCTTCATCTTGACCCGGTCGCCGTCGTTGCCAGGTGCTGCAACACGGCGACAGCTTCAGCCAAAAGATCCGCAAAGGCAGAGCCAGCAGAAGCAGCAGAGGCAACGGCAAATGGCTAACACCTCTGTACATATTTTAGGGCCCAAATGCCAAAATCCGTCATTGTCGTAACTGAAATCGTGGCCAGCTTCGACATCGCCATCGACGCGCCAGAGTCTGGTCATGCAACCGCAACCGGCAACGACGACGACGGCGACGGCGACGGCGCCGTCGAGTGCAATTGCAACTGCAGTTGCTGCGTTGCGCCGATCATCCCGAACAGGTAATGCGACTGCCTATTCATACTTTTCGGCTGCCCAGCGTCCGCTTCGTGCTGCTGACAGACACGGACAAGCGGTCATGGCGACGAGGCAATCCGTCGCCCGCATCCGCAGCACACCCGCTATACGCTGCTATCCGCTGCCCCTCCTCCCTGCCTGATGACCGATTACTGGGCCTCTGCTCATCGCTATGGCCATGTGACGTTGACGTTGGAGGGACGTATAAAAAGACACTCACTAACACACACACACACACACACACGCATTGCCTACAGGCATGGTGCAAAAATATTCAATAATAGATATTAACATATTGTTAATTATTGTTTATCATTATTTCTTGTACGCTTTGTTGATTTATAACTAGTCGAAGAAAAAATCGTCGTAAATACGCCTAATGCCAAAGTCTTTTCAAAATTCTTTTTTCCACCTCCCTCTCCCCAGCGAGTGAACACTCAAAACCTTTTGAGGTCACGAAGGCGAAATGAAGAGAACTAAAAAACGTGCACACAACGAAACGCAGCACAAAGGGAGAATGAAAACAAAACAATTTTCCAATGACAAGTTATAAACGCAATTGCTGTGAGGCACACAGATCCTGTCGGTCTCCAAAAGGGAAAATGGCTTTAACGTCAATACAGTCACACAGAAACGGGATTCCCCAAAAGGTCAAAACCTAAGCCAATACAGTACAATCGCTTTTTAATCGTTTGCCCAATTAATTATCGACAAATTTATTATTGAAATGCAGATTAAGCTACAGATATTCTCTTCTATACATTTTTCTCCTTTTTCTGTTTTCTAAATAACAAGTTCCAAATTTCTACGAATTGCATAATCGGTTAAGTAACACAAGTTGTGGGGCAGTGACGACTTTTGGTATTGGAGAGACTCTGCAATAAAAATAGGTATTTAATTGAAAGAACTGCGTATACTTAATCTTTTATTTTTTAAACACAACCTTTTGAAACAAATTAAGTTATCGACCCGCCCAGAAATAATAATCAAAATGAAGATAAATAGATATTACTAATTTGTACTTTGAAGAAGCTGCCGCGTTAACGAGTCGACTCGAGTTGAAGAGTTACGCAAACTGAAATCGAGTTGAAGGTTTTCATTGAACCTCAATTGACTAACTAACTAATGGATTGAAATCCTAATAGACTCTGGAAATATAAAGATAAAAGAATGTCTATTATTGAATGCAAAACAAATATTTATTCACCAACTTAATTCATATATTTAAAGGTTGATAATATAACTGAAATATCAACAGCAATCAAGTTGATGGCTTGACAGTCACTCCAACTCGAGTATTGAAGCCATTGTTATCATCTCGATTCGCATTTCAATATTTTTCTTGAGTTTACAAATACTCATTGAATACAAAACTATTATTTAAGATAACTAAGAATGACTTACTGTTTATTCATTCATTCACATTTGAATGAAAAGTTTTCACAACTCTGGCATACCTGTTTTTTAATCTTAACTTTGCCCTTTCCAAATTATTTCCCAATTTGGCAGTTTTCACATCTGTTTGTTTGCTAATTTTTCTCAGTACTCATACAATATCAAGCCGGTTAATTGATTACTGTAAAAGTGTGGATAGTTTGGTAAATTAAACATTTGTTTATTGTCTATCAAAGGAATTTTATGCTCTTACATTTTTCAACGCCACAGGCAAAAATCCTTTAAATAAAGGCAGCTTCAGGGAACAGTGGGAAACTTGACCCGCTTTTCCGGCATAAATGAAGTACTGCCAACTTCCATCGATTTAAATACCCTTCGAGCATTGAAAATGGTCAGAAAAGGTGCAAATGTATTTAACAAAAAGGCAAAAGGAGGCGTGGCAGATCCCATAAAGTATATGCTCACTAGCTGAGTCGATTGAGCCATTTCCAGACGCTTGTCTGTCAGTGCGGATGGATGAACACAGCTTAATTTGCCATGAAGGTGGTTGTAAACTTTACGCTGTTGAGTTTATTTCAAATTCTGGATGTCACGCCCCCGCCCATGTAAATTCAATATTTTTTTTCATTTATTTCAACTTTTAAAGTTTCCTGCCAAGCGGCTTTTTCGTTTGATTGCGAAAATTCGGAGGGGGGGGCAGGCGAATTCAAGCAGGACCAAGTAGTTTGCTGCTTGTCTTCCAGGACACAAATGGGATCGTGTCTTGGGAAACGAGCACACATTTCTTACGAAAAACAAGCAGTTTTTCATTTGGAATAAAGGCAGTTTTTGTCCATTTTGAAATCTAAATTCCGGCCAAGCCGGACGAGGTGCGTATTTTTTAAACTGTTCGTTTTTTCTTCATTTAACAGCATTTCAAAGTTCGCAGACTGTGCAGCTTGCCCTGGAAACGGCTTCAAAATTGAACCCGCTTTTTTCAATTTCTCCTCATTCTTTAAGACGCCCCCCTTTTAAAAAACGCCCCCTTGGTCTACAGGGGGCCCGTTTGTAACATTACACTGTTACCGCACTGCTTGCATACTTTTGCGCGCACTTCATTCTGTACAGTTTTTATTGATTTTACTGTTGCATACTTTTATGCAGTGAAATGCTAAATGTTTCCCAAGACACGATCCCATTTGTGTACTGGATGACAAGCATTATGTAAGCAGTACACTACTTGGTCCTGCTTGAATTCGGCTGGTCCTTTTGTCGCTTACGTCATTGAAATTGTAAGCACAGGTTGACAAAAAGCTCCTGCAATGAGTGAAAAGTTCTTTCTCGGGAACAGTGTTGGCAACGCCCGAAGTTGTGCGTAGGCGTGAGGGGGCGGTGCTACAGGAAAAATCAATATAGCGACAGCTGTTCGTGTACAACAAGTGTAAACCCAAGAAGAGGCCGGAAAAAATTGAAAATTAGAAAACAAAACGTCACAAATTGTCTTAAATCCGTTTTAATCTCTAAAGGAGTCAATCAGACACTGGGAATTCTCAAGAACTCCTTGGGGATTGAGCACGCAGGCCACAAGCAAAAGAAGCGCAGCAGGAGTGTGGATTATGTGGCATATGGTTCAGCTAGCAGTCAACTGGCAATAGAAGAGCGAAGAACGCAGAGAGAAGATTCTTGTGGAGCAACAACAACTTGCACTTGCGGCTACAACATGCCCAGCTCACGACGTGCCATCCTGGGTCACATCATGTCCGGCCTGTGCAGCAAGATGAACCGCACTAAGCCCGTGCCGGCGGATGTGATGGAGACGCCACTCAAGCGTTGCCTGACCACCTTTGACATTGCTCTGCTGGGTGCGTAAGTGCCTCCATGCCAGATCCAACGACTATAGCTTTCTCTCTCTCTCCCTCCCTCTCTCTCTCTCTCTCTCTCTTCACAGGCATTGGCCATATGGTGGGAGCTGGCATCTACGTGCTGACGGGAACTGTGGCCAAGGAGATGGCTGGACCGGGCATCATCCTATCCTTTGTGCTGGCCGGGTTCGTCTCCATGCTGGCTGCACTCTGCTACGCGGAGTTTGGCACGCGTGTGCCCAAGGCCGGCTCCGCTTATGTCTACACCTACATATCCATAGGTGAGTTCTGGGCCTTCGTCATCGGCTGGAACATCTTGCTGGAGCACATGCTGGGCGCTGCTTCGGTGGCGCGTGCCTGGAGTGGCTACGTGGATTCCATGCTGGGTGGTTGGATTGCCAACACGACGCTGTCGCTGGTGGGGGGACTGCATGAGCCTGGCCTGGCGCAGTATCCGGATGTGCTGGCATTCCTTGTCTGCATCGTTTATGCGGCGGCACTGGGCAGCGGAGTGAAGGCCACGGCCGTCTTCAACAGCATCCTCACCCTGGTCAACATTGGCGTCATGATTGTGGTGATCAGCGTGGGCTTCTGGTATGCGGACACCTACAACTGGTCCGAGGCGGAGGGGGGCTTCCTGCCCTATGGCTTTGGCGGTGTCATTGCGGGAGCTGCTACCTGTTTCTATGCCTTCGTTGGCTTCGATTCGATTGCCACGTCGGGTGAGGAGGCCAAGAACCCATCAGTGTCCATACCCATTGCCACGATACTGTCCCTGTGCGTGGTCACCGTTGGATATATACTTGTGAGCGCCGCCCTGACTCTAATGATTCCAATCAGCGAGATTAATCCCGCTGCCTCGTTGCCAGAGGCTTTTGGGCAGTTGCAGCTGCCGTGGGCCAAGTACATCATCTCTATCGGCGCCCTTTGCGGCATGACCACCACCCTGCTGGGCTCCCTCTACGCCCTGCCCCGCTGCATGTACGCCATGGCTTCGGATGGACTGCTCTTCGCCTGCTTTGGCCGCGTCAGCCCAACCACCCAAGTGCCAATTGTGAATCTGATAATCTCTGGCCTGCTGAGTGCTTCGCTCGCCTTGGTCTTCGACTTGGCCAAGCTGGTGGAGTTCATGTCCATCGGCACCCTGCTGGCCTACACCATTGTCTCGGCCAGTGTGATCATTCTACGCTATCGACCCCTGCACCATGTGGGCTGCCCCAATCCCGTCTACGCCCCCGACACCCCCGACGACGAGAACGAGAACGACGAAGATGCCGAATCGCAGTCGAGCATTGACACTGCTTCCCCAACCAGTGATCTCATCGAGTGTGCTCTGGCTGGTCGCCTGAAGCCGCAGTTCCGCTGGCTGGAGCCACTTTTGGGTCGCTTTGCACCTGGCTCGGTGGTCTCAGTGGCTGTGCTGCTCTTCGTTGTGCTCAGCTTTGCCATCTGCCTGGAACTGAAGGTCTCCTGGGCGCAACTGTACACTGGCACCTGGTGGGCCCTGATCGTCTACGGCTTCATCATCTTCGCCGCCAGCACCTGCGTGGCCATCATGGCGGTGCACAACCAGAACACGCGTGGCCTCAACTTCAAGGTGCCCCTGGTGCCGTACGTGCCCGCTCTGGGCATCTTCAGCAACATCATGCTGATGGTCCACCTGGACGCACTGACCTGGGTGCGCTTCTTTGTCTGGGTATCGATTGGCATGGTGGTGTACTTTCTCTACGGCATACGGCACAGCAAGGAGGGCGAAGCCTGCTCCTCCTACTCCATTCTAATGACCTCCTCCGAGGCAGGCAAGCTCAACTGGGGCTCCTTCAAGGGCGCCGCCAGGGGCGGCAAGCATACGGTGCTGGAGCGCTTCATGGGTCGCAGCAAGTTCGAGGACAAGAAGCCAATTGTCGAGGAGAACGATGTCGAGGACATCGACAGTCCTCACTAAACCCCACGAAGGAGAAGGAGGCATGCATTGGAGTGTCTGCACCTGGACAAAGCACAAGGGTCTGTGACGAATATTCTTGGTTTATTGATCTGTTAATCCCCCCTGAAGAGAAGAGCACAAATTGAACTTATTCCACGTCGATATCTATTCCCATAAATATATGTATGTATGTATGTGTGTATTAGTGGCCCAGCCTATAACAATTGTTGATCAAGTACCTCTCGATTCATAAACTGTAAACTGTAAACTGTCAAGTGTCTACCTAAAGCGAACATACTCTCCTTTTATTAGTGTATTTGTATTATCAAAGTATCTATCTGAGTTAATTAAAGCATATTCCAGATATATATATATATATATATATAAATATATGTGTGTATACAAATAAATATTTACCAAAACAACAATACGATTCTCTGGGATGCATGTATCATCCTGGGTGGGTTACCTCTTATCTTTGATTCATAAGGTGAAAAACAAAAACATGTTTTTTAACCTGTTAACTTTTATCTGAAATGAGTCATAGAACATATTCTAACAGGAACCTGTAAACAATCACTTTGATTAATCGTTATTTGTTTATTCATCAAGCTGCTTTTAACACTTTTGTATACTAATCTCTCGCTTCGCCTCATTGTACCGTGTACCCAACGGAATATTACTGAATCGGGTATATACCGAAGATAATGATTGGCATTCTTTTTATTTATTTATTTATTTAAAGTCGGATATAAAGTTTATCAATTACAATTCAAATTAAAACTTTAATAATTACAAATTTAAAATTAAATTAAGGCAAATTTTATTTTTATATTTAAATTAATTCAAATTTTTACATGGCATATTTTTGAAGTGCTTCCCCCTAAAATTATACTCGACATATTGATAAACGAACTATTTTTATATAGTCCGGTTTTCATTCCTTCTTGTCTGTATTCTAAATTAACGAGCTTATATAATATAATTTGTACATATTTTGAGCGTAAAACGTTCATGTCATTTCCGGCCGAGTATTCTATATGTATGTATGTATTACTGATAAGATAAGAACAATTCTACTAGGCTGCCTTTCTTTTGTTTCTCCCAACAACATCTAAGTTTCCAAGGGTGCTATAACAACCATACTCATATACCATGGTATATGTAGTTGATGAATATGCCTAGTCTGTTATTCAATTTGAATATGAATTATCAGATATTTTTATAAAACTCAAAACCAACTTTGACTTTATATCACGACTCTGTGAAAGCTTTTCTACTACTTTGTCGTGTAGCACTATCAAGTTCCCAGTTAGTTTTACAACGTCCAGTTTATACTTTGTATTAAGCTAGTTTAAGCTCTCTCACACACACATACACACAGTTAAGTCGTATGCATGTCACGTGCAATTTCAATAGCAATGCCACTCGAAAACATCGTGACTTTTCGCCTGCGTTTTCGAGTAGTTTTGCATTTCGTGCGAGAGTGAAACAGTGACTGGGCAAATTCGCATATTCGTGCATTAGGAATGTCGCGACTGTCTATCGATGCAAAGCTGCAGTGGTGAGAGAGAGAGAGAGGGCGGCAGAGCAAGTATATCGTCATCAAACTGGCTCTCATTTCGATGACGCAGCTGTGATGACGCATAAAACAAACCACAAGCAATGCCTATGTGTGCGTGTGTGTACACTACACGAGCCAAGGCCTGAGTGAGACAAAGAGTATGAAGCGATCGCACGAGAGCTTACGAGCTTGGCAACAACAAAATCTAGAATTCGTGCAGAGACGAAACGGGTTCCCGACGCATGACTTTTTGATGCTTATTAAGACGTTGAGAGAGGGAGAGGGAGAGAGGTGCAGAGGGAGAAAGAGAGACAAGCACTTGGCGCTATTTCGCAAGCGCAACGAGCCGTTGGCGGCGAGCTTAACGTCTTTGGGTTTTGAATTTAAATTCGAAAAGTAACGTAAGCTTGAGTGAAATAAAATGAACATGAAATATGCACACGTGTGTGTGTGTGTGTGTTTAAGTGTGGCTACATACTCTCTGTGGAGCTACAGTTGCTTCCTTGAGAACGGGGAAATTGGCATGAAATGCTTGTTGATAAGAGACGATGATTGACTTTTACATTATTAATGAATATAGTGTTTTAATTGAATTTCGCAACCCCTCTTCTTCAGGCACCCACCTCTTCTGGCTCTTTTCATCACTTCTTCGCTTTGCTGTGGCCCCCAAAATATCCTAAATCCGAAAACCAAAATCAACAACTGCGCGCGCGCCTGTACCAATGCCATTGACAAGCTCAGCGCTGTGAGATTTGTATTGAAGAGGCACAAGGTGATAGGATAGGATGCCGGCTGTTCGACGAAGAGGCCGAAGAAGAGGGAGAAGAAGAAGAAGCGCCAATGCCAATGCGATGTGATGCGATGAATTCAAAGCAAACGCGAACAATGAACATGCGAGGTTTGATTAAACAGTCTGTGGTAATTCGAAATATAAACAGATACATACATACATATATAGCTAGGGTTGCCATATACATATACTGATTTACCAGTAAATCTTCTGATGTCGAGCCAATTTACTGTTTAGAAGATACTATACTATTATTATTATATGATATTATTTTATTGTATTATATGCCATCTAATTTCACAAGACAGATAGAACTGGCAGCCCCATCTATAGCGCATTGACCTGTTGCCATATTGCCCAAAGCATCGATGTATAATCAATGTATGCAGATGAAGGATGTTCATTATACATATGTATGTATGTATGTATGTACATATATGTATATCAGTTATATCTAGCACATATTAAGCAGAGGTACAGCCTCGCCTACTATTCGAACGCACCTCGCAGTCTTAAAGACAGATGGATGCAAGCGGACAAACACACAGACATGTGTGCATGTATGCGTACTTGGAAATCACCTTGCAACAGCTGCAACATCCTACAACGTACAGCCATCCCTCACTATTTAGGGGATGATGCGCGGACGCAGAGTTCGGAAAATGGAAATCTACCTGTAGTTGTTGTAGTTATCGTTACCTGCATTCACGCACACTCTCACAATGACACACACACACACACGCACATGCAGTCATGCACATGTGTGAGATCTGCTGCTGTGCGCTGGCATAATTCCTGCGTAGGCCAATGATCTTTATTTGGGAGTCGCAGCTGCTCAGCGAAATCATAAAATGCGCTGCGCATATCGAACAATTATTTCGGGCTTGGTTTATGTTTGCTCACGCAGAATGAACAATGTATAGTGTATGTATGCAATTATGCAGAGATAAAACAAATATCTGCAAATATCACATCACAGTACCAAGTGCATATCGATAACTTTTCTTTCTCAGTCTTGCGAAATTATATTCATCATGCAAAGTAGAAAGGTGAAACAAAACAAAAACATCGGTGCTGATGTTTGTTGCCCCCATGCCGATGTACGCTTTAAATTCACTGTTGATCATGTCATCTCTAGATATTTAAATGTGTGTGTTGTGTTTTTCTCATCAAAATATGCATACACACACGCACAACAGTGGGAATGCGTAGCCATCTAGGGGTTGTTTTGAATGATTGGAAAAGCAGAACAAACGACGAACGACGCTGGCATATGGCATTCGAAATCAACGTTTCATTCTCAATCTAGAATTTCCGTACACATTATTAACGAAAACGTACAGAAACGTACAGACATGCAACGTGTTCGCTCAATATTTCAATTATATTCGAAAATAACGTCGCACAAGCGCTCACTTTCTCACACATACCAATGCAAGCGTGGTAAATGGAGCCCTGGTACTCTGTTTCATTCCATTCGTTGCGTTTCCATGGTATCTACTGCAAGGTTGTTTATTGACAGTTTCCTTTGCTCTTCGTAAATATTTCTAGTGTGAGCTGACGTCCCAAATTCAACATTGCTATATTGAACAACAAGCAATATAAATACATTAAATGAATAGCAAAATGATAATTGGCTCAATGCAAGCAAATTAAAATATTTGTATATATATTATTATATTATTATATATATTTACTTTTTTTATATTATGCATTATTATATTGTTATATTATTAAATAATTCAGTAGAGTAATTAATACAATATTTCAAATACATTACGATTCGCTTAATTTAGTCAGTAACAATTATTTTTTGTAGTATATATATATATTTGCATATATATATGGAATTAAAATATTAAATATATGATCATCAGAACAGTATCTCTTATATTTGTTTACTTCATCAATCGCAAAAAGATAAATATATCTTCTCTCACACATGCAGAATGGCTAGAATAGTAAAAACATGACGTCATGTACATGTGATACACACGCGCTCATTTGTCGAGCGCAACCTCTTCGTTGCTGGCATTACGAAGCATACTTAAACGGAACGAACGTTAAAAGTGGAACCATTTACATTTCGGAGAGCAAAGCAGACAGACGGGCGCGCATCGCATCGTTTCGTTTCGTTTCGTGTGTGCGAGTGAGTGGATTAAATATATCGTTCGATTTGTTTTAAAATCGACAACAACTACAAACGTGGAATAAATATTGGTCTATTAAAAATTATTTCGCAATTAATCAGCTTTATTGCGTAAAGCAAGTGAATTTAAAATGTCAGCACAAAATTCATAAATGAAAATATTGCTGGCGTCTCTTACACACACAAACACACACATATACGCATGCATACACGCGCACACACACACAAATAAAAGACAATGAAAATGCCAATCGTGAGCTAAAGTCAAACAACAGTTAGTAAGCAAAATAAGTAAGCAGTAACTGTGATAATTGTAAGCTGGCAAGCAGTGCATAATTAACATTTAACAACAACAAAATACAACAGCAGCAACAACAACAACAAATCAACCACAATACAAAAATAATAACAAAATGGATAACAGCAGCAATACCAATGCGGTGGAAGCTAACAAAATAGTCAACTACACACTGCCTTCACTCTCGAGCAACAACAACAACAGCGGCAACAACAATGCGTCGCCTCAACGTATGACGCCCGCATTGAATGTTTTTGCATCAGCAATGGCAACGGCAACGACAGCAGCTGCTTCCTCCTCACCTTCCCCCCTTCTACACCACCTACCCCTCCTTCTACACCACCTACCCCCATCTCCGCCGCTAGCCCGCACACGGCAATGTCAACGCCAACGAAAGAGTTTGCGAGCGAGCATTTGCTTCGCACCATAAGAGAGAAGCTGCTGCGTACACCCGGCGCTGTCTGTGAGCTGCACGCTCTGAGCTTCGCGGAGCAGACGAACTGTAGCAACGGCGGCACCGGCAGCTTCAACAACAGTGCCAGCGGATGTGGAGTGGGAGGGGAGCAACACGTTCGGATCTTCAAGAATCGCTACCTGATCAATGCGCAGCCTAGTCACATCTCAGCCGCAGCAGCGGCCAAAACGCCCGCCTCGTATCGTCACCTCATCGACCTGACCTCGTCGAACCTGCAATGCGTGGATGTCTTCACGGGAGAGCAGTTCCTCTGCAAGACCATCAACGAGCCGTTGCACAAGGTACAGCGCGCCTACTTCCAGTTGCAGCAGGATGAGCAGCTCTGCCGCAGCACCATCTACGGCCATTCGCTGATCCGCGGCGTGCACGATCTAGTGCCCCTCTCCAAGAACCGCACCTACATCATCATTGCGCCTGCGCAGCAGAAGCAACAGCGTGTCTACGAGAACCTCCACACCTACATCAGGCACGAGAAGCGACTCTGCGAATCGGAGGCGCGCGCCATCTTCCATCAGATCTGCCAGACGGTCCAGGTGTGCCATCGCAACGGAATAATCCTGCGCGATCTTAAGCTCAAGCGCTTCTACTTCATCGATGAGGCGAGGTTAGTATAACAGATCATACGCATTGCCTTTTGACTATGATGAATGGTCTATAAATATGATATATCATAGTAAATCCATTATATAGACATATCTTAACTGATATTGATATGTTAGGAATTCAGACTGTTAGGAATTCAGACTGGCCCTTCTTGTGCGTGGAACCATTAAGAGGAGCGCAAAATATAAGATTAATCGTTTGAAATATGACATAAAATACATACATATATCTTTATAATCTGCAAAACCTCTATTATATTGATAATAGTTGGGTCTACAAATATGTCGATCTTAATTATAGTAAATCCATTATATGTAGATATGTTTATGTTATGAAAATGACCCAGAGGCTGTCTCGTCGTGGTCTCTCTTCCCCATGTACCTTGCTTATCTTCTTCAAGGTAAATCTGTACACAGTCAGTTCTGATTTGGTGCGTGTGGGTGACCCTAATTAAAGTTAATGTACGCCATGTTTTAACTTCCCATCCAATGCTGATAATAATCATAATTGAAGGTACGAATTATCCATACAAAGTTCAGTTCAGGTTAAGGTCGTGCCGTTCATAATGATTCAAGGTTTGGCCCAATTTCGTAAATATATTTACATTTTTGAGGGGTGTTCTCAAAACATTGCGTAGATCTATCTTATCGTGTATTCACTTCATAGATCATATGAAATGGCGCTATATATGTTTATTCTAGCATATGTTTAATGTACATACACACCTATGTACATGGTATGTATCTATGTATTACATATGTACATTCATCATTTGTACATTGGATGAAGGCTTCGTAATCAATTGATAGTGACCCTTTACCGCTCCCGCATGTTATACCCAACACCAGCAGCACTGGTAGCACTGACACCGCCAACAACACAACAACGCATACATACACATACACAGGCTCAGACATAGAGATACAGACAGACAGACACCTCGCACACATTTGCGCGCTGTACTGGTTGCATATCTTTATTTTGCAATTCGATAAAAACTCGTTATGAGCAACACAGTTGGTTGTTGCTGTTGTTGGCTGTTCGTGCTGGTTGTTGTTGCTGCTATTGGTGCCACAATTGTTGCTCTTGTTATTGGCCGACGCCGTCGCTGTTGTTGTTGGTATCTCGGCCCGGCCAGTTGTGGGTAACATTGAACACATTTAAGAAATGTTGCAATCAAAAATAACCAATAGATCAACACTGGCGACAAAGTGAATACAGTCACACACACAGTCAGAGTCACAGTCGATTTCGGAAATTACTGTACCTGACGAAATCTTGATGAAACGTAGAATATTGCGTTCTTTTTTGGGTATTTTGTTTTGCTCAATATTTTGGTCAATACTGTACGCACACTAAACACCGAAAATACAACAAAAATGCGTGCGTACGTCTCTCGTATGTACACACACTCACAAACACAAGCAAACAATACCCACACGCACACATACATTGATCTGGAGCGGACAGGCTGTGACGAGGTTCCTACTTTGTACTCATTTACTCGTTTCACTGTGTTCGCTGTTTGTCTGTGTGTGCGTGTGTCTCTGTTTCTGAGTGTATGCGTGCGCTCTTGTGTACAGTGCATGCCTAAATGTTGGCTCACCTTCAAACTTGGCGGCTGCTTGCAAAATAATTCATTTTTGTTAGTGTACTACAAAGTGAATATCTACATAAGTTCTTGCGAGAGTACACACACACACACACACACACATATATATATATATGTATATAATCTTGAAAGCTTTCCTTTTCGCTCTTGCTATACCTGTTGATTGCAAGCAAACACTCTGAAGTTTCTCTTAGCGCATGTATGTGTGTGTGGCTGCCTGTGTGTGTGTGTGCGTGACACGTGTGTACTTCTTACACATGAAGCAATACTTGTTGAATGTTTTTGAACTTTTTTATTAGTGTTGTGTGTGTTTCACGTTTCCATTGCCAATGCAATTAACAAATTTATTGCATTGACGTTTTCCGCTTTTCGTTCTGTGTCTGTCGTTAATTTTCATATTCCTCTTTATACTTTGCACCGAACAATATTAAGTTAAGCGGTCATAGTACAGTTGTGTAAGAATATTGGCAACAGGTACAATTCAAATATCATCAGATTTACTGAATGTTATAGAGATTATATGAGTACATATAGCAAATATATATGTTTATTTTTTAATGTATATAGAATAAGATTACTGGTATATCATGAGATGAAATGTTTAAATTATCTCTGTAGTAATTATATTTAGCAATGATGTACATATACAGGGGGATGTATGTACATCCATATGTATATAAAAAATAATTACTTTCGGTTGAATGTACGTTGTCTTTTCTCTGCTATACATTTCTCTGTATACACGCCCAAAGTATCGTGTACACAGTATAATTTAATAAATAGAAATCGAGTCATTTCTTGTCTAGTCAAGTTACAGCTTAATATTTCACGAGGGGTAAACGACACTTTGAAGATAATGACCTGCTTAAAACTGCGCAGACTTTCCACTTTCACTTAAAAAGTGGAAACGTTTACGCTTCGTAAGTTGTTTATATCGTATTGTGTTGTGTATTTTATTTTATTTTAAATATATATAAATAATACAATTTAATAAATCTATGATTATTATAATTTGTGGACTACAAAAATAAGTTAGATTACTTTATATTTACTTATATTTAATCCGCTTAAACATAAGTCATGTTGGTTAAGATAATAAGTATAAAAATGAGTACATTTATTGAGTAGACTCTTCGTCTGCTGCATATCATTGATTAGAAGGTGTTAGCAGCCATCTTAATCACACATACATGCTTTGTACGTACTCTCACACACACACACAACCCATTCGTTTGTAAGGTCAAATTGCGCTCTGTCCCTGACTCTGATCTTCTGTGTGTATTTTATGTGGTTATTATTATTATTTGTACATACATATTTAAATAGCATTTAAATTAGCAGCACGTATTAGCGCCGTTGACGTCGACGTTCTCTGCCCCGTCCTCCTCTCCTCTTCTCTCATTTCCTTGCCTTGTCTCGCCTCTTCGCAGGTTAATTGAGTGTGTGAGTATCGTTTGGAAAATACATTTTGTATAACATTCGTACAGAGTGGGAGAGAGAGAGAAAGAGAGAGGCACCAATCGCACATGCTCTTCAGTTGTTTGGACTGCGCAATGCACTCACCCCCTCTCTCTCTCTCTCTCTCTCTCTCTCTCTCCATCCACAAGCCAACAAGGTCGCTTGTTGTAACAGCGAGCAGCGTTGCTCTCATTTTCTTCGTCTCTCTCTCTCTTGTTCGCTCTCTTTGCTTTGCTGCTATTGTAATTTTGTGTTTGATCGCAAGAGGCGCTTTAACTTTTTCGTTGCTCATTTTTGCTCAGGGTCAGCTCGAGGTTTTTAAGTTCATATACGTATGTGCACACGTACATACATACCTACTTATGTGTGTACATATTCATGCATGTGTGTGTGCATCTTTATTTGTTTGTTCATGGCACAATCAAACTTTTTGTGGGTTTGGCGTTCGCTTCATTATCTTTCTGGTTTTTTTCTTTCATTTTCTTTTGATGTTCGGCAGTTGTTGTTTTCATTGTATCTCCACGAGAAGATTTGATACCGTAGGTGGAGTTGAAGTCACTTAGGGCCAGCCTCTCTCACTCCCCTCTCAAAGCTGCTCAATCTTCTCTTGCGTCTCTTTTGAATTTTTTTGCATGAAAATGTAGGCCAATGTCAACATGGTGTCACCGCTCTTGGGTGTTTGGGGTCGTCTGCTTGTGTGTGCTTGTGTATGTGTTGTGTCAATTACATACGTTCACGGCAAGGCCCGACTGCGTGGAGCTGGCAACGCCATCAACATCAACGCCAACGCAATGCCAATCGATTTGTGTGTGCCTGTTGTAATGCGCCAGTAAAAGGCAACACCGTCAAATTTATTATTATGCAACCCTGAAACAACTCTGCAACTCACTGTGATTGCATTCACAATAAATTTAAATTCGACTAATGGCAATTTTATTGATATTTCTCTCTCTCTCCCTCTTTTGATTGCAGAACCAAACTGCAATATGAATCACTGGAGGGCTCAATGATACTCGACGGCGACGATGACACGCTGAGCGACAAGATCGGCTGCCCACTGTACACGGCACCGGAGCTGCTCTGCCCCCAGCCCACGTACCAGGGGAAGCCAGCGGATATGTGGTCCCTGGGTGTGATACTGTACACCATGCTGGTGGGACAATACCCGTTCTATGAGAAGGCCAACTGCAACCTGATCACAGTGATCAGACATGGGGTCGTCCAGATACCTTTGTCGCTGTCCAAGTCGGTGCGCTGGCTTATCCTGGCGCTACTGCGTAAGGATTATACGGAGCGGATGACAGCGTCGCACATATTCCTAACACCCTGGCTGAAGGAGCAGCGACCGTTCCATTTGTACCTGCCAGTGGACGTTGAGATCGCTGACGACTGGGAGGGTAGTGAGGAGGATCAGGAGGAGGAGGACGAGTGCATGGAGGAGGGAGATGTCAGTGAACTGTGTCCCCTGAGTGGGGAGAAGCACGAGCATGACTACGAGGACATTGGTGTGGAGCCACTCGACTATACGCACAGCACCCTGCAAATGGCACAGTCCAACAGTTCCAGTTCCAGCGCCAGCTTCAGCTCCAGTTCCCTGACAACGGAGACTGAGGCCGACGCCGACGAGGATATGGGCTGACCAATGTTCAATCCTGAGCCGATCCGAGGGCCACTTAAAGCTCGCTATCTCGTATACGCTGGCGCGTGAGATTCGATGTTCCTCTTGCACCTGCGCCCTGGCTCCTTTGGCCAGGCGAGGTGCATAGCTTGATTTATGCCTGCTACGACGATGTTAGCCGGGGCTAAAGCGGCCGCGCTCTCCACGTCATTCTCCTCCCGGCGGGAGGTGACAGAACCCGACACTCGCACACTAAAAGACTTTGAAGCCTCGCTCAACCACACCTACTACACCTACACGTACACAAATACGAAAACAACTAACATAACATATAAATATTGAATATTGAATATTGATAATGTGAACATAAACATAAACAATGACTCACTGCCTTCCAGAAGAAACGAATTTTCTCGTTCTACTTGTAGAATTCTTAATTGTAAACTTCCGAGATGAGAATGCGAATGCGAATCCGAATCCGAATCCTCGTAACTGCAACTGATTCTTCCTAAAGAAACTTATGTACAATACATAAATTAATATTTGTCAATTGCTGTAAATTGTTGATTATATCAATCGATAGAAAGCATTATTTTCAATGTTTCAAATGGCAACGAATGCAAATTGTTATTTATTATTTAATATTTTTTGAAGTTTTGCGTATTATGAAAGTGAAAAATTATGAAACGAATAAAACATAAACTTTGATCTCACTTTTAAAAAACAATACCAGTTTTTTTTTTATTATCAACATATCGGATACGTAAGTTGGGGACGTAAGTGTGGGGGAATTCGCAGGAAAATAATGCTGACGTCACTTATCACAGGTATTGTACATGTGTATATTGCACCTGCAGCTTTGTTCTACAAATTTGTATTTGTACGAAAAAAGATGGTTGGCACATGGGAGAAGGTAATCTCCGCTGATAAGGCCTATCAGTACTTAATTGTACCTAATGAGATTGCGTTTTCAATGCCAAACGTTAAACATATTTACACCCTGTAAAGCAGTTATCGGCGCCTATAACGGGTTGAAAGACACGTACGCCTTTCCCCAACTATGGGCGTGTGCACAATGAAATATTTACAAATCTTGCAAGCATTATCTACTCGATATAGATTGCATATTCATTCATCAGCACGTTCAATGCAACTCGTTAAGCTTCTGTTCAAAAATAACTGAGATATTTTAAAAAACTAACCTGACTATATTTGAATTGAGTTTCCCTAGTTTAGAATTGTTAACTATGCAACTATCTGTGATATAATCACAACTACTTGGATACACTCTCTGTGTCCTCTTCTAGCTTGCTGCGTATCTGCTAGTCAAGTACTTTAACTAGAACATTCTCAGTTCTGCTAGAGGTCATATGACGTATTTATTTATTTTCTCTTCCTTGTACCTGGCGCAAAGCCGACATTTCCCGTAAGATCTCTGCGAAAGCCTTGAACTTTTAAAAAAACAACAGCATGTGCATAGTATGATCTTTTGAATTTATAAATCTGTTGGAATTCCCGTGGAAATGTCCGAACCAAGGGAATCTCTGCTGACTCGGCGACATTGAACCATCATATGAAATACAAATAGGAAATGAGGGTTGTTACAAATTTAACGCAAAACAGGCGAGCGTAATGGGCATGAAATATCTTCATATTTTCCATGAATAAAAGTTCCACCCCAAACTATGTTCCCACCTATCTAACGTATTTACCAACTTTTTTGAACACGACGCAATAACTGGCGAACTGGTAGCGAGCCGACGTGCCAAGTTCTACGTAGCTTCAAAGTGTACTTTAGTCATCGTACCAACAATATTATGAAATCGCTGAGAGCATTTCGTAAACAACGTAAAAGCCTCGAAGAGAACGTTTCCGTCATGCTGATTTCCGACTCTCTTTTGCCCGTTGCTGTCTGAATACTTTTCACTGGGTGTGGAATTATTCTAGAATGATATTGCCTAATTGTTATTCCCCAATTTGCTGCTAATTATGACTGTGCTTTCAATTAGAGCATCAAAAATTGTTCGATAACTTGTTGATATGAATTAGCGTTCGATCTTTAGCATATTATACTTGTCATTTTACATGAGTATGTACGTACATACATACATACAGTCTGTCAAGTAACGCTTTACACAAATGTACATTACATTAACATGTTACTTGACTGTCTGTATATGTAAACCTGTTAAGTAAATGTCACTTTCGAGTGCACTTCTCAATTCAAGCTCTATGGGAAGTTGTTTAGATTCATTAATTGTTTATTTACCTAAGAAGATAAAAAGCTAGTATATATCATAGAGTTAGGCATGATAGAAATAATTAAGGTAGCTTCGCTATGCCGAAGATAGACGATCTTTTCTTTGCCAGCCTCAATATCAGCATTCCGTTCTTATCGTCGGAACAACAAAGAATACGTAGACAATACGTGTCTTTGATAATGTCGGCGCTTAATAAATATTTGAAATAGTATATGCAGAACTGTCGACTGGATTTAAAATTATGAGATTTCGATTGAAATCTGGGCCTGGCGGTGCCCACTTCCCACTTTGGACAGTCCCTTCTCGACGGGCCTGGCATATCGTAAGTACTTCGAAACTAAACCCCACAGTGAGCAATCTTTGCAAAGTTGTATTTAAATGTGTTTTATTTTTGGTATTTAGCGTAATTTCTGCGTCTAATTTAGCAAAAGGGTGTGCTAAATAACTCTACTTGCATTGATGTGCAGAGACAGCATTCTTCTCGTTTGCTGTCTGACATTTAATTGAATTACTTGTGCCAAGACGATACCAGACGTGTTGATTATTTAAATATTATTTATTTATTTACTTTCCACTTTTCCAAACAGCAATGCAAAGTTTAACAAAATTGGCACAACGTTATTTAATTGCTGTGATTAAGTCCAAATTCAAAGGTGGCGGTCGACAAAAAATCGAATTTTGATGTTATCGAATATAAGCATTCATGTAAATAACAGTGTAATGTTAATAACAAAACAGAATGTCGCGAGTTTTCATTGGTCGAGACGTTCTGCTTGTTAAAAAAGAAGAGAAATGCATTATATATTGACATTTTTATTTGAAAATATCTGCCTAAATTTAGAAATTGCGTAAAATAAAATAACAATTACAATAACATTGTGAAGTCGATAACTTTACGGGTAAGCTTGCCCGTGACTTGTTACGGTTACTAATACTTGTGACGGGTAACAGGCAATCACATCACTCTTCTTCAGAATAAACAAAATAAATGTAAGCAAATTCCAGTTTGTGGCGGGATTGAGCCGCGCTTAAACCGTCATGATGAGGATCACGGACCTGAACATTGACTGTCTGTTAAAGATATTCAAATATCTTTCTGAGAACGAGCTGATCGTCCTGTGTGAGGCTAACAACTATCTGGGCTCAATAATTGAGCAGCATGTCTTCTATGCCATGACACGGGATTTGCTGTTGTGTGGCCACAGGAATAAGCACAGCGCCGAGACGAGGTGACTCTCTTGATTCAATAGAATCAATTTGTTAAATAACCCAAACGCATTGCAGAAATCCAAAACAACTGACATACCTTGAGCGCCTGCAAGTTTCGAGAAATTGGCTACAAGGTGTTTATCTGGAAAGGCACTACTTCCACCACGCGCAGATGTTCCCCTCAAGGATGAGCCTCGATTCGGATGCTCTCTACATTACACATGCCAATTATTTGCGTAAGTACCGTCGCACTGGACCCGAGTCTCTACAACGACGCTACGAAGAGGAAATAAGTACACCAACGATATCGGATATATCAGACTTTGTGAAAAAGCAAAATACGATATTCGCTGGTCGTGTGAACGGCTCGTGCTTTGTGAGCGACTTTGACGGCATCACCGAACAGTCAATGCACCACGCCAAGGAATACCTCTTCTGTGTCGACTTCGTGGACAATGTTTATGCGACTAGCACAGACACCTCCTGCAAGCTCTGGAAACGATCTCAGGAGTTCGGACTTTCGCACTTCGATCTGTTTTTGCAGTTGCAGCTCTCGTTTAAATCGATGAAACTTAGTGCTGATGGCCAGTGGCTTTACGGAGGCCTCTACACCGACAAAGAGCGACGAGCTCTGCGTGCCATACATGTGGACAGGTAAACTCAACGTACTATCGTACTAGGCTAGGTAAAGAGTACCTTATGGTCGGACCCGCTTTTGTTATTTATTTTCATTTATGTTTAACGATGTTTCTGTCTACTTTTATAATAGTAAAGTTTTTCTATATTTTTATACAGTGGCGAGGAGCTGGTTCTCAACTCTAACAGCATTTCCATATACGATCTGAAGCTGAAAGACGATAATGTCCTATTCACTGCCAATTTCGATACGACATTTCGCATGTTCGATCGACGAATCGATCGGGACGTTTCGGTTTGGGAGGACCCTTTCGACTCCTCGTTCTACTGCCTAGAGTACGATGGCCTCTATGGCGTACTGTGTGGTGCCAAACACCACGCTCGTGTTAACCTCTACGATATTCGTGTGCCCGGCAGATATATCCAGTTGTATTTTCCGAGCCGTACGCGTCAGAATTATAGAGGCTCCCCCGTATACAGCCTTGCCTGTGATAGTGTTTATATGTTTGTTGCCACCGATCACAACCTACGAGTGTTTGATTTTAAAAATACCAATTACGGAATCCCAAGAGACTATACCAATTTTCACAAATACTGTAGATACTGAACGCGAACATTATAATCGACAAATTGTTTGTATGAATAATAAAAAAAGTCTTTCAAAAACCATTCGATAAAATTCCCATTTGTTGAGATACCCAGCGGATTATGATGATTTATTTATTTGCGCTTGCCTTGCGGCTCATTTCCACTCAATCGAAGTGATTTCGATGAAGAAACTTCTTACGGAAAAGTCGACAAGGTAAAAACTTACAGTTACATAGACCACAACTTATGCTAAACAATGAAGCCTTAAAAGATTCAATGAAAACATATGTTCCTCAAGATGAATGTGTTCGGTAGATACTTAGGCATAAAAGTGCATATGTAATCGTACATATAAGTATGTAAATATCTATTTATATTGCATAACGCTCATATATTGTTGCGCCCATAGTTAATTAGTTCAATTCCAACCGATAAGTTGCAGATGTGAAGCTTCTTTAATGATCTACGGCGTATAAATTTATCTTTAACTTGCAAGATGAGAGAATATGCCGTTTCTATAACCACACGACCATATTCGATACGATTAAGTATTCGTAATACTTGTATATGTATGTATGCGTAGGCTTACGTTTAGGACTACCAGAATCCGATAACATGAATGAAATTTACTGGCATTTGGCATCAAGTTGTGTTGAAAGCGAGTGTGTATATATCATATGACATAACAGTTATCTCTAGCATACATTGAAGCCCTAATGTTGTTGCGTTTTAACAGGCACTTTATCCTTCCATGGTTTTTGTTTTTTTTTTTTTTTTTAATTTCATACATTTACAATTTGTGCATCTTCTGAACTTAAGGCGAACTTTCAAATTAAATTAATTAGCGGGAAATGCATATATATATTGCCATAGTCTAAGTTGCCTTCGATCTGTTCGATACATTTTCAGTATGCTATATGATACATGCACTTGATTTGAGCCCTGAGACACGACTATCTGTTTGTCGCATTTGTGTCATCATCTTTTTTGCCCGAGGCGTCTCCGCATGCTGTGGACGGTTCCGGATCACAGTGGGTTGTCGTCGTATCAGTTGTTGGTGCGTCTCCTGGATGATCAAGCGTCTCGTTTAGCGCAGCAGCCAGTTCGCCATTGAACTGCAACAGACATCCCAATGCGCCGAAGTATCCTTCGTGTTCCAGAAACAGACCCTTCATTGTGCCATTCGACCAGAATTCCATTGCGTAGGCCAGCAACTTCATCGAAATGGGATTCACTCGCAGAAAGTTTCCCACGAATACAACCTAAGAACGAAATATAAATCGATTAGCTTTACCTTATAACGATATTAGATATATTCATCTGATACTCACTCTGTCTATCTTTTCGTTGAGTGCGCACATTCGCGCAATTGAGCCAATATTGTTGGTAATGGTGACAAGCGTCGCGTTAGCCAGATCTTCCCGGCTAACTGAGCAACGTTTGTCGTTTATGTGCATCTGGCCAAAGCTAATGGAAATGAAGAAGGCGTATAAGGCTCAACTCTTCATATGAAGACAAACTAAACATTCACCTGGATGCCACTAAATCCCCGGGCAGACCGAAGCGATTGTAGTCACCTCCATAGATATCTTTGACCAGTTTGTCAACTTTCCTATTATCTCCCTCGGTGGCCAACTGTATTGCCTCTTCGAATGTCGTGCATCCAGTGAGGAGGCAACAAAGACCCAGGAATGTTCCTCCGCCCAAACTGTAGAAGATCAGAGTATTAGAAGAATAAGTTGAGTTAAGTTATAAGTTATTTTAAACTGAGCACAGCTCACGTATGTACCTGGTGCCGGAAATGCGTTTGTAGTTGTCTGGCCCATATACGGCTAAAATGGATACACCAGATCCCACATTAACCAATATGAATGGAAAGGGTTGTGAGAAATTGAAAGCACGTTTCTCGCTCTTACTGCAAAGTATACGGTATAAGAATTGGGAATAGCTTGACGGTAAGAGATGTGAACGAGAAGCCTTACTTTATTTCCTGTGCGTTCTCGTAGTAATAGCACTCCGTGGAGTTGTGCATATCAGCAAAGAGAATACCCTTGATCAGCGTATCTAGTTCATCAAATTTAGCCAGTTTCATGTTGACTTGATCACGAAAATCTTTCTCAAACTTGAAAGCTCCTCCGCCTGTGGCACAAACTGTGGTCACCAGTTCCGCCATTCCCTTCTGCTTGGCCAGTGAGAGAAAGTTGCCCATGTCTGTGGTCTGGAAGCGTATGAAATGAAGGGATCCCCGTCGTTTCCTGATTTCAACATTGTCCATCTAAAAGTATCAAAGGGTATACGAATTGCAGTCATTTTTCTGTTAATATAAGTATTTAAATTACTACTTTTAATCAATGTTCTAGAAACATATATACACATGGATATTTCAGTGAGATATTATGCAATCTGAGCTGCGGTATTTTAGACTTTCAACAGTTTCTATTACCAAATGGGTTTCTTCTATTCTGTTTCTTCATTACCCAGAGACACGTGAACGGGGAATTGTCTAGTCGAAATTCTTGACCACGAAGTGCGCGTGTAATTAGCAAGTGCGTCGCATCATTTATATGCATATGCCAATAGCACTTAAACAAAAAGTAATACACACAAAACAGAGAAAAAAACCTATAACAGGAAGTCAAAAGTCAATGAATGCTCTATGTAAACTTGCCGTCGTCAACGATGTTGTTGCCGACGTGCATATGATTCAAGTTCCTGACAGTGTTGTCAATCTAGCCAATTTATAGCTATATTTAGAAACACATCCTCGCACAATCTTAAAGCTGTACTGACTAATTGGCAATTTGCCATCTATTCATTAAATCTAAGTTAATAAATTATTGTATCTGATAAATAAAATCCAAAACTAACTGAGGGGTATTTCGGGACAGTAGTTGTTCAAAGAGTTATAAATAGTAACTCAGGGTATATCAGAGTACATAGAAAGTGATGAATTAAGAACATTTCCATGTGATTTCATATAATTCACTTTTGCTTTATGTATTGTAATTTAGCTAATCTAAATACAATGCCAAATTGACAACTTAATGAATGGCTAACATGCAAATGCCACGCAATTCACGGGCAGCCCCAGCTACAGACCTATCAAATTGATGCTATATACCGCTGGCTGGATCACAAGATCGGCATGTCGAATCTGACGACCTGACTATGATCTTGCTCGCGCTTGAACGTGCAAAACTGGCTGCCCGTGTCATTGCCAACCGATAATGAGTCAGGAGATAATGATAACGTTAAAGCTAATGCGAACGATCTGCGAACGTAATCGCCATTGATTACAAAAATATAATATTTAGAAAATCGTAACAAAAACAAGTGTTGCGCCGCAAATTCATTCAAATCGGTTATATATTAGTATTTATATTATTCCATTGGAAATAGTTATTCGTTACTCACCTGCAAGTGGGTGTCTCGATGACCGGTCTTGCCATACGCCGAGTTCTTGGTCAAATATCGTCGAATGTTACGCAAGATACCCGCCTCACGATCCTGTTCATCAGGCGTTATGTCCTTGGGCTCAAAGTACACCAATTTTGTCAGAGTGCCGCCAATGTCCATGCCAAACCATGGCATTGCTGTAATTAACCAGACCAAAGATCATGCATTAGGAATATGTTAAAAGCGCTCACCGGATGTACCCACATATCAAAAGTCGCCGATGGTAACATCTTGAAAGCTTACTAATGATACTTTTGAACCCTGCACATGGGTATTCAATTTTCACTCGCATTCTAGTATTTTACATTCTGATTCAAAAGATTTTAGCAATGAATATTTTTTGGATCGCAGTTTTCAAAAAAAAGGCCGAAACATTTAAGGCAAAGGTTTAATTTAGTGATTATAACAGAGAAAATCTGTAATTTAAATAAATAAATTAAGGATCCAGCTATCCAGAGGTGTCCTCTCAACGCCCATAGGTAGTATAGTGTCATCGAGCCGGATGTATTAATTTTTTAATTTATTATTCTCCAATTTCCATAGGCTAACTAGTTTTCAGAGTTTTCCCTTCAACAAATTTGTTCAAAATGTCTTTATATTACTTATCAGAATGTTGATAAGTACCGTGTACACATATGTATATGTTTATTGATCTTTCAGAGGGAAAGAATAACTAATCTTTTAAGTTTTGTTTTTTTTTTTTTCTTGAAGTCGGAAGTTCAGTTCAGTTGAATCTAATTTCAACAAAGTCGGAGTCTACCAGAAAGTCGTAACTCATCAAATCTGGCACGCTTCGAAGCACGTTTAAACTCCAATCGCGAGACGAAACTTCGCTTCGATGGTGCCCTTTGCATTTGTACTGTAGTTACTAACTCAACGCAATCGATCAGACACTTACCGCATTCGATGATGAGATCAAAGATCGTTGTAAAATCGAGTGTTTCTGTCATGGTCAAAGGGTTCTTTGTACCTATGTATGTATAGTATAACTAACTGAGGAAGACTACTTCACGGCTATTAGTCTCAATGAATAGAGAGCGAAAACATTTTGTTTGGTGTCAAAAATAACGATCGTAACTAACACGGTATCATCAATAATTGTTGCTTGTCGATGTCGGAGTGAATGAACAAACGTATTGGCCAAAAACATTTGCGATACTGAATAAGACGAGAGAGCGAAACGATATCGATACCGATGGCTGCTTATCTAGCCTCTACAGTCGCTAGTTATCGCTTCGAACAGTTAAAAGTTTCCAACTTGACCGCTGGCACCCTGAATTGCTTACACTAAGCAAGAATTTAAAGAATAATACACAAACTACGTATGTACATTAGATATATATCAATGGGCCCTGAAGTACATGTTTTAGTTATAAATAACAACTTAGTATGCATCGCAAATTGAGAAGCCGAGATATAGTAGACCTTCGAAAGAATAACGCTTGCAGAAGTCCACTTGTAAAGGCCCAACAACACATTTGATTGCTTAATCTAACGTTTTCATATCTGTTATCAGCTCAAGGAGAGTGAGAGTGGGCGAGGGAGCGAGAGAGAGTAAAGAATTTACTTTTTATGCCTGCTGAGAGAGAGAGGGAGAGCAGAGAGAGAGAGAGAAACAGTTACTAAATTGTGCTTTCATCTAAACGAAACTGAAGTTGCCACCCTGTCAAAATGGTTTGAATTGTTGTTGATTAACTGAAGTTGGTAACGACGACTTCCCCGATTACACTCGGTTACTTTCCATAACAATAATAATTGCTTTGAAATTGTTATTATGTCTGCACAGCAAAAGTGAATATATTCGTAATCACTTTGCCAGACAAGCGAGATTTCGGAAAATTTTCCAGTTATCTGGCCGCCGTTCTTATCACGCTTTGAGCTTTCGTATGGATCAGATGCTTGTTTATTTTTATGGCTCTTCGACTTTGGATTAGGCACTATTTGTACTTACACATCAGATCATCAATGTTGGGAATGCGCTCGTTGAGATCCAGATTCAGCTCACTGCGTGATTCAAAAATTGAAGGCTTTCTGCTATCATCCTCATTGTTATTGTTATTGTTATTATTATTATTCTGCGTGGCAGTATGAATGGATTTGCCTTTGGGGCCGACTCCGATGGCAGCGCGCCATGAAGCCCGCCACGAATTTCTTTTGGTAGAGATCATTGGTGCAGGCGGGAGTGCTGGATTAACAGTGGATGCCAACGAGTTATGTGCTTGACTTTGTGTCGTTTTTTTGTCATGAAATTTGAATATTTTCAAGTTGAACGAATACTTTGAGTCGCGTGCGGGCACTTTCATTTTTGGATACCTCGTTCTCAGTGTGTGTAGTCTCAAAAGATTACCGAGTTTTCACACGCCTTCGAGCAATAGCAGTTATTCTCGGCCAGAAATACACTTACTTATTAATGTTCACACACTAACACACACACACACATGGACTTTCTCATACGTGTGTATTTATTTACATGCGGGATCGCATACCGATCTCAAGAAAACTATCAGCTTTATTTCGCACTGGCGTCGCACGGCGGACAAGCGACTCCGACTCGACTTGACTTGGCGCAATCCGTTTGACCGATCGCTCGAAGGCGTGAAACGTGTTTGAATGAAATTTCATTGTCACTTCGTTAAAAACGATGCGGCAACGCCGACAGCAGCAGAGGCAGCGCGACAGCCGAATTGGCGTCGACGTCACAATCGTCGGTGCTTGCACAAAGATTTGTATGCGTATGCGTATGTTTTAGCTATTACATACACACATGTATGTAGATAAGTATATTAATGAGGAGACAACGTCAAGCCAAGCCGAACTTAGGCATTACGAAAGCACATTTCAAACAATAAAACAAAAGATATAACCAAAAGTGAACTTTACTACGAACGCGGACCCAACGATACCGATACAAATACCCTTGACATGGCCTGGAGGTGACTTAACGACAGAAGAATCTCTTCATTGAGCCCCAGATGAGTTTAACAGGTAAATAACATGTATCTTTCTCATGCATTTCTCGGTTCTTCCAAGTCGGTTGTAAAAGAAATTTTGGACTATTGCTCCAAAAAATACAAACAAATACAAACGAACGTATGTCTGGAACTGTGTATGTGTGTGTGTGTACATGCATGAATATGTATGAACTGCGTGCCAGCAAAACGGAGAGAGAAAATAAATGGCAAACACATAATTAAGGTTACGCTTGAATTACAAATGCTCTCTCCGTGTTTGAGTATGGTTTTTATTTTATATAGAGCAATTACTTTCAAGCGTACCTTCTACTTTGGTTATATTGACCAAATCTCAGGGTATTCACCTCATTACAATTAGAGCTAATCACACTGACAGAGTAGCGGCGAACTGAACTTAAAAAAATCAGACGATTTTTGTTGGGATCGCTCAACAGTTAGATACCCAGTTTTCTTTGTGGACTAAAGTGACTTGAACTTGAACTAACTTCTGAGTTTGTGAAGATATTATAGTCAAATAAATAGAAATCGAAGTCCGAAAATTATATCTTTAATGCGTATTTTAGCATTAATTTGTGCCATCCAACATTTGAAATAAACTTGATCTGCTTATGGTAAAAAAAAAGTTAGTGTCTTTAACACTTATAATAGCTGAGATCTTGGCGTTCCAACAGACATACAGACGGACATTGTTCAATCGGTCATGGGTCTGCCACGCCTCCTTTTGCCTGATAAATACATATATACCCTTGTTTCAACCATTGTCAGTGGTCACTTTATAACATTAATGATCATTTGATTGTCTTTTATTTAATTATGTATTTGCATTCATATTTCATAAACTGCTGAACTAGTGAGTCATGTACGTACAAATCTTTAAATTGTGACTGTAACATTTGTTTAATGACTTTCCCCGTGCGAGCACAGATTTTTTGAAAGCTTTCGTAATTAACATACAATTTGAAACCATATTTCAAATGTGATCGTGCACAATAACCGAAAGCTTTTTGCTTTCATTGTTAAGGTTTGTTTATTTGTATCAGGATCTATGTACGAATCAAGTACTGATCATCCCACAGGGAGTGTGCTTATCTATCACACATTACATTTATTTGTTAATTGATTGTTCATTTCTAGATTGCATAGAAACAGACACTGGGCACGGCCAGATAAAAAATGGAAAATATAAGAATGTTCTTGACTGCAGGCATGATTTAAGATACTTCAGTTCAAAAGGCAAAACAAATTCAGCTTACCTCTCGAGAGAGCTCTCCCCAGATAGATAAAATTGTCCTCAGTCGTCATTGCACAGTTATTCTCGATGTTATCGCAGTCGAACACCGGCAATAGGGCGCTATTCTTTTAAATTGAAACTATCTAGTATATAAGCTAACCGTAAACGTGACTCAGTCTAATAACTGGGGCGGTTGTAGATTGTAGCTTCCACTGTTTCTACAAGTTATAATAATTTAACACACTTCAATGGCGATGGCGCAGCCCCGTCTTACAGCAGCAACTACATGTGTCTAAGATGGTTACTAATTTCTCAGCGGCATTGGAAACGGAAACGGAGAACGAAACAAACAAAGAGTGCTTTCTTGTTTTGTTTACAAACTGATTTGCCGCGAGAAGTTTAGAAAATGGAATCCGTAAATGGCGACGTGAATCTCAGATCCGATTATCTTATGATTCTGTTAACTGCACTTCGCACTTTGAAATTAAAGCTTTAAAGCAATTAAGAAAATAATCCAAATCTAGTGGCCTTGCACGTTTTCTTCTTCTTCTAAAGAAATCAGAACAGCTGTTTGCAGCAATTGCAACCACAAATGTTAACATTTTGCTTGACTGTTATTAACATAATTATTCGTTTTGTTGTTTTGAAAGATTACTGTTTCGGAAAACTAAGATCTGACGATTGATCCTCATAGAACTAGACGAGATAAGACGAATATACGAAATAATATTTTTGAAATTTCGGTTTAGTTTAGGAGATATAGCCTCCGATAAGTCTCGATTTTCCATACAATTTACCAACTGAAATAAACAGTGCGACCAGTTTTCGAAAAATAAAATCACTCATATTTCGCCCCGCAGAGTTGCATGACTATGGTCTTACTGTGTTTACTCACAGTTTGCGTTTGAAATGAGAAAATGAGTTTTTTTTTTTCGAAACATATTGGTGGGTTTCGTTCATTATCGATTATCAGATTTTGGCGCTTCGAAAACAGCAATCGTGCCTTCGTGCCAACATAAATATTTATTTGCTTGAAGCACTAAGCATCGATGCTTAGTGCTTGAAGTTGTTTACCAACTTACAAACTAAAACAAATATTGCTGCCTCGATTAATAATCGATAGTGTCTTCATCTCCCGGCACTGAATTAACCCATCTCTATTGCAATTTTTGTTGTGTCGTGTAGTTTTTTGTAAACACAGCTGTGCGTCGAAGGCAAATGCAAAGTTTTCGTCAAAAATGGACTACGATTTTAAGATGAAAACGCAAATGGAGCGTACCAAGGTGGAGGATCTGTTTAACTATGAAGGTTGCAAGGTTGGGCGAGGCACTTATGGTCATGTATACAAGGCCAAGTGGAAGGAGACCAGGTAAGACGACTATGCAGTTCCCTGGTGACTAATAATAAATTATTATATATTCTTTAGCGACGGCAAGGAGTACGCACTGAAGCAAATCGATGGTACTGGCCTCTCCATGTCCGCCTGCCGTGAGATTGCCCTGCTGCGCGAACTGAAACATCAAAACGTGATCACACTAATTCGTGTCTTTCTGTCCCACAACGATCGCAAAGTGTTCCTGCTGATTGACTATGCCGAGCATGATCTGTGGCACATTATCAAGTTTCATCGTTCGGCTAAGGCCAACAAGAAGCAAGTGGTGGTGCCACGCGGTATGGTCAAGAGCCTGCTGTATCAGATTCTAGACGGGATTCATTATTTGCACAGTAATTGGGTGCTGCATCGTGATCTCAAGCCGGCCAACATACTCGTTATGGGTGATGGCAACGAGCGTGGGCGTGTGAAGATTGCTGACATGGGATTTGCGCGGTTGTTTAATGCACCCCTCAAGCCTCTGGCCGATTTGGATCCGGTGGTGGTCACCTTTTGGTATCGTGCACCGGAGCTGCTGCTGGGTGCACGTCACTACACGAAGGCAATTGATATTTGGGCCATTGGTTGCATTTTTGCCGAGCTGCTGACATCGGAGCCAATCTTTCACTGCCGTCAGGAGGACATAAAGACCAGTAATCCGTATCATCACGATCAGCTGGATCGCATATTCAATGTGATGGGCTTTCCGCAAGACAAGGACTGGGAGGACATCAAGAAGATGCCCGAGCATCATACGCTCACAAAGGACTTCAAACGTTCCACGTACTCGGCCTGTTCGCTGGCCAAATACATGGAACGGCACAAGATCAAGCCCGATAGCAAAGCATTCCATTTACTGCAGAAGCTGCTGTTGATGGATCCCAACAAGCGGATCACCTCCGAGCAGGCAATGCAGGATCAGTACTTCCAGGAGGAGCCACTGCCGACGCAGGATGTCTTCGCGGGTTGCCCCATACCGTACCCGAAGCGTGAGTTCCTCACCGACGACGACCAGGAGGACAAGTCGGACAACAAACGACAACAGCAACAGCAGCAGCAACAACAGCAGCAACAGCAACAACAACAGCAGCAGCAGCAGCAGCAACAACAACAAATGAATCCCAACGAGCCGAATGCAAAGCGGGTGCGTCTGTCCGGCACAGGCAACCAGCAGGATTTCCATCATCAGCAGCAACAGCAACAGCAGCAGCAACAACAACAGCAGCAACAGCAAATGATGTTCAATCAGCAACAAAGTTTTCAGCAGCGCTTCAACTGAGCCTGATCCCCTTCTGGCATCTCTCCCTTCCTGTACGCAACTCTTTCATGTCTCATACCTTTTAGTATTTAATTCAACAACGTTTCAATACACTCTAATATAAAACATTAATCCATCTATAATATCTTTGTGCAAATCCCTGTGCTGTCCTCTTTTCTTTTGTCCTAGTACCAACCACTGAATCTCTTGATGGCCTTGCTCCATCTGTCCATGCGGCTGGCAATGTTATTTTTCTGCTTTGGTTGTGGTTCAAATATCCGTTCTACCTTACGGAAGCATTTCAGATCATCGACACTGTGCCAGATGCCATGATTGACTCCGGCCAGGTACGTGGCGCCCATTATGCTTGACTCGGAACACTCGGCACGCTCCACACGCAAACCGCTGGCATCGGCAAGAAACTGACAAACGAAGTCATTGCGAGAAACGCCGCCGTCCACTCTGCGAGGGTAAAATGATAGTTAAAATGCTTGAAGAGAGCTGGAGAACCTTTACTCACTTAATAATCTTCAGTTTCTGTCCTGTCTCCTGCTCGGCACTTGATATGAGCTGCACCACACGAAACACAATGCTCTCAAGCAGCGCACGCACCATATGCGCTTTACTTGTGGACGGCGTCATGCCAATGAAGCCGCTGCCAGCGCGATAATCATTGACGGGCGGCTAAAAAGAGATACATCAGTCAGTTATCAATCAGCAATAGCAAACCCATATACTTACGCCCAATCCGCTGAAGGCAGGCATAAAGTAAACATCATTTGAATCTGGCACAGATTTCGCTATGTCCGAGGTATCTGCTGGATGCTCGAACAGCTCACAGGATTGAGCCCATGTCACAACGGTGCCAAAGTCATGAGCGGCGCCCTCAACGCAGTATATAGTTTCAGGTTGCGTGTCCTTATGACGCTTCAGCTGCCAGGCCACTAGTGGATACATGCCACTGATCACCGCCTTGCAGTCTGCGCCCGTGATCAAGTTCAGAAATGCTCCTGTGCCCATGGTCACCTTAACATCGCCCGTGCCAAAGCATTGCGATCCCCACATGGCAGCAGTTTGGTCACTAATCGAGGCTGCAATCGGAATCTTTGTCTCCCCCCAGTCAGAGCCAAGGGCAGAGGGGTGCACGTAGCCAAAGCTCTCGCAACTATTGTCCACCACGCGTGGCAGGATGCTCACCTAGGGGAATACATTTTATTTAGTAAGATAAATCTGTTTAATCACAAGTCACTCTCTACTCACATCGATGCCAAACAGAAATCGGATCAGCGGCGACCAGCCCAGTGTGAAGGGATCATAGAGACCGGTGGCAGTGCTTGAGGTTACATCGGTGATATGTTCCACATCGGGCTCAAGGCCATCGCCCGAACGAAGTTTGTACAAGATCCACGAATCGAGTAGCTCCAGTCGTGCCTTCTTCTCGCGCACCGCGTGCTGCAATCGCTTATTGTGAGCAATCTCATAGAGCAGCCGTGGTGTCACCTGGCCGTTCATCAGCTTGAGCACGCTGCCCGCCAAGAAACGAGCATTTCGTGTTAGCAAGAACAGCGCATAGGACACTCCGTTCATGGCACGTAGCGAGCAGCTGGCATTCCATTCCTGCACTAGCTCATCGGCACGCAAATCTTTCCAGGTAATAAAGTTGTGATAGTATTCTTTGGTTTCATGGTTCCACGTCAAAAACGTGCAGCGTTGCGTCGAAATCGTCAGGCAGGTTATATCCGCGGGTGTCAGCTTGGCATCTGGCCGTGGTTAATCAAGATTGGGATAAGGATTAGAATTAGGTTCAATGCAAGTCAAGTATGCACGATAAGTACCTCGTATCGCTTCCGTTATCACCTTGACTATCTTGCGCCACAGGCCCTCGGGTTCAATCTCAAAATAACCAGGCTGCGGGTTTAATAGCTCAACCTGTAAAGTGCAAGTCGCACATTTCAATGGAAATCAACTTTGCCCGCAGTTTGCAGTTGCGAGCAGCTCACTCAATTAACTACTCACTGTAT